>CM017893.1:20049472-20631972 GCA_008369825.1 Triplophysa tibetana
CTTTGTACATGGATAAATGAGCTACATAAACTGCAATTAAAACCCTGGGCACTAATTTAGAGGAAATGGCCGTCTGTAAAAAGAGAGGAATACGAGAAAGGGGCGAGGCAGAGCAGCGGAGCGTAAAAGATTGGTTCCTGAAGTAAAAGTCCCATTCATGTTCCCTCTAGAAATGGATTTTTGTAAATAATGAATAAAAGAATAAGACAGACCCATGCAGTTCTGTTTGGAGCCACTAGTGGTCTAGAGAAACTGCACAATGGCAATTATATTTAAAGCCCTTTAACCATTTAAAAAACAAAAGCAGCACTGGCACCCGTTTACATTATGTATTGACATGAAATGACATGACATGACAACCAAATCGGTCTTTCAACGGTCTCAAACGTATATGTTTTATGTTAAAATGATGTGCAATTAACTTAAATATCTACAGAAATAGATATTTTTGTAACCAATCAATAGTTCTATATTGTAATTTAATGCTTACATGCTATATGGGATGAATATAAAGTATAAACAAATTTGATAACAATTATAATTTAAGCACACAGCCATGTGCTATTCTTTACAATCAAATATTGCAACACAGTCTCTGTCTCATGGGAATTTGTGAAATTGTCACGAACCGCAATCTATTCATTTGTGTTGTTCAAAGAGGGAAAAAAAGGAAATTCGTAGTGATTAACGCAAACTGAGAGATTTACATTTCTTGACAATTTCAAGGGTTCCCATGACACTGGGTTGAATGTCGTAATGAAAGAATTTGGTGTAATTCAAATATAATTTGAAATAGAAATGTAAAGTTATGATCATCTTCAAAAGGAGGAGAACAAGAAGAATTTATTTCATTTCATGAGAGATTTTTCATTTTTGGGTGAACTATTCCAATCGCATGGCAGGTACATGAGTCCGCATGAGAGGTCCAATATCTTGTTTTACTGTGCTTTCACTGTTTATCGTCCTGTCAGAATCAAAACCATTCATCAAAATTAACCAGCAAATCTCTTGATATGCCTCAGATATCTTTTTTTGATCAACCAATTCAGAATGTAGGGCAGATATTAAACCTCAGTCAAAAGATCAAGAGAATCGAGGTTGATGAGCGCAGTAGGTGCTGACCTGCATGTCAAATTAGGCGTTAACATTCCAGAACAGCTTGCAGACCCCAAAAATCCTGACTCAATCCACTCGTGACAGCAGCTTACTCCCTGTCTGATGAAACTCACAGCAAGTGGTGGAAAAAATCCAATATAGTCTCTCAAAACGGAGTGTTTCTGAATTCTTGCTGTGATTTTCTTTCTTCATGTGGCATCAGTAAATCGTCAAATCAAAAATGCGACCAAACAAAACTTTTCTTCCGTACGATTCGGTCCTTCAACAAGAGAATACATTTCTTAGTGGTCCACTGAGCTTTTTGTTGCTCTTATTTATAAAAGTAAAATGGTTTTGAGTCGTTTGCTTCAACGAACAGCAGCTACTGTATGATACTCAAAGACGGGCAAGAATGCTTTTAGTGATGTTACTCAACACACATAAACAGTGAAAGTCTGTTCTTTTCAAACACAATGACCTTGTCTGGTGGTTTGGCACTTGAGAGAGCGGATGATATGACAGATAAAGTAAGCATGCCAAGCTTTGTCAAGTGCTGAACTTTCATGTTTGTCGTGAAGGTGTTAGAAAAACAGCAGCGTCGTATGCCTTTGTGGTTTTGGTGTTTTGAATCAAGGGTTATATTTTCATATCTGTGTTTCCGGAGTGGATTTGCCACACCTTGCATTTACAGAAAGGCAAAGAGCTTTTCAAGGTAATTTAACTGTAGTCGCAAGCTCACATCCACATGTCGACATTCAGATGTGGTCATGCTGTCTAAAGGCAATATACATGCATACTGAAAAAAATAACTTTAGGATTTACTTAATAAAATCCTCTAATCATTTCGCAAAAAAAAATTAAGTAAAATTTGTTGCTATACAGTAATTCAAATACAACTTACTTACCAGAAAGAAGTAAATTCTACTTATTAAATACATTTATTTTTTGTTAAAATATCGAGTAACTGTTACTTAAAGTGAAAACTTCATGGATCACTGACTTTTTATAACAACATAGATGGTCAAGTAAGCGGAGACTGGTGGTTTCTTTAATGGAAAGTTATTGCACAATACGGGAAATTACACACTTCATGACTTATCGTGCCTCCCTCAGCCTATGCACAAGCCCCCCCCCTAAACAACGATAACAACTACAAAAAAAAAACTTGCAAATTAATACCAATGCTAAATCTCGAAGATAAATCAACGAAAAACAAAAACAAGTCTTTCTTTTTAATGAAGAATAATCTCCTAATGCAGTCAGATACAAAGCATGCTGGGAACTACAGATCAACTGCCAATGTAGTTATATCTACAAAAATGATTTATGCAGCCTCAACAAACAAAAAATAAATAAGTAAACTTAATTTGACCAATTTAAATAGGTTTAACATATTAATTGAGTTGGATTTACTTAAAGATTTGTTCAATTGAAATTACTAAAACAAAATAATAAAAATTTCAACAACCAAAATTAATAGATTTTATTCCCCAAGATTTTTACACTATGTAATTTTTTGTGTTAAAAAGTGGAACAAAATTATATAAAGTATATTTTAATCATTTCTTTTCATATAATCTACCGTGACACATGATCATTTTTTCAATTCATGTTACATTCCTTTATATTCCATATGCATGTTTGGTTACACCTAAACTTGTATGATGTTTATCATAGTGGTCTATATTTCTTTTCCACAGGGCTTGACATTCAGGTGTGGTTTATTAACTTATTCATTTATTTGTTGAAACCTACACAGGACAGCAGCCCTTCAAGACTGGATGCCCCTGAAATATGACATGGACATGTTCCTGACAGGTTTAGTGATGATCTGAATGCCCTTCACACATGATATCACAGATCACCTTCTAGAGCTGACAGGGGCGCACACTGTCTGGATTAAAGTAAACGCAGGTATGACCCTTGCACTACAACCCGGCGGGCACATGGCCTGGCATGGACGTTGGCAAAGATCCGAGACAGGCGGAAACAGGAGGATGAAGGAGGTTGGCATCTCGTACGGCTGAGGGTGAGATTGAGACATGGGACGGGTGCTGCGTACATGAGCTGGCACTGCAATAGCGGACAGTGTTCGTTTGCCTGAAGAGATAATCCCTCTATAAAGTCACGTTTCAAGAGCTCAGGAGGCAACCAGATGGCACAGAGCGTGCCAAATGAATACATGTCTGTTTCCTTTGTAGCCAAATACATGGCCTTTCCAAAAATACCAAAAGATAAAGACTGTATACTGTAATCCCTGTTAATATAGACTCATTCAAAATGTGCATTTAATAATTCAATCCACATATTTTTTCTTTTAAAGGTTATTCAATCTCTTAATTGTCTTCATCTGGTTCAGTTTAAGACATCCAAACAATGTCATCTGATACATGCCTTCATTTCTCGAATACGTCAATATTTAGAGATGACCTCAACTGATAATGGTCATATCATCCTGACATCAGTATGATGGGATCTGTCCCGGCCCTTCCTGAGGTCCCCGGAGCAAATGAGGCATGCTGGGATTTATGTTCAAGGACGCAGATCAGAGTTGACATGTCCTGACCCGTCTAACTGGAATCAAGCGAGGACAGAGGGATGAAGAAGATGAAATGAGATGATTGCAGGACAGCAGAAGAGATGAACGCGACTGTTGATGGGTTTATTTTTCTTAATCCTCAGAGATGGAACAGAGGCATGATAGGACATTTTCTTGTTGGATCTGTCTGTGCTGCATTGAAAAGCGAGCTGTTTTCATTCATCCAGTTAAATATCCGTTTTTTAAAGTGACCGCTGCCCACATTATTGATGTGTCTGATGCTGCCTAGATATTGAAAATCATGGTACACTTCAATTTGTTTTTACCAACTGAGCATGCTATTTGCTGAGATTTTTGACTGGCTATTCCTAATTTTACGATTTTATTTGACATAATTTCTATGTATTTTTGGAACATTGAAAAAATTACCCTCTGACAACCTTTTGCATTAAACATTTGTTTGCCATTTCGAATTTTGGAAAAAAACTTTTTTTTTAACTCCTAGTGCGTTTGTTGACAAAAACGTATTAAAAGACTTTCGATTGGCCAATTGGTTCTCGTGTAGCGCATCAATGCATTTGACAGCGGTCGTGCCGAAATAAATTAGATGCTGTATCTTCTACAAACTTTCAAGTCTTGACACGAAACTTGGTATGTGCCATCACAGTCATGACATGCACAGTTCTAGCACAGTGCAACCTAGTTCACAATGTGAAAAATGGTTATTTTCATTAATACCTTTGATGATCTTTGGTCCTAAACCGTGCCATTTGTCTCGTTTGGTACCTTGAGTCATGCCGAGTCGATCAATACCCAAAAGCGAATTTAGACGAAACTTTGTATGGTTCATGAAGGCTGGAGAGGACCTGTAAAGTTGTAGGCCATCACCCCTAGTTGTCAACAGATATAATGAGATTTATTGAAATGTTTATATAATAAAATCATGATAAAATTACATTAGTAAATTTTTTGGTTCAAGCCTAGCACTTTGATATCCAACTTGTCATATTCCACAATACTTCCTGTCCACCATGTTGAATTATATACAAACGTACTTTTTTGAACTCCTCCTACAAAATTGGTCAGATTTGACTGAACTTTGGTATGTGGCACCTGGAGACAGTACTGAGAAAAGGTTGTCAATTTTGATTAATCAAATGGATCTTGTATACAACGTCAACAGATTCTAAGGCAAGCACGGTTAAGGGTGATGTGGCTCGCAATACTATTGTGTTTTGAAAAGTTATAAGCACTTTTGGTTTGTTCTAGGTAATTTTCCCTAGGTTTTCACCGTCTGGTCATCTGACATGTCCAAAATATTCCCCTTTGGGCAACTGTTAGGGTTTACTCTGTAATCGCTGCTCGCAGCTATATTTATTATCGTAACGATATGTGCCTTGTACTGTAATATTGTCCCAGCGATGAATGAGACATGAGGTCATTTGAAAGCATCTCTTGTGTCTCTGCTCTGACTGTGTGTGTTCATATGTTTTGGAGGAGGCGTGGCTTTGCCGAAAGCTCTGGGACCTTTTCCTCATTTATGCCTGTTTGCTTTGGCTAGCCATTACGAAACAGCGTACCCTGGAATAAATTCACATCAGCTCTTTTTGACATTCATATGTGTATGTTATTAAAAAATATTATTAATGGATAGTCCCCGCAGAGTAATATACATGACAGTGGACTTGTACAATGAGTATTATGCAAGTCGTCTGACAGCATGAATCTATACTAATGAGTTTGTGTACAGATCAAGTTGTGTCTCATTTCATTGTGTTTCACAACTACAGACAACTGTGTCCCACTTTCAAACAGGCTGTGTTACATCATCTCAGCAGGAGGTATTTTAAAGTTTAACATCCCACTCATAGCAGAGCGTGTCGCTGCAGAGAAGACACTGAGCCACCCGCCCCAACACGGCCCCCTGTTTCTCTTTTATCTAACTGATCGCCACCCAGTCCCCTCTATCAACAGCTCCCGTTAGCTCACAATCTCTCGCCCTCTCACTCCTGAAAAGGTTTTGTGCAGTCTGGCTGTTGTCAAATGTAGAAGCTGTCAGCCTGAAAGACATTTGAAGCGGATAAAAACACCAGAGGAAAAACTAAACAGACAAGAGTACCTGACCGACCGAAGTATTTCTCATGTTAATCTACCTGACTAGCATATATACTGAGAGAGTAAAAATAGGGCATTCACATTTCTCTTGTTAAATGAGACTTGGACTAGAGACGAGACCTGTCTGATAGAAACAGACACACAATCAATTCTCTTCTCTCTCTGCCTGCACTGTTTTCTGTGTACGTGTTACACATTACAGCCCATTCGCACCAATTGCGTATAAATAACACGCGCTGTGCATTATCGTATAATACGGACGCCAAATTGCGATTTTTGCATGCATAAATACGCCTATTTTTGCGTGCACATGATACGCCTATAAACGTGTTTGCATATTAAACAGCAATTTGTCTCATTAACCTGTCCATTAACCCAAACCCTAAACCTAATGTTAGCGTGCGTGCATATTATAACCTCTACCCTAACCCTGAACCTAACATTATTATTTTAATTATTTCAGTGTTTCATCTTCATGTACGTTTTAAAAATGGCTGCTCTCCACCAAAGTACAAGCAAACATTGGCGTATCATATGCACGCAAAATCGCAATTTGGCGTATGTATTAGACGATAATGCAACAGCGTGTTATTTATACGCAATTGGTGCGACGAGGTTGCACATTACCAAAGCTAAAATGCTTTTGTCAACAACCTATCAAAATGACTATATGGAATAAAAATGTTGTTTATGTGAGTAAGTATACAAGAAGTTTTTGTGTGGCACTGATTTGATAAATTTGATGATTTGATACATTTTAAGTGCAACAATAAGTGAGTTTTGGGGAAAGAAAGGCATATAGCCAAAATAGTCTGCAATGCATAAATCATTTATATTCCATGAACTTAATAGAGCAAAACTGTCACTTCATGTCACCAAGAAAATAATTAATTTCCGTCATATGTTTTGTAAAAAAATGAGTAGGCAGTCAAGTAGGCAGTTTTTTTTTTCTTATGATGTTCTTTTCACACCTTTGTGTTTCTCCGCCCCACTTTTTATTAACTCCTGTTTATATGGTGAAGAGCAGTGTGAACATTCTTCAAACACATATCTTTTTGAGTTCCACTGAAAAAGGTTGATGGTGAATAAATGGTGACCAAATTTCCATTTTCATGTGACTGACTCCTCTGGTTTGGTGAATGGTGTGTGTGATATCATGTATGGGGTAAAGAGTGAGGATCAGAGAGTCATATGCTAGAAGAGAAAGGCCGTCTCGGGCCTCAGGCGGAGTCGGACCGCCAATCTCTTCCAGGATGAGTCAGGTATGGTTGACATAGATACTGCGATAGTGGACAATGATGTACTGTGATGGGAAGAAGAGCTGCAGGGCAAGAATGAATGAATCAATAAAACATCGTGCCGTAAGAAAACACAAATCTGATAAAGAGAGAGAGATGAAAGGATTCAACAACACAAAACGCTAGATTTGATGTTTGATTAACAATGTCTGGCATTCTTGGTCCTGAGCGCAGAAGCAGCGAGCCATTCTACATCCGGTCCTCATGGGATGCACAACATGTGGAAACCCACGGGGGAAGGTGTCTGCTGTGAAAATGGGTCTTTCTGTGAGACGGAGAACATGCTGTGAGTGTCTGTGTGCATGCATTAAGATTTATTTGCTGCTGTCGGAAAACTTTGACCTCAGAGTTGTAAATCTGTCAGCTGGGTCCTGAGGGAAGCGGTGTGTGAGGTGGGGTGTGCAGTCCGCCGGGTCTCCGCTGTTTCAAAGGAGAAACATTTGTAGTCCTGCAACTGATCCACCTAAACACACACACACACAGAGAGAGAGCCTGTGGAACTGATGTAGAGCTGAGTCTTGAAAATAAATACAGATGCTGATTTTCCTTGAAAATGCAAAGAAAATGACAATCATCCGATACCAAACATTAACCGTCCATATGTTGGGTCTTTACAATTCTATAGTGTTTTTACTTCCAATAAAAATGTCAAGGAATTTACCTTCAAAAACTAACCTGTCACCATCTTGATCAAGTGTTGACATTAATCTGTGTATCAAAGCCAGCTCAATGACCAATCAAACCTAACCTAATGACCCTAGGCCAGATGACAAAACTCAAAAATCTCATTTCTAAAATATAATTTACTCTATATGCACTAAACACAATGTCATCTCTGTATAGTAGTAAACATAAACACAGTCTGTTTTCGTAAATAATGATTGACACACTTTTGAAAGGTTGTTCACAGCGCTGTCATAGAGGAACCAGTTTTGGTTCCACAAACACCCATTTGGTCAAAGGTTCTGTAAATAACCATCTCTTTTTTACCTTTTTATCATCTGAAGAGGCTTTTTTTGCCACAAAGAACTTGTTGTGAAACAGAATGGTTCTTTGGAGGTTAAAGGCTCTTTATGGAACCAGTTAGACAAAAAAGGTTCTTCTGTGGCATCGAAGAACCTTTTGAAGCACCTCAGAGCTCACTACCATTTTGGGATTCTTTTATTTGATCTATAATCTGGCAAAGGGAGTATTTTATAAAGCCTGCTCACCAAAACAGCTTCAGGCAAGAAAGACTTCATTGCTAGGTTTTAAAGCAGTCTTGTCCACAATCAAGAACGTACTGGAATTTGAAAATTTTAACTTTTCTGTTAAACTTCCAACAAATGTAACCAGATTGATATTAAAAGGATGGTCCACCCAAAAATGAAAATTCTGAAAATCATGAATTGTGTCCCCCCAACCCAAACCTGCATAAAGTGCAAATAGAAAGAAATGTATTTAGAAAAATGTTAGCAATTGACGTTTCTTGGACATCATTGACTACCATAGTAGGAAAAAATAAAAACGGTGATCAAAGGTGCACTAGAGTTGTTTGCTTTCCTAAATTCTTCATTTCTCATGTTGTCTTCAACAGAACAGAAATATTAAAATATTTTTTCTACTATGGCAGTGATTGATGCTAACATTTTTCTAAATCTCTTTCTTTGTGTTCAACAGAGAGGTATGTATACAGGTTTGATACAACTTTAGGGCGAGTAATTCATGACAAAATTTTGGGGTGGAGTATCCCTTTCTGTCATTGCCATAATTATACACTGTGGCATTTGCATGTTTCCTTTGCACCTGAAAGATTTCTTGGTACTATCTTGTTATTGTAAGAGGAGTTTGAGTAATTTGTAACCACTTCCTTTGCTCTGATTTAGAAAGACTAGTTATTCTTAGTTCGAGTTGACACGACCCTGCTGTGCTCGCAGGTTAAACGTTACACGATACACTAACAGTGAATGTCAGAAAACTGTCACAAACACACACACAAATACCTTTACTGTACCAAATCTTGAAGGTAAACTCACACAGAGATTCCCAGGGTTTTACAGCGTGTACTTTTGAAAAGATGTTAAGTTTAATAAAGAAAGCTAGAAAATGATTGTGCACGAATTACTTGAGGAAGGTTGTCTAATCCAAACCATAATTTTTAGGGAAATTCACAAAAAAGATTGCACTCGTTTATAATGTCAGTTATTTGCATGCGCTGTCTGCGTTGATTTAGCACCCGAATAGCTAAAGGAATTATGCAAATCGGTGGAGTGACGCTTAACATGGCCACGAAATTAGTCCTGAATACAATTTCCACATGGCAAATGCAGCATTTTCATGGAAATCCTCACAGACAATGGCTGCAATAGACTGAGAACTTGAGGTTCATACAAACAAGGTTAAAGAAATCCATAAATCTTCACTTAGAGAAAATTAGTGCTTCCTCCAGAGAATCTTGCACAATAAAGAAATAACTTGCGTGTTATATTGCAAGTCTTCTGAAGCCATATGATACAATAAAATGTTATTTATGGTTTTGTGCTGTAATACTGTGTAATGAATTCGTTCCCTAGTTTGCGAAAACAATAAAACCTTCATTGGCCACATGGACAATAACAGACAAATCAATGCAAGAACTTATTATATATTATAATAATAATAAAAGTATTTTCCAGCATTGACATCTTTAGAAAGAAATAGCCTCCTATATATTTTATGGTGCACTGGCTTTCCTCAAAACTAGACTACTAAGAACATAAGATTGTTAGTATTTTTTTCTAACAGTCCCGTCAGGCATTTCAACAAAGATCATTAAAAAGCTTGTGATGGGATAAAGATATATAAATGATGATTAGATTATTGCATCATTAGCTACATGCTTTCCATTAGTTATACAGCAGGTTCAAAGTGTATGTTCTTCATAGACAAAAATGACATTTGAGGGTTTTAGAAGCTACCACAAGCTTCAAAGTTCTAATATGATCGTATATACAGTATATGCTTCTGCAATGTATAAATTACTATGTATAAAAACTATCCAAGCCAGTTACCTTGGAAACAAAAAGTCAGCTGGGGCACCTGTAAAATAACAGTGTTGTCAGGTAATTTTTTCCTGTAATTTTTTTATGGTATCTAAAAATACACAAACATTTTGTGAAAACAGTACAATTCTGTAAAATAACAGTTTGTTGCATTACATGTGAAAAAACATTCAAAATAACTACAGTTCAAAAACTACAGTCTTTTACAGTGTACCACAACCATAAACATTTCAACTGAGTTACGTCCTTTTCCATACACTGTCAAAGTGTCCCATACCTGTATTTAGGTTTTTGTATTATACAGTATATACTTGTAAATATATAAATATTCGATAGATTTCAGTTTTGTAATTTCATGGGTTATGAAACGAGAGCATTGTCGGGGCTTGTTGGTATGCTTCAAGGTTCATAACTCATTTTAATATATATTTTTCAGCAGGCCTGTCCATGGAGAAAATGAGGGGTACAAAATATTTCTAACGCTTTATACCAATCGCTCTGAATAAGTGAACTTCTGAAAAGTGACTGAAGAATCTGAGCCTTATAGGGATTAAGAGCAGTTCAATGTTGTTGTTTTCCTTCGTCTTTCAATTAAAGCAGGTGCCTCAGGGGAGTCACAGACACTCGATAGAAAGTTGAGGACACAAAGAAAGGACTGACAACATTCGTTTTCTTTTCTATTTGTTTCTTTAAAGAGATTCCTAAAAGACACAAGGGATTCATGATCAACTTTACCTCCTACTGCATAACAACCCATCATTATAGGTGACCTTTCCTGCAAAAATAAATCCAAATGAAACAGGGACCTCAAAACAAATACAAGACAACACGAGAACATTATTAAATGGATGAAGTTCCTTTAGGTCAGAGCAATATTGATTTTAGTATAAGACTACCAGAACCGTCACTTATGCGCACTAATGCAAAATCGGTAGAGATAAAAAAATGGTTCTGCTTGAACAACATTCCCTCTCTCTCTCTCTCTCTCTCTCTCTTTCTGTGCACAAGGCCAGTATGGTTTTATTTTAGGCAGTCAAATGTAAACATCTCTTGAGCGTAGCATTGCCAGTTACCCAGGATGCATTGCCTCAGTAAATGGCACTTTACGACTGCCCTGAGAGCTCTTACACCATTTCTAATAGTTTTGTTTGCATCTGTGAAGTCTGTGAAAATAGGTTCAAGGTCAGTCATACTAGAGATTAAGACGGAAGACATTTGTTTGGGGACGTTGTAGTTACTAATGGTTAGACCGTGGTTGTCATGAGGAGAAAAGTAAAAGTTTGATGACACCTCTGCAAACAGATTTTCTCTTAAGAATTCTTTATTTGTTTTCAAGTAAATAACGCATTTATGAAAAAGCTATTAAAGTGATAATCCACCCAAATATTTATCACACCCTCTTGTCATTTCAAACCTGTTTGACTTTCTTTCTCTCGCAGAACACAAGAAGATATTTTAAAGAATGTCAGGAACCGAATAACGGCGGTACCCATTTACTTCTAATGTATGGACACACAACAAAGTTAAGGGAATCGGTACCGCCCAATACATTCTGATGACAAATGACAAAATGTTCATCCCATTAAGGTCAATTGGCTGAAAAACAAAACTAACGACGTTTGTTTATGCCTGATAAAATATTTTTAATATATTAAAAGGACAACTAATAATACCCCTCATTTATTTTTAGTGGTCATAGACTGAAATAAAAGATTGTCCCAAAAGGATTTGGCCTGGTTGTCAAATTGTGATATTTTGTGTTTTGCTGTGCAATGTGGCCTTATAAACCGCACATTTCATTTGGCATACGCTTTTATCCAAAGCGACTTACAAGTAGTGTGCAGTGGGCAGCTATCACTGCAGAGCAAACAGGGGTAAGGTGCCTTGCTCAAGGGCACTTCACTCATTTCCTGGTGACACTGAGAATTGAACCAGTGACCTTCTGGCTACGAGTCCAACTCTCTAACCACTAGACCACAACTGACCACTTTTAATTGCCACTGACGCATAAGTGACCATTTCAGGATTTTATGATCAGGTCACACATTCTACTTCCGGTTCTCGAGCAGGATGAAGTCACAGGAAATGTCTTCTGTAAATGTAGACTTTCATTTGTGCATTGTTTCAGATGGGGTCAAGTGACCTGATGACGTCTGGTGCTTCCTGACTTCTGAGCTAATTTGTCTGGAAATCCACTAAAGATTCCATAGACAAAAGATTCCAGCACCTTTACATTTTCAAAGGCTTATCGGAGGTCAGAAATGGAATGTCTGTTCATCCTATTGAAACATTCTTGCATGAATTGAAAAAGTAAAGGTGGTTTGAGGGGATAATATAGGACAAACTTCATATCAAGACACTGTAAACAGGGGCTCGCTTTTGGCCAGAAAGAACTCCAATCTGGACCGAAATTCATACAGTCAAAGGTCTGCAATGTGACTCTAACCACATCTGGAGAAAACTCATTTAATCAACGTCATGGGAGTTTAATGTGTACGACACATTAAAAGCGGAAGAGAAAACTGAGGAGAATCAAAATACCGTTATTAAGAAATGCTTGAAAGTATTTCATCGTGTTGACTGGACTGAACTTCTTACAGGCGGAGAATTTAAAAAATATTATTTTGTTGCACATTCATTTGAAAAGGATTATATATCTAGAAAAGTGTCGCTTTGTCAAACACGTGAGTTGATGTTTAAACTTCCAAGACCATCGCATCTCAAATACAGACCAATTCCCCCTCATCTGTTTCTCTGCCTGCGTTCATATACTGTAAATCATCCATCCAGCCAACAGGAAATGAGACGCTGCTTGGAGAGACATCAAGTGTGGGTGGCGGAGAGAAAATACACAGAGAAGTATGAAACATACACAGAGATCAAGAATTGATGTTGCACAATTATGTTGTATGCTGTTCCATTGCACAACTGCAAGAAATGCAACGGAGATTGTTTCTTCGTGGTTTTAGTTTTCAGTTATGTTTGAAATATCGAGATGTTTCTTCCATCATTCACCCTCGTGTCATTCCAAACCTTTAATAGATCACTTTGATAAATGTCCCAGGGGTTTTGTGTCCATACAATAAATAATTGGTCATCAACGTCCTTCTCAATAACAGAATTTTTCTGTTATAATTTTTTGACAGATTTTCCACGTTAAATGTAAAAAAAGGAAATTTCCTTCGTTCAAAAGCATAAAATTACAGAAAAAGACCGCAAATTTACAAGAAAAACTTGGAAACCATCTAATGTTAGAGGGAAAAAACGTTATATTACAGTATTTTCTAGCGCCCCATCTGCGCCCATCTGCCAAGAATTTATAGTTTTTAGTTCTCAATTTTCAGAAGATTTTTTTACGGTTTATTTTTGAAATACGGTCAAAAACTGGACAATTATATAAAAATACAGCATATTTACAAGAAAAATTGGGAAAACTATTTATTATATATCCTCATGTATTTTTTTCAGTGTAGTATCGTTGTGGCAAGATTATCACAAGCAAGCATGCTGTAATACAAAATATATTTTATCAGCAATATTTGTTACACTCCATCCATAATCTTTCTACTGATTCTTTCTTTCTTCCTGTAGTTTTCTCTTCCTCCTCTTTTTGTTTTTCTTTCCATGTCACATCACATTTGGTGGCGTTCTGAGGGAAAAGGGCAGGGTGGCTTCAGACGAGTCAAAGCTCCAGGCTGACAGGCAGACCCGCTGTAAAGGTTATCCAAGGAGGGGGGCTTCTGGCTGGGCCGTTCCCCGGAGAACATGCCGTCACTCCTGTATTCATCACAAACTCACCTGCTCACGCACCTAAAAATGAATACCAGAATGGCTAAACACACACAAACACACATACATGCAAAGAAACAGCAAATATGTACACACTATACTGTAAGACAACACTGAAAAGAAATCAAACCTGTTAGTATTTACTCAACTTGTCATAGAAATATAGCAGAGCCTATAGCTTTGGGAGTTTTATTTTGGATAATTTATTTATTGTATGATCATTGAATCAATAAAAGATGAATGGAATGTGAACCCGGTATGCACATCTCTCTTTATCTTTTACACACTCTGTGTTGAATAGTTTTTAACACCCACCAACAGTCAACATCCCCATCTAGAGGTCAAGATGCTTCTATTGGTAAACAGCTCACAAGTCACAAAAACACC
Organism: Triplophysa tibetana; assembly: GCA_008369825.1. Classification (NCBI taxonomy): domain Eukaryota; kingdom Metazoa; phylum Chordata; class Actinopteri; order Cypriniformes; family Nemacheilidae; genus Triplophysa; species Triplophysa tibetana. The sequence continues at coordinate 20,063,716 of CM017893.1, forward strand.
TTCAATCATTCTTTGATGTGTACTACAGATGAAGCGTCGTCTTCTATCCAAGCAATGAAGTTACAGGACTGTTTTATTGCTCAGGGGTTTTTCTTTCTAACTGAGAGAGACATAATTGAGACGTCTGTTTCCTTGAGGTGTCAACGTTGCCTGAGATATTCTTTGCAAATAGTCTTCCAGTTGGAGCAACAGGAGAAATCAATCTAGATCCAAGATACATGGCTGGAAAAACAGAATGCAGCGAACAGATTCATAAACTGAAAAGTAATCAACATTGATCATTTTCCTTCTTATAGGAAAGCAAAAAAACAAACAATATAAACACAATAAATCATGTTAATCGCTTTGAACTGAAACAAACTAACATTAGCTTAGCTTCAGTTTTACACAGCACATCTACACAGAGTCATTACGCTATCATATTTCATAAGCGGGAGTTCACGGCCTCATACAATCCCCTTAAAGGGATACATTTAATTTGCATTTACATTCGGCAGACGCTTTTATCCAAAGCGACTTACATTGCATTATCCTATACATGTATACATTGGTATGTGCAATCCCCAGGGAATAGAACCCACAAACTTGCGTTGTTATTGCAATGCTCTTACTACTGATCTATAGGAAAGCTACATGATTCTTCAAAAAATGAAAATTCTGATTTACTCACCTTTGAGTTATTCTAAATCTGTCTAAATGTCTTTGTTCTGATGAACACAGAGAAAGATATTTGGAAGAATGGTTATAACCAGACAGTTCTTGCACCCCATTGACTCCTATAGTAGGGGAAAAACAATGGTAGTCAAAAGTGCCCCAGAACTGTTTGCTGTCCTAAATTCTTCATAATATCTTTTGTGTTCAACAGAACAAAGAAAATAATAAAGTAATTTTTCCTACTATGGGAGTCAATGGGGTCCGAGATCTGTCTGGTTATGAGCATTCTTTCGAATATCTTTCTGTGTTCATCAGAACAAAGACATTTGTAAAGATTCGGAACAACTCGAAGGTGACTAAATGATGAAAGTATTTTCATTTTTGGGTGAAGTATCCCTTTAAAATAATCTTGAGCTTGTCAAGTGTCATACTTTCATCATCACTTCTTGTTTATGAGTTATTTCCCATTCACACAAATCTATATAGAAGTGTTTTGTGTAATGCCAAGTTAGGTGGCTTGTTTGTACGAGAGCATATGATTACTAGAAAACTCATGCTAAAATGTGTGAGTGAGATGTACGTATTCATACAAATTCGTTACATCGTAAAACAATAACATGTTTGCCGGGATATTGTGTTGATAATGCAGTTCATTTTTCCCTAGAAGGGTTTCTAGATGACAAGGACAGGTGTACTCATATCAAAGCAATAAACTAACAAAACATTTTTTTGTGAAATGTGTTGCTTTAAAATTCAGTTTATTTTCTTATATAAAGGATTGTTGCCAATAAAAAAGAGGTGTTCTGATTTTCCACATGCTGCTTTCTCTTTCTTTTCTCCATGCAGGGATTCAATAGCTCAGATGACCTAAATAGAGATCTGCACCGCACACACGCCTGCTGGGTTTCAGTGAGGAAAACACAGAGAGAAACTGAGAGTGAAGTTTGAGACGTTAATCTTTTTTCCTCTTTGGGCAGGAGGACTGTTACGTAACAGCCATCTTTAATTCCCTTCATGTGGATCAAAGGAGAACAAGAACCCAATCTGCATACATGTGGCTTCACACCAACATGCATACAGACACGTGAACGTATGTGAGGGATGGAGGATAGTAATTTCTTTAAAGCAATATAAGAACCCACATCAAACCAATATAGAACATATAGTCCTGTCAAATATAAAAATAACTCTGGCAGGTATGCTGAAAAATAAAGATACAGCTTTAGGGGAATTGCATCAGTTTTATACTGAATGATTTGATGAAAGTTTTCACACTTTTACACAATTTTAGGGTCATAATTATTATTGGGTTATTGTGTTGGTGTAATAAAATCACTTAGGAACTTTGTCCTAGTCACTCTTATTTCCACTGATATACCTCATTGACTAACTTAGTAGGAAAAAATACAATGGTAGTCAAAAGTCAAGGTATATACAGGAATTATGGAGCTAAATTCAATACTTATTAAGACCTTTTCATTTTAAGCCCTAATCACCACTTATTAAAGTTTTAATCGTATACATTGGCGGCATTTGAACTTACTTTTAGTATACATACTGATTGTTATATAGCACAACTAAACAGTCTTAGTTTGTGATTACTCCAAATTAATGAAACATAATTCTGAAGGACAAGAGAATTTATTGAGTGACTAACCCAATGTGAAACGAGGCTAATCGCCTTCTGACACAACCCCTTATCCTCTAACCATTTGCATGAAAACTATTCAAAGATGTTGTTTAATAACTGGGTATAAATGGACATCCCATCCTTCACCTAAGCTATGATTAAATTATATATAATGATAAATAAATTAAAAAGGAAAACTTTAACATTCAACCTCTTTTGACAAATTTGAAAAGATGATACAAATTGTAATACTTAGGAAAATGTGCTTTTAAGTCTTTGAGAGCACCTTAATCGTCTCTGAATGATTTATCAACTTTTAATACTTTTAAGACCCCGCGCGGACACCCTGAAAGTGCCCCAGAACTCTTTGCGGTCCTACATTCTTCAAAACGTATTTTCTGTTCAACAGAACAAAATAAATTATGAGGTCTTTTTTTCTACTATGGGAGTCGATGGGGGACAAAATCTGATTGGTTATAAGCATTCTTCCTAATATCTTTCTCTGTGTTCATCGGAACAAAGACATTTATACATATATGGAACAACTCGAAGGTGACTAAATGATGACAGAATTTTCATTTTTGGTTGAAGTATCCCTTTAAATGTCTTACACTGTTAATATTTTAGACTTGGTGTGTAGGCTACTTCAATATTGTAATAAATTACTATTGCTTTTTTAATTTGATCAAATTCAGGGTGAGGTAGTCAAAGCTTCAAAATTGTACAATGCAAAAGTTCAGTACTAGATTCAAATTTACTGTGTTTACTTATTACTGCTGCTACATTTGCATTACCGTTATGGAACTCACTACGAAGAAACAAAACGAGAGTAAAACAATGAGACAGTTCTGCCATCTTGTGGCAGCAGTCAAGTATTGCGCAAAAAACAAGCAGAAGTTTTGATGAAAGATTATTCTGCTCAGCTCGAGTCTTGTGCGTAGTAGTATGAAAGAGATCAAAGAAAACGCTCTTGTCCTGCTTGTTGTAGAATTACATATCAATAAACATTCTCAATTCAAATCAGATGCTTGTCTACAAAATTATATTGGACACAAAACTAATCCGTGTAGAAAACTTTGCCTGCTTAAAACCTTGTATATCTAGTTATGTACCATGACAATTTTTTTATCCAAAGCGAAAACTAACGAAATCTTACTTCCGTGTCAGCCTCCAGTCCTTCATAAGGGTGGAGCGAGCCATCGGTTGCAATTCAAACTCTTACCACTAGATGCCGCTAAATTTCAGTAACTGAGCAAAAACCCAAAACATTACTGATAGTAGATTTATTATTTAGAAACTTGGAAAAAAACATAGAAAATATTTACAAGACGAACACCACAAATAAAATGCAACATTGAAAAATGCAATAAACATCTGCCAATATGCAACTGTTATTAAGTTAAGAAAAAGTCACAAGTGGCTGATTCTAATCATTTGTTTCTTTTAAAAATAATAAAACGGGTCATGTCCATAAGACTAAACATCCCTAAACTTGACAGATCAGATTCCACTTAAAACAGTTATTTTTTGTAAATAGGAAACCAACTGCCATTACAAATTTGACCTTTGAGTTTCGTGCATACAGAAACGCTTGTGAACAAGAACTGAACATGGAGAACATTTAAGAGATCAATGGTCCTCATCAGAGTCTGAACTGAGTGTGTAGGTCACAGGTTTGGTGGTACGTGCAGCTCGGCTCCGTGGAGCAGCAGATGTCACAACCTTCTCATCCAGTTGAAAGCTGTCATCATCCTCCCAGCTCTTTGCTTTCTAAAACAAGGAAATAAAAATCTAATGAAGCGTCTCTCCAAAACCTTTAGCCATGAACTACTCTGGGACAATGATCAATGACATTGTTTGGTTTTAGTACATTGTTCATGTATAAGCAAGTATCCTCCTGATGTTTATTGAAAAAATTCACAATTTCAATAAATCAAAAACGTGTTTGACTACCTTTCCAGCAGTGCTCTTGCTCTTGAGGCGGGCCATGAGATTGCCGCTGTCCGAGTCGCTATCTGATTGGTCGCTGCTCAGAGCGGTCTTCCTCTTCTGAGCAGGTTTCTTCTGAACGACAGCAGTGGGAGGGCTGTCAGAGTCACTGGAGGTTATTCTTAAAGCCGTTGGCTTCTTTACGGCTTTTGCTTTTTTGGGACTCGTCTTGGAAAGAGCATCCATGATCGAGGGCTGTTTGGAGGCTAGAAGAATAAAAACAAATCATTAGGAGAAGAACTGCTGTTCTGGACAACAGTATATAAACATGTCATTATGAATTTCCTACACGTATGAGAACGCTCTATTACCTGCCGCTTTCTTCTTTGGAGCAGCACTTGTCCTCTTTGCGGCAGGTTTCTTGGTGGCTCCTGCTGCTTTCGTCACCTTCTTCTCTTCGGCCTTTGGTGGAGGTTTAGTGACCGGCTCTTCACTGACATCAGATTGAGCTAGTTGAACAGGCAAAGAGAAGTTAAACAGCAGAACTAAAACATGCCAGGACAACATTTTATAGATGAAGAAATCATTTCAGAGAAGAGAGATGTGCGGCTTACAGCTGGCTTTGCTGAGAGGTCCTGGTTTATCCGTCTTTGGTTTGCTGGTCTTAACTGATGTTTTTTTCCTGAAAAAGGTATAAGAGTTCCTCAAAAGACAAACAAGTGAGAATTAAAGGAAGTCTCAATTAAAGAACAGTTCCCCCCCCCCAAAAAATATATTTATACATTATATTTAGCAGAATGGTCACAGTTTACTTTAAATAAACAAAATCAACAGATATTGACATTGTTAAACAGGAGCAAATGGGTTTGGAAGAGCAAGAGGGAATAAATGATCTTTTTGAGGAGGTTGAGGTGATCTTACGTGGGTGGGGGTGGAGGAGAGTCCATGTCACTGTCCGCTTGAGCGCAGGGCTCTGGATTGAAGGAGTCATCATCCTCAATGACAGGCTTCTTTGTACTGCTCTTCATCCAGTCATCAAACTCATCCTCACTGCTCGACAGACTGTACTTCTTTTCAGCCGCAACTGCAAGATTAAAGTTTTACACAAAGACATTTAACTATATAAAATAACATCATCCAACCCCGGGTTGTTTAGGATTTCCACCACGCATATAGAACTTAAACTACAGAAAAAGCTGTTGGCGTGCTTAACAGGAGACTGCTGATGTCGGCTTGGGTTTATCTTCAGTTATTATGTCAACTAAAATAATGAATATAATGTACATTACTTTCAACTTTTTCATGCGTTTTACAGATAAACATGATATTAGTAACTGTGTCTAGAGCTTACAAATTTTTCTATTTGATTTTTTTACAGCTACAGATTGCAGTTTTAATTGATGTCAAATCAAAACTCTTAGCTCAGTATAGGGATTTTTAGTTTAAGATGTAGAATTTAGCAGGAAATGTCATTGACCTAAACTAAAGATAAGAACATAAAGTAACCTGCAATTTTATCTTTGAAACGGGGATTGCGATACAGAGGCAAATATTACAGATTGCAGCTTTAAATAATAATAAATAATAAAAATAACTTCTAGCTTAACCTTTAGTTTAAATAGCATTAAACATTGAAACAAAGTAAAAACAATGCAAGTATAAAACAATGCTACAAGAAAAATCCTACAAGAATGCACTTGATCTTTAAGAAAAACATGAATGCAACTTCATTTTAAATTTCAAGGTGTAATTAAAAATGATTGAAGACAAAAATGCGGTCATGGTAAACAAACATTTGAAATTCACAAAATACATTAATATATTAAAACAGACCAAAAGAGTTGGATGTCAGTAAATGCATGTGTATATAAAGATCTTCACCTTTACGTTCTCTCTTCTCTCGAGGAGCCACTTCCTCACTGATGACATCCATGTCAGAGTCAGACCCCACATCTTTCTCATCATCATCATCTGACCAGGGGTTCTTCGTCTGCATCGGTTTAAAGTTGAGGGTTGTCTGCTTGCCCAACTTTGAGCCTGTGACACACAAGATTAAACATCTAGATCAGAGTTACACCACATGACATGCCCCATATAAACAGCTGAGAGATTCAAATAATCTGAACAACATAATTGATACAAAAAAAAGTATTAAGTGATGTCCTGGAGGGGAATGTGATGTGATAAAACTCTAAACCAGCTCATGTGGATGTGAGCTTACCCTTGTCTTTCACCGGCTCTTTCTTGATTTTCTTGGTGAGTCTTGCGGTCAATCCCATCTCGGAGCCGTCAGCTGGTGCGTCATCATCAAACTCCATCTTCATGACCACATCCCCCTTCTGAAAAAAACCCACCACAAACCATCAGGACAATGAATTACATCAGAGTAAACAAAGAAATCATTTCAATCACAGGCTCATACAGTCTGATGAAACAAAGTGTGACAACCGACCCCAGATTATTGAAAATGAAATGCCTTAAGTCATCCAGCACACACCTTCGTAGCTTTCCCTCGCTTGGCTACCACTTTCTTCACAGCTTGGTCCTTCATGGTGCTGGTGATACGGGGAATGACACGGCGGCCTTGTGGGGTAGGCATGGTCTCGTTCTTCATCTTCACCACCTTTGATTTACCTACCTTCCCCTTCACCTGAGTTCCCTTGTTCTGAGGCTCCATCTCCTTCTTCTCCAAATTCTACACACAAAAGAAAGCAATACAACGCTCGTTTCTGACCGCCAAACAACATGTGCACCAATCGGTTTAGCCAAATCCAGGTTTCATTTACCTCCAGCTCCTCAGTGAAGGCTGCCAGATCCACTCTCCAAAGATCAGCAGGCTCCTTTCTCTTCAGCGTGTCCAACTCCGTCAGCTGGAGAACAGAGAGAGAACCTTCACACCACTGTCATATCAAACACTATCTCTGTGATTCTATCCTGCGATCACACGTTCATGTTCACCTTATCATCCCTCTGTTTGCACAGCTCGTCTTTTTTCTCTTTGGTCAGGTACCACATGGGCATGCTGAGCAGATAGTTATAATCAGGACCAGACGTGTCCTCTTTCTCCTCATCGTCCTCCCCGGCATCCTCCTCCACATCCTGATAAACACAGAGCAGAACTTTACTCGTGGACATGGATGGACGTTAGGGGTGTGACGAGATCTCATGGCAATGGTCAGAGTGGTCTCACGAGATCACAATATCATCAAGAAATTGGCATGATGGAGTGCTGGGCTAGAAATTGCGATTATGTTAGTGACACCAAAATGACACCATACGCTGTATGAAGCAGTCGCTCTGTCACAAGCATGTGCATGATGTAAAGAACATAGACAGGACCCTGTTGGCAAACTGTGTGATGACTAAACGCACCCCAAACCCCCAGGGATATAAATAAATTACATTTTGCAATTTACGCGAGTGATCCAAACATTAAAAAATAAAAAAAATCACATACTTGGAAAAACAGATCATCTGTCTGTTTTTGCATTCAAGCATAAACATATTTTTTGCAATTACTGCATGTCTTGCAGTGTTTGCATATTGTTTATAACTGCATAATATAATTCCTTAAAAATAAAGGTTTATTTTGCTTCATAAAGTACAAGTTGATTTTATAATGTCTAGATGTTTTGAATTTTGTGTTTTTAAGGTGAATAAAAGACTACTTTCCCTCTATTTTTCATCTTTGAGGATGTATAATCAGGATTTCTTTAAAAGTCTCGTCTCGTGAACCCCTTCTCGTGGGATAAGCGTCTTGTCACACCCCTAATGGACGTCACCACAGTTGGCAGCAATTTTCCATGCATTTTATTGGCCGAACATGTAGCATACCTTCTCCTGTGCTTGTTTCCAGGCTTTAACAGGGTCTGAGTCGTAGCCCATCTGCTGTAGCATACGGATGAGCTCCTTCTTGGGTTTATTTTCTGAAATGACACAAAGCATTATTTTAAAAGACCCAAAACAATAGTGGCATAATAATGTGTACTTAAAAACTATTGTATATGGCTATAAGCCTCACCAATGACCAGCTTTCCCTGAATCTTCTCCAGAATAAATCGGGCCTGGTTGGAGAGTTTAGCGCTCTCGGCTCCCAGCATACCCAGCAGCCAATCCTTCCTGAGGACGTAATACTTCATCCTGAGCTCAAAGAAATCCTTCAAGATGTCCTGAACGGAATCGTACTTCTTCAAACTCCCCACGTGATCAAACAACACCTGTTGGAGGATGAGACCGATGGATCTTAACAAGAACAATCTACTGTATTTCAATTAAAAACAACTCGCTAGACATCAGAGGAACAGAACGTGTAATGCGCGTGTTTACCATGGAGTTACATGTGAGAAGATTCTGGAGCTTGAATACTTTGTGCAGTCCGGAGGCTTCAGCCTCTCTCAGCCGCTCCTCTGTCATCTTGATGACGAAACGCACGGTGGTGTCCGTGTGATACTCTTTATAGTCCGTGATCAGAGCAGGAACCTTCTCAGAGCCGTTCAGCATCACCTCCAGCACGTTCTCTTTATAGGTCTAACACAGATTCAATCACACGGTTACCATCAAATCTACTCAATCTAAATCTTTACTTTACTGACATCGCACGCACCTGAGTCCAGGTTTTGACGGGCAGCTCGGTAATCTCAATGGTGGTCGAGTCGATGATGGCCACCTCGCCGTTATTCACGTACTGATTCTTGGTCAGTTCTTCAATGGTGCCTTTGAAGCCCTTATAACTGGGCAGCTGGATGTACAGAGCGTAACACAATATCATTACTAAACGTTTCACTTTTACCCCTGAGCTACAGGAAAGCGGTCTTAGAGTATTGCGCTAGCAATGCCAATGTCATGGGTTCGTTCCCAGAGATGGAACATACATGAATGTAAATCTAAAACAATGTTTAATAGCTTCTTGCTCCAAACATGACTCACCATGGGAAGAGGCTCTTCTCCATTGAGCAGGCGGTGGATATTGTTGATGATCTCACGGAGGTCAAAGTTGGGTAGGCGACTCGCCCATCCTGTGCCGATGCCGTCGGCTCCATTGGCCAGCACCACAGGGACGATGGGAATGTACCACTCAGGCTCCACTCGCAGATTATCATCGTAGTTATACTTGAGCAGGTTATCATCCACCGAAGGGAACAGCAGGCGAGCCAGTGAACTGAACGTTTCATTGGAAAGGTTTTTTAAAGAACAATTTATGCGATTAATGCTAAATGTGTGCCTATTCATTTCTATATCCTATAAATACACTACTTAAATCAATTTGTTCTTATCTTAATTTGTGGCCTGTATCCAGCCGAATCACAGTCATAGGCTGTGTGGATATACCTGAGCATGGTGAAGATGTATCTGGGGCTGGCCGAGTCTTTGCCTCCGTGCAGACGTGTGCCAAACTGACCCAGAGGTTGAAGCAAGTTCAGATTATTACTGCCCACGAAGTTCTGCGCAAGACCTATGATGGTCATCATCAGAGAGGTCTGAGAGAGATGAAAGCACATTTAATGCACAGATCATAGGGTTATTGGGTGCACTGACATGAGTGAAGCTCACCTCGCCGTGATGGTACGCTGACATCTCGGCAACTGATCCAGCCAACTGGGCCACCTTCACTTCCCTCTTATCGTTCCTCTTAAAACAGCAGAACATGACCTTCCTCTGACCCGGCTTCAGTCCTGACGCACATATCATATCATACTTTCATTTGTGTGACAGCAGGTCGGCAATAGACTCTGGCAAACTTAGAATATAAACGCTGCAGAAGCAGGCAGTTAAGGTTTTTGATGGAAATGTATCTCACCATCCACCAGGCAAGGGATGGACCTCTCGTTGTCAGAGTTGGAGAACTGCACCAGTTCCTTATTGATGAAATCGTGGTAGGAGAGTGAGGTGGTCTTCTGTCCATACAGATAGTCCTGCACATGGGAGAATAAAAGGACGTTTAGAGACACACAAAGCCCACATCTGTGCCAAAACAATAACGGTTTACATGGACGGTGTAGACACCTCGGGCAGGTTGTGTTCTCTGCGCTGTCGTCTGTTGATCATAAAGCTGGTCAGCCATTCCTTCCTCTCCTCCACCTTCTTCTTACTAAAGGCCTGCAAGCACACAATGTTTTCAAACAGACACTTTAGGCGCTGTGGCGGTTGTACAGAAAATGTTTGACCAAAAGTAAATATCACCACGCAACCATGACGTGCTTACCAGGGTGATAGCTTCATCGTCGGCAGGCCCAGAGTACTTAAAGGGGATTCGATGTCTTGCCATATCCAAAAAATACTCTTTGGCCTCCTTAGATGTGCTGGTCCCCAAACCTGGAGATGTGCACACAGTAACACATGAGCCACACACACACTTCAAACCTTGTTATCAAAAACCACCCAGTGTGTTTGTGACAACCTTCACCTCCCACAACGTCACACACATCATCAAATCAAACCGATGCTTACGTTTGTCAGCTGACTACCACAGGTGTTTGAGACAAACCTTTGTAGTATTTGATCCTCCAGGATTTGATGCTACTCTGTTTCTCCTTCCACTCGGTGAACTCTGGGATACTGTAGAAGGAAAGTTCCTGCTTCTTATTGGATGCCTGTGAAGTGACAGTAGACGATAAGACACCTCCACAAGGGTTATTCTTTGACTTATGACAGCGATGATGCTGGCACGCACCTTAATGATGGGGGTGATGAACTCCTCCAGGAAGTTGTGATGCAGCAGGGAGGGCCAGTTATGATGGATGAAGTTGATGAGAAGACCTTTAATGTGAGATCCGTCTTGATCCTGCGTAAGGTACAAACTCTTAGCATTAGAACCCTACACCAGTCATCTGAGCTGTGATGGACACGCTGTGATGGAGTCTGACCTGATCTGTCATGATCATCAGTTTGCCATAGCGTAAAGTCTTGAGGGAATCCGGATCGCTGTAGTTCTTCCTGTACTGCAGACCGAGGATTTTTATGATGTTGTTGATCTCAGCATTCTCCATAATCTGCAACAGAAACAAGAGTTTACAAAAAGATGTGTAGATTTCTAAAATCTAATTGACATGAACCAAAAGCCTTTCCATCCAAGCCAATAAAATGCATTAGTTTTGCAACCCTTAAATTAAAGTTAAATGTGACTTTACAGACCTGTTTGTGTGAAGCCTCCCGCACGTTGAGCATTTTACCCCTCAGAGGAAAGATCCCGTAGCGGTCTCGTCCCACCACACCCAAACCGGACACGGCCAGAGTTTTGGCCGAGTCTCCTTCCGTAAGGATCAGAGTGCAGGTGGAAGAATTCTTCCCACCTGTAACACGACCAAAGTTAAGTAAACGTCCGTGTAAAGATTTACGGCAGAATAAACCCTTGATGCTGTTCTTACCAGCGTCGTTTGCATCATCCAGTTTTGGCACACCCTTGATCTTCGTGTGCTTGACGGCAGAGCACTTCTTATTGAGCTGAGTCTGAGCTTTAAACTTCACCCAGTTCATAATGCTCTCTACAATTCCACAGCTATTTGCCTGCGAAACACAATGAGATTAATGCAGATTTCCTAAAAAAAAAACATGCTAGGAGTCTTTTAACTTTAACTAAAACGATGCACTCAATGTCACTTTTACTGTTCAATCACAGAGAATTTTTAAGATGAAAAGGATTTGGAGAACATACAACCTTAACCTTGTATTTTCTACCATAGCGTTTAAAGAAAGTAAGTCACAGACCACCAAAATAAATAATTTGTGACAATATTCATTTCTGGTTAAGCTGTCCCTGTCTGTTCACACATCCTAGAAGAGATTGTTTCAGGGCTTGCAGGTACATCCGGATGTGTGATATCTCACCTGTTTAACAAACTTTTCACTCAGGGAGCAGGCGGAGCCGAAGCTCTTCTGCTGTAGGGTCATGTTCTCTTTGGTTTGAGAGTCAAAGCTGGGATTCTCGATCAGACAGTTCACAAACAACCACATGTGATTCTTCACCTGTAAACACGTTAAAAGAAGAATTTATATAGGGTGACCATACGTGCCATTTTTCCCAGACACGTTCTGGCCAGGAATTCGGATGCGTCCTCCTGAGGCAGCATTTGTTCACTGCATACGTCACCATGTTTATCATTTCAGAAAAGCAACCATTACATTTCAAGGTAAGAATGATTCTTAAAGATGTGGTCACTACATGGAACCACAGCACAAGCACACAATCATGGCATTGATTCACTAAAAGTTTGTGTTGTTTACATTATGCACGTTCACGCCGATTGCCAACCAAACACAGGCATTTGACTTGGAGCGTGCGGTTCATGTCCGGCATCTTTTAGCGCTGGTACCGCTCTGTCTATCAGTTTCAAACGATCTCCAAATCCACCATTTCATCCACCGTTAATATAACATTCATCACCGAAATGCAGTGAGCAAACAAACACAGCTAAACATCCGTCAGCGAGTGAAGTGGCATTGATGGGTGTAGTCTTTCTCTCATTTTTGACAAGTTGACCATGTTAAGCTAGAATAGTGTAAAGAAGTCAGAATGCATGAAATAGTGCATGTTACCTCTGCTTTAAGAGAATTAAATGTTATATTTTTAATGTTTTTTGTTCTGAAATTGGAGAACTTTGATGATGTATGCGATGGACAAATGCAACCTCCTGAGGAAACACATGAAATACAGGCAGGACGTCACAAAAGGTCGAGAAAAATTGCCCTAATTTATAGCCTGCGAAGTAAACATCAAGATGGAAGTTAAGAAATGATTTGCTGATCACAGATGTACCTGGAAAGGTTTGACTGTCACTCCAGCTTTATTCTTTTTCTTCACCACATCAATCAGCTTGGACACAATCTGGTCTGCAACATAATCTACATGTCTGCCACCCTGAAACAAACACACACACACAAAGTTATAACGTTTATTGCCAGAAAGATGTCAGAGTTAAACAAAATTGTGAAAATGTTTACCTTGGTCGTGGCGATGCTGTTGACAAAACTGACTTGTTGAAAACCTTTATCACTGAGCGTAAGACACACCTCCCAACGCTCATTCGCATTCTCATGTACTATTGTCAGAGCCGAACCCGCCTCATCCACCTTATCCTTCAGATACAGATCCACATAGCTGCGGAAACCAGTCACCTGACAGATTGAGAAATATCAGTTAATCCATTACAGAACAGAGACATGAAGATCATATTAGTCCATCAGAACACATTCATGAAATGAAGAAAGACCAGTCATCTATTCACCGGCAGCTTTTTCCCATTAAGAAAGACTTTAACTCCCTTGGAGGAGCCAGCGATGTCATACGCGCGCCGGGTCAACAGCGCCACCGTGTCCTTATCTAAAGCCTGCATCTTAAACTTAGACAGGTCCGGCTGAAACGTGATGCAGGTGTAGTCTTCTCCATTGAAGGGTTTGATCTTACACTCGCCCGCTCGGCCCATGTTATTAAACCACGACTGTCAGAAAAAAAGACAAATTCAAATATTGAAGGAATTGTTAACAAAAAATATATACATGACTCCAATAGGTAAACGGTAGTCTTACCTGTTTAAAACAGTTTTTAGACTCTCGACAGGCCGTCTCGACGGTGAACTGGGTGCTGAAGATGTTACAAAGCTTTGCACCGTATCCATTACGACCACCTGATGAAGACAAACCCGTTAAACCATGATCCAAACCCCCTTCGCTCATCAATCCATCAACTGCCAGCACAGACTCACCGGTGACCTTCTTCTGTTCATCATCATAGTTACTGGAGGTCAGGAGCTGGCCAAAGATCAGGGCAGGCACATAAACCTTTTCCACTTTGTGCTCGACCACAGGAATACCCTTCCCGTTGTTCCAAACGCTTATGCTGTTGTTCTCTCTGTGCACACAAACACCAGTTACAACATCTTCTCCACATCGACAACGCTGACCAATCAGAGGTAAGCAATACTTACGGGTCGATGTTGACCTTGATGCAGTTCATGGTCTTGTCTCTCTGTTTGTTATCAGCAGCGTTCACTACGATCCAGAGAATAACAGTTAAATTTGATCTCGGGGGTTCGAACATGAAACTTTTTAGGGTTAAACCAGCTGAAAACTCACCCAGAATCTCATCAAAGATCTTATAGAGTCCTGGCACAAATGTGACGTCTCTGCAGTTCATCCCAACATCATCATCAAACACCCACATTTGCTGTAGTGAGAAACAGAACATTTACATTAATGTGAACACTGTTTTAAAGGGATACTTCACCAAAAATGAAAATTCTGTTTGAACACAACGATATTTTGAAGAATGCTTATAACCAAATAGATTTTGTCCCACATTGACTCCCATAGTAGGAAACATTAATCATATTTATTTGTCTGCTGAACACAAAAGACTATTTTTGGCACTTTTAGTCAATGAGGGGGGAAATCTGTCTGGTTAAATGCATTATTCCAAATACCTCTCTCTGTGTCTATCAGAACAAAGTAATGTATACAAATTTGGAACTTGATGGTGAGTAAAAGATGACAGAATTTTAATTTCTCGGTGAAGTATCCCTTTAATACAACCTCACTACCTGTAGCATATTCAATTTATCATTGGATGACAAAGAGGAATTAAGATTTAGTGTCACACTGATTTATTTTGAGACACAGGATTGTTTCAATTCTTCATGTATGAACACAGACAGATCTTTACCTGAGTGACCGGCTCCACAGAGCCTATGTAGGTATCAGGCCGGAGCAGGATGTGCTCCAGCTGGGTCTTCTTCTGATAGATCCGCTCCACAGACATACGCTTCTCATCCTTCTTTGGTTTACTGAGAGCCTTGTTCTCAAACAAACTCTGTAGGACAGAAAAAAAACATTACACAGATCGAAGTGAAAAATATCCCCCTTTTTCTATATTTTCCATTTTCTATATAGTGTTGGGACATATTTTAGTTTATTACACAGCAATGAATCATGGTTAGCGACTTGTTACTGGTGACATGGGGTATTAGCATCCTGAGTCGGCACCATTTTGGTAAAGTTTCCTTGTGTAAATTGACCATTTAGCTTTAGCACATATGTATAGGCATGTGTGGTATATTTGTAGACATCGGTTTTTAAACGTGGCTTTTTTTACCACAGCGGTTTGCAACAAAGTGTTAGCACTGTTTTAGTGTAGCAATAACATACAAGCAAATACACTCATTTATTATGGAAACTTGTGGAGATGCATTAAAATCGCTGCCAAAGGCAATGCAATACGATAAAAAATAAATCTTATTAGCACGTCTACAATACGCTAAACAATGAAGATAACGTTAGCATGTTTCAAGACATGACATCAGACTGAGGCTGCAGCAGCAGCACATAACGTTTAACTGCAGATGCACATCATCCGTGGACGCACGAGCATTGGGGTCTAACTTAATCTTAGTCAAATAAAATGATGTATCCGATTTAATGTTACAGAATAGTAAGATAAATCCCGTTAACCTTACTAACTTAACGATAGTTAAATTATAAACTAAATATATACTAATTATAAACATTTCACTATGTCTAACTATTTTTCCACAGATAAGGTAAAATAACGTTATATACGTGCAATAAAACAAAATAACACACATTTACCTTGAGGGGTGCCTCAGTTCCAGCCATTTTGAAGAAGTAGTCACTTCTTTTTGTAACTTTCTGTGACAAAGAAATAAATTCAATGCAACAGATACGCCTACGCTGCGAAAAACCAATACACCAACTAACTAACTAACTGAAAATACCGTTAATTATTACTGAAATATCAACAATCTAACGCAATAAAATACGCGACTGTAACATCGACCTATCTAACCGCTTTCAAATTTCAAATCACATGCAGACATCGGCCCGCCAACTTCTCCGGCGAATCGCTGTCAGGAGTGGGCCGGGCTTATAAACTGTGGACCAATAGCGTTTACATATTTTGCGATTTGACCCGCCTACTTCTGGAGATCCAATCAAACATAAGATAACAAAGCGTAAATCCAATCGGAATTTTGTTCCGGTATTTCACGGTCAAATGGTCAAACCATCGATGTCATGTGCAACATAAACAAACGTGTTTGCAATGTTTTCATTATGTTTCTATTAATTTTAACAAATAATTGATTTTACGTTAGATATTAAAATATTAGGGAAAGGATTTGGGGATTTGCTGAATTAGACGACAGTCGCATCAATACGAATAACAATGACATTGAAGATGTTTTTAAAGTTGTATCTTCTTTTCTATCATATAAATAATTGCAATTATTATAATATAAATTGTAAAATAAAACTGCAGTTGTTTACAGAATTACTGTAAGACCATCATAAATGCATTTTCATGCAACACATATAATACATATCAGTAAATTTTATATAAAGTGTAATGGAAGGGGACACATAGACAGATTAGATGTCATCTGTGATGGGGTTGAAAGCTGATTGGCTGTTGGAGTGGTAATAACATTGATTCATGATGCACATGTGCCTCTACCTCCCTCCCTCTCTCTCTTCCTCTCTCTCTCTCTCTCTCTCTCTCTCTCTCTCTCTCTCTCTCTCTCTCTCTCTCTCTCTCTCTCTCTCTCTCTCTCTCTCTCTCTCTCTCTCTCTCTCTCTCTCTCTCTGTTCTTCTCTCTCTCCTAAACCTCCTTCATTTCATCACTGTCCTTGGGCGTGTATAGCAGTGTCTGACATTCTGTTGCTGAGGACTGTGTGTAAGTGTGTGTGTGCAGAGCAGCTTTGTGACGTTGCGAAATTTGCGCTCATCCTGGAGCAGGAACCCTCCAGCATCATCCCGCGAACAGGGCAGAGGAGCAGAATGCCAGCCCACCTCAGCAGCTGAGCTTTGGTGTGGGATACGCAACTATCTAGAGGTGAGTCTGTTTATCTGGCTTTCTATTCCATCATATCCCATCCTCTTGCCATGATGAAATATTCATGATTTACAGCTTCCTTTTGTGCTGATTGTCAGCTGCAACTCTTATAGCAGAGGTGAGCTACATTAACCCTTTTTAACAAGTTCACACGTTGTATTGATCAGGTATCAAGTGTACTGCGTGTAAGGTTATAGGATGCGGACATCCCTACGTAAGCGAGGCGATGTTGATGAGCATGTACCGTTCTTCCTCTTGTTTAGCCCTGCAGTAAAAGTAAGCTTTTATTTGCTGTATATGCATGCAGGCCAGATTCGTCCCCTCCCATCTCCATATTGATTTGTTTGCTATTGCCATTCCCTGCCTGTCAGCTACTTAGCAGCCCTGCCCCCCTAATTCTCATAGATGGGTTAATGTGTGGTGTGGGGGCCAGTTTCATGGCCATTAGCTTTATATCTTTATCACACTGAGATTGCGAGGCCCTTACAGTCGTGTAGACCCTGTCGATATCCTTCAAAGTCGGTGTGCAGTGCTTTCTTAATAAGAGCGAGAAGTTTGAATTGTAAGTTTTGTGAGGTGTCCGTATTGACATCTGGAATGATTTGCCTATATATAAGAGGCCAAGATTAATGCATCAGGAGGTTGAACTTATCCAAGGGGCAGGTGAACCCTTCAAACACCACTCCAAAACACAATCAGTCTCTTCTTGCTCATCCATTTGGATAAAGATAGATAGATAGATAGATAGATAGATAGATAGATAGATAGATAGATAGATAGATAGATAGATAGATAGATAGATAGATAGATAGATAGAGTGGATAGAAAGAGATGATAGATAGATAGATAGATAGATAGAGAGAGAGAGAGAGAGAGAGAGAGATGGACGGACGGACAGACAGACACACAGACAGACATGTAGGTAGGTAGGTAGATAGATAGATAGATAGATAGAGTGGATAGATAGATAGATAGATAGATAGATAGATAGATAGATAGATAGATAGATAGATAGATAGCGAGAGAGAGAGAGAGAGAGAGAGAGAGATGGATGGACGGACGGACAGACAGACAGACATGTAGGTAGGTAGATAGATAGATAGATAGATAGATAGATAGATAGATAGATAGATAGATAGATAGATAGATAGATGCCGTGAACTCAGGCTGTGTGTGTGGGTGTGAGCATTGCCATTGAAGGTGCTGGGCAGCAGATGGCACAACGTCCTGTTGCCTGGGCACTGTGTGTGTGTGTCTGTGTGTGTGGGGCAGCCAAACTGCACCTGACCAAATGGTCAATGATGTAAATTAGTGTGCGATATTATGAAACAAGTGGAGTACACAAAAACAGAACGAACAAAAAAAATGTTTGTTACTATAGCCTGGTATAAAGCTCATGGTTTGGAACTGTATTTTCAACATACGTGTCTATATGTCAATATGTAGCCAAATTGTAATTTTCACAGTTTTACTCTTTTAGATTGAAGATGTCCTCCACACCCCTGGCAGAAGCAGAGGAGGATGTGTTTGGTGAGTGACCTCTCCCGTCGGTCCATCCCTCCCCCACCATTAATGTCCATATCTTCATTTCCACTCTCCCAATACACTGAGTGCATTACAGGCGAGAGTAGCTCTCCAGCCCGTGTCTAAAACCACCGGGGGCGGGGCTGCTCTCTGAGCATGTGCAGTGATGTGTTTCCAGTTCTAAATATTTGATTTAACATTTCCGCAAATTTTTAGATGCCGTATGTATCGGCATTGAATAGGCTGGTTTTCTCATATAGATATAATATAGATATAATTCTCGTTTAGCATGTGATTTTACTACACACTTCAGAAAGTGCAGTGTGCTGAGTCAGTGTCAACGTCACCACAGGAAAGAATGCTGAGATCCCAAAACAAGTTTGGAGAAGGAAGTGTTAAGGTTTGCCTGTGTCATCTACTGAGAACATTAAAGTACTGTGGCGTTATATTTGTATCTGTTATTAGGGGCCACACACCAAAGATGTGAGGCATTTGTTTTATGGATAAATGCTATTATTATTTCACAACATAAAAAGTTTGAGTGAAAGTTAAATGGGAAGAGTCTTCCTGTGTGTTCAGCAGAGCAAAGAAACGTGTAAAAGTTTAAACAATGATCCAAGGTTGAGTAAATGATGACAGCATTTTTATTTTTTCAAGCATCAAGCATAACAGTCCAAAATCTTCCTTTTACAGAAATACTTAACTTAAAAATTACGATTCACTCTCATGCCATCCCAGATGCCATAGAAAAAACATATTTGATTCCCCAAAGAACCAGTTACCTAAAGGTTTGGATAAGAACGGTTCTTTATGGAACCATTCAGCCCAAAATTGTGTTGTAAACAGTTCACTAATGAACGTGATGTCTAAGTATTTTGTTATGTATGTTTATATTATAAAATATTACAAAGAGCTGTATAATTAGCCTGTAATGGGCAGCATATCACATTTACGATTGCAAATATAATTGTGTGAAACTAATGCAATGACAGAGCAGATTAGATTTAATAACTCACCACTTCAGCAATACAGTTGGATGTGTATCTACACAGTTTGGTGTATTTGTCTGTGTGTGTTTGTGCATTTCCGGTTTCTCTGACCCTTACACACGCCCCGGGGTATATACATGAGGAATGGCCGCTCATCATTTATATAAGTAATCTCGGCTGCTGACAGCTTAATAGAGCTTCAGCCTGCTTTACACTGTCACTGTGCTTTATGGATTGTAACGAGAATGCTAATGTGTGTGTGAGCGGCGCAGCAGTCTTTTAGCACACTTGTGATGTTATTTTCTGTTTACATATCAAAGGAACTCAAGAAACAAATGTCGGTGTGTTTTCTGCACCATCAGATCTGACTGAGGCGGTTCCTGAGACAGAACGACTTGACAGCAGCCTACAGAAAGCCAAAGCACAACTGTCAATCAAAACCAGAAGGCACCGCCCCTCTCGAACCCGTCTGAGAGACAGCCTGAGTTCGATAGATGGAGAAGACGCCATTGATAGACTTGTGAGTGTGAATGTTCATTTTGCTTAAAATTGCTATTTGGTATATTCTGAATTAACTGGGTTTGACACAATATAATACAATATTATACAATTCTCAAATTTCAGCCAAACATACATAGATGTTATACTCAATTATGACTTTGTGTGTGTCTGTTGTCAAGAGTTTTGGTGGATCACTCCAGACGTCCTCTCCTCCTCTCCAACCCCCCTTTCGGGGCTCCTCTCCCTCCTCTGACCTCCTCCTCTCCTCCCCTTCCTCACGGAGAGACCGCTCCTTCACCTTTGACCCCAGCATTGCGGTTGAAGAAAAGGAGGCGCAAGATGAAAGGAGGAGCTACAAGCACCTTCTGAACGTCCCTTCAAAGGAGACGTTGTCTCTCACTTCTTCTAAATCCCCCACCAGACCCTGCATCCATTCAGAGACATCTTCCCCAGCCCATCTTTGCCAGACGGACCGTCTCAAGTCCCGTGAGGGAAGCCAACCTCTTCTACACTATGGAGAATATTCACAGAGTGAAGGTTTGAACACCACAAGAATGTCTTATTTTATTTAAGTGTATTTATGTTATATTTCAACAAAAAGAGAAAATTCTTTCATCATTTACTCATCGACCTGTACGACTTTCCGTTTTTTTGCTGCAGAACGCAAAAGAAGATATTTTGAAGAATGTTGGTAACCAAACAGCATTGGCCCCAATTTACTTCCATTATATGGACACAAAACCACTGAGACAAATGTCTTCTTTGTGTCCCACAGAAGAGTCATATACAGATTTTAAATGACATGAGAATGAATAATTGATGACAGAATTTTTATTTGCAGGGTGACCTGTCCCATTAAATCTCACTTCTCTGTTATGGATTTGATAAAAAGTTCAGAAACGAATTGTAATTCTGATACTCAATTGAATCTAGACGTTATTCTAATCTTGATTCGATTCTAATTCTGACACTTTTTCGGATTCTGATGATGTTTTCAGACGACAGCCATGACACTGGCCCCGATGAACCGGGCAGTCCAACAGTGCTGCTCGACAAGAAAACCAGGAGGCGATTTCTTGATTTGGGGTCAGTGTTTTAAATTTCCTGAGCAAAATTGTTTTTTGGATGACATCATTTCTGTTTAATTCATTGATTTTATTGTAATGCACTATAATTTCTAAGTAACATCAATATCATACCAGGAGTTTTCTGGTTTAAATGTGTAAACATTTTGGCAAGTGAAGTATTGTGTTGTTTCAATATTTTTAAATAAATTCCAGTATCCTTATTTAAAGTGCCAGTACTATTACTGTAAGTAATGGTTTCCTGAGTGTAAACAATTGGATTCCTTACGATAATTGCCCCATTTATTTGAGAGATCAACCTGTGGCTCAACCTTTAGCAATCATTTGGGGAATCTATTCGTCCAACCAATGGAAGACTTGGGTGTGTGGCTAAACCTGCGTTCTTCAACTACTAGCGCAGTGGTTCTCAAAATTTTGGTTAAAAGGCCCCCAAAGTGCTTCGCTTTGTGATAAAAGTAAGGACTGAAAATATAAGAATTTGAAAGAAACCAAAAGCGTATTTACAATGCTGGAACATCAATTCTTTTGTTTGGTGGTTTTATTTTTCTGACGTTTGATTGCATAGAATCTAGGATAAATTTCTATATTTCATAAAATGCCACAAAACCTGTTGCCCCCCTGGATCCATCTTGGGCCATGACCCCCAGTTTGAGAACCACTGCTTAAGCCTACTATGGAAGCCTCAGCATCCTTCGAAGGTGGCATTGAAATGACAAAAGAAGAAAAAAAAAAGCTATATATTTTAGTGTGGTTAAAGGTATTATATTCTTATTAGGTCATGCTTTGGAATTTATTTATTTATTTTCTTAAGTATAAATCGTGATTCGGGAATGATCAAATATTGTTGTTGATAATAAGGTTGGGCCTTGAGAAAGATATCCTCTGAGCTATGGTGTGGTAGAAGCATTTGGAAACACATTGGACATACAGAGTATTCTGTTTTTTGCCACTACTGGCACAAAGAGAACACAAAACAGCTAAATAAACACATGCAAAAATTTGTGTTTTATTTTGTGTTGTACAACAGATAACCGCCTACAATGAATGAACGTCTAGCATGACTCCAATATTTTCTGCTTGTTTCTTTTGAACAGGGTCACTTTACGCCGCACATATGGAAAGGTCAGGAAAGACAGATCCAATAGACTATCAGCAGGAAATCGGTATGTGTGTCCTCTATTTTCTTGGCTGGGTCTTTGCTGTTTTGCAGTACTGTTCTAAATTGTAACCTTTGTGTTGTCATTTAAGGAACTGGTTTTAACTCACTCTAGTTTAGATCAAGCACTTAAATATAGGCCTATATTATAGTTTATTTAAGCAATTGCAAGAAAACAATTGAGAGGCTTAAAGGGATAGATCACCCCAAAATGAAAATTCTGTCATCATTTACTCATCTAGGTCATATTAAATATGTATGACTTTCTTTCTTCTGCAGAACAGAAAAGAAGATATTTTGAAGAAAGTGAACAGCACTGGACCCCATTCACTTCTATTGTTTGGACACAAAACCAATGCAAGTAAATGGGTGCCAGTTAACAACCTTCTTCAAAATATCTTCCCATGTGTTCATTTCTTCTTTCAGAAGAAAGAAAGTCATATGGGTTTGAAATGACAAGACAAGAGAGTGAGTAAATGATGACAGATTTTCATTTTTGGGTGAACTTTCACTTTTTCAGGATGAAAATAACAAGGTAACGTTTTCTGAGGGTGTTTAGGTGATATTAATTTGAATATTTTTACATAAATAATTTAATCAAACATCAGAGAATACATAAAGTCCAAATATATTATTATTTGCTGTTTCTTCCACCAAAAAAGATTTAGATATATATTTGGATCAGTATTTTAGAAAATGTGATGGAGTATGATTGTAATTTTTGGATCGGTATGTTTTGATGTGTACATGTGCCTGTATAGAGATGTGTGATGTTATTTGTGTGTTGGTTTGCAGAGATTCAGAGAGAACAGAGAGCCGGTCCTCACGTTCCTCTGGTCCACCGTTCGTGCCTTTCTCCTGGTTCAGTGAAAGGATGAAAGGCTCCGGGTCCCCGAAGAACACACCTTCCCCAACCAAAACTTTCACCCAGGTAACAACATCAAGCAAACTCAATGCTTCCCATTAGTGCAGAAGACATTATTTAGATTGATCTCTCAAAGATGAGAATAAAACTCTTTTTTCTAAAAGATTGTATTCACAGATTTGATTTAAAAGAGATCTAGTTTATAGGAGATTGGTAGTGTGTTGCTGCAGCATTCTAACGTTCCGTCCTTTTTCTGCAAGGGCTCTAGTACAGATGAGGACTTGGATTCTTCTGTGGGTTTACTAGAAGACAGCAGACCCTGTAAGACTGAGTCATCACAACCCTATCAAACCCTCCCTGAGCACTCAGATGAGGTAAGATTATGTCTGTGGAACACATTTAAACTAAAGAGAGCGTAGCAGTAGTTGTTCTGTGTGTCATTTTTTGGACATATCTATTGACAGAAATGCAACATAACTATGTCTTCAGAGGTTTATGACAACCTTACATAATAAAGCGTTATGTTTTTATTACCTTAGAATGAGCTATTTCTGTCTATATACACCGTTGATCCCCCTGTATGGAATTCTCAATGTTGTTTCTACTGTAGCCCTAAATTGACAAACTGCTCTACAAAGCGAGTTTCGTAAATACAGTACGTCGTCTTCTTCGGCAAAGAAGCGAAAACGTGACGACGTCCTTGTTCTGTGTCAGTCGCCATAGTGTTCTGAATGGTGAGGGGTAGAGTGAGCCATTGGTTGCAATTCACAACATCACCACTAGATGGCACTAAAATTCATACACTGGCTTCAATTCAATTTAATGCTTTTCACAATGTGCATTGTTCCAAAGCAGCTTTACAGGAGCAAATAAGAAAAACATAAAAACAAAGAAAGGTAAAACACAGCACAGTGCATGGTGTTAATAGACCAAGCAAGATCATTATAATAAATAGTATCTAAGAAATAAATAAATGCAGTCTCCCGTTGAGCAATCCACCACTTCCCTACAAATCGTCACATTGGAAGTTATTTCTGTCTTGTCTCCCGTATTATTTTTGTATTAAAGTAATGTGCTATTAAGAGCCACTTAAGTTCATGGAAAACCGGAAATTATTTCACGGGGACTTTGAAAATGACTTCTGTTTGCAACTTGAAACTTATGTTTGATAATTGAAGATTTTTTGATGATTGTCTCTCTCATTCGGTCCTTATGTAAACTTCTTGTAAACTGTTTTTTTCCTGGAACGTGAAAACACAGTGACTCTTCGGCTCTATTAGAATATTGATCTGCTTGAACATCCTGCACAAGACACAAACCTAAAAATACATACCTAAGATACAGTAGGTGTACTTATTAAAGCTAAGTGCAAAATGGGTCAGGTCATAGTACAGAGCATTGTGAAATCTTAATATACAGGTAGAACATTTATATTGATTTTTATAAAGTGTATTTTCAGTCCTGTGAAATACAGAGAGAAACTCTCGGAATCAATGGCATTGACAAGCAGCGTTTACATAATCCTCTTTGACTCGGAAGGACAATCATATAATATTGAAGTTAGATAGTCTGAGTAGTTTATTCTTATTCAGGGTGATTTATGTTGTGTATTCAGTTTGTGTTCAATCATTTAACTTTTATATTAGGCAGACTCTAAAACTCCAAGTAAACCATTTTGTACATTAGCTGTTGGTTTGCTTTGTATTCACATATAGCTTATGCTGTATATTATATAGCTTTTTTGCAATGTTGAAAGATTGTCTTTGTAAACCATCCTGTGATTTTGTGTTTTTGCAGAATGACTGTGACAGTAGTCGTAGCACAGATTTCAGTTTTAAAAAGAAGATGCTTTCTGCGGCTGGCAAAGACAGGACAGAACGACAAAACGGCATCCATGGGAAACGGGACAGTGGGAAAAATGGACACAGTGAAGATGGACAAAAATTACTCACAACTTAAAGTTTCTAAAAGACTGAGTGCAGTACGCTGCAGGTGCTGTTATTAATGTCAAACGTTAAGTTGGCTTTCACAATGTATTGCTGATGGATATATCAATAAAGATAACTTGCAAAAACTGTTCGTTAAAATATTTCAGTGAATATCTTTGTAATTCAACATCATTTCTGCCCAGCCACAAGCACAAACCCATCCAAATAGTTGAGCCAATGTTGCTGTGTTGGGCTGTTGTACTAAACCGAATAGCAAACAACCTCCCAATGATTTCCTTTTAGTTGTCTCTGCGTATTAAGCTGGGATTGGAGAAAATATTTGAACAAAAATAAAATGACACACATCACCTTTGTTCACTTTGGTTTGTATTATTGTACATTCATGAGAGCTCCGAAAAGTTTTTAAAACAAAAGCATCAAGAAAATTCTCTTAAAAGGACCACAAAAGAATATTTTATTTAGACAGAATAAACAAAGGTCATAAGAATGTCAAAGAAATAGTTGCACTTGTATTATGAACAACTGGACTATAGTTATTAAAATTATGTCGCGATTCAAAACGAGCATCAGGCAGCCATGGATATAATACTTACTTGACCATGCGTATTTTATCATATATGAGCCTACCTGTATCTTTAATATATATTTACTAGGTCATATTTGGGGACAGTAAATCTATCAGGTCATACATTAATAATATTTAATACACATAGACAAATTAGGACCATTAGGTTTTCATCTAACTAACCAAGAATTGTATATGATTAATTGGCTCACAGGGACAGAGGATGATTACATATTGCATTATATTCTGATGTCATTTCAACTAACGCAATAACGTTTTTTATATATTTCACTTTATAAATTCCATTTTAGAACACTAAATTAGTATAAGAAATGAAATATTATATAAATGAAATAATAAATGGTATTATTAAATTATTATATTATTGTGATTAAATGTAAGATTAAAATTGTTCGGCAAAAGGTTTTTGAAAGCTGTGTTCTCGTTGATATAAAGACTTTGACCTGCGGATGTCGCCAGCTTGCGGAGTTTTAAAAAAAGTTTTTTTTGATGAAATGGTGGATATATATCGTGATTTGTTACATTTAATATACATTAAAGTGAACGTTTTAATGATTATATATTATACTTTTTGAATGGGATTTTAATTAATTTTGTTTGTTGATGTTTATAGATATCATCCTCATTGTAAAGTTTATTATTATAAATACAATGTTTATATATGTTTTTAAATATATATAAAAAGTAATATAGTCATTTAAAATATTTATTTACGTTTATATTTCTTTTTACCATTCTGAAGTCCCAACACAGCTTGTGTTTCGACAATCTCTCGACCAATCAGAGGACGCGAAGTCTAACCACCCAATCGGAGTGCTCTATACTACCAGAACAGTAACTCTCGACTAATCAGAGTGCGGAATCTTCAATCCCAATATGGCGACGCTGTAGACTTGCGAATTGTAAATGAACAAAACCCTGATGCGTTGACTGCTAAAAGTAAAATATTTGTGGTAAGAAGCTCGCGTACACATTTATTTTATGCAAGAATTATGTTATATATTTAAAAAGAGATGAGTGGCTTCACTGGCTACTTTTATTTCTCATGAACGGAGCGTTTAGTTGAGATGATGGGCTCATATGCCTGTCCAATGCAAATGTGTTTTAATGTGTAGGTTAATAAACAGACAGGATGAAGGTGGTGAATCTGAAGCAGGCGATCCTGCAGGCTTGGAAAGAGCGATGGAGTGATTATCAATGGGCGATTAATATCAAGAAGAACTGCCCTAAAGGAGCTACATGGGACTACCTCAATCTAGCAGGTCATATCTAAACATTGGCATATTCTGCCTATTACTGTTCAAACCACATTTTCAGAAGTCAGTTGTTTAATGCTTTTACTATTGTGAACATGATTTATTGTAATCTCAAGGATCATACAGACTGGTCTGGATTATTTTGAAAGATTAAAGAAGATCATGTTTTTGCTCTCATACCAAATGTTATACCATAATAACAGTTATAGCCTGTTCACTTAAGATATATGACACATTATTTTGGATGTGACACAATGACCGTCATAATTATCACTAACAGTCAAATGTTTTATACGAACTCAGTTAAGTGTTCGTATTTTTCCCATATTTAAGAATAATAACAAACTCATCAAAATAATGAAAAAAACACAGGGAACTATGGGAATTATGTTGTTACTAAAGAAATTTAATTGAAACGTGTTATATTCAATCATCTTCAGTGTATATCTTTCTTAAATACAGAAGCTCTTTTGGAGCAGGCTATGATTGGCCCGTCACCGAACCCTCTGATCCTGTCCTACCTGAAATATGCCATCAGTTCACAGGTGAGATCACACGTTTTAACACTTAAAATGAAATCGCTATGGAATTTGCTTCATATCTTTCATAATGTGCTGTATTTTTTTAATCTGACCTTAAGAGTAACAAATGGTCTTTGAATAAAATGTTTTTTTGCTTTTCGCACAGAATATATAAATGTATCGCTATATAAAATGATGCTGAAAAATACTCTCTTCCACCTGCAGATGGTGTCCTATTCCAGTGTGCTGACTGCCATCAGCAAGGTCTGTCGTGTGAAAAGTTATTTGTTACTTTGTTGTTTTCAACGTGTTTAAATGTGTTATAATTGCTGAGATTGAAGTGACTTTGACTTAAACGTTTTATTGACTTAAACGTTTTTGTTTGTTCCTCCACAGTTTGATGTTTTTTCACGTGAGCTCTGTATCAAATCATTGCTTGAGATTATGGACATGTTCTCCCATCGGCTCAGGTACTTCCGTCCGTCCCTCCATGGACGAGTGAATCCATTCTTCATTCCGACCCACACACCCAATGTCACAAAGAAACAGTCTTCATAATTTTTTTTCCCCTTTTGCGGTTCCACTCTGCAGCTGTCACGGGAAGGCGGAGGAATGTATTGGGCTGTGCCGTGCCATGCAGTGTAGTGTAGTTTGGTTCCTGCAGGGCTGCACATGGTACTGTGAACGACTGGGGGATCCCAGCCCTCCGCCTGCAGTGGAGAACAGTCTGAGAGCCTGTCTGGAGCGCATGGCAAACTTACTGAACAGTACCAAAAACAGAGCCCTGGTGCACATCGCCCGCCTGGAGGAACAAGGTGTGTGTGTTAAAGCATTTGCTAAGGAGCGTGTGAAAGAGCTGGGTAGTAGAATCCAAAATGAATTGAATAGTTTTCTTGCCATCTGGGGGAATCATAATAATAAATTCACAAGTTATCTTCTCTTAAAAGCATCCTGGTCCAATGTTGAGCAAAATTTGCTGAAGCTGTCTGAGAATCTTGGTGCTGTAACAAATCCAATGGTAATGGAAAAGCTTGAGGAGTGCGTTTTACTGGTTAAGAGGTGAGAATCCAATAACGCATCATGATTATGCTGCACAGTATGTGCCAAAACTGCATATTTGTGCTGGCGATAGATCATGTCAAAATTCTGCACTGTAAAACGGGAGAAATCATTAAAAAAATTATAAGAAATGTGTTAGTAAAAATGATGTAATTTGTCTTTCACCATCAAATGGGTTGGTGTCAGTGTTTCCCCTAGGTTTACAGCTTTGGGGGTTGGTTGGTTAGTTGGGGAAAATTGACGAGAAATCTTAAATCATTTCCTTTTCATTCTTTATGTGCTATCTATCTATCTATCTATCTATCTATCTATCTATCTATCTATCTATCTATCTATGTCACATAAATTGGTTGTCTGGGAGGGTAATGCTTTGTAAAAGTTAAAAAATGTTAACATAAGATATCTCTTTAAAAAAATAAATTAAATGCATTTAAATCTTTTTAAAATTTACTTTTGCAAATAACCTTTGTTAAATTTATAGAAGTATTTGTTAATATTATTGGACCAGAGCTTAAATTCATTTATTTTTTAACTAACAACTAAAAAAGGATTTATAAATACTAACACATATATTGCTCATTCATTGTTCGTTAATGTTAGTTAATACATTTATATGATAAACAAATTTTAAATGGGCTTTTTTGTGAGACGTTTTTTATATGATGCATTTATTGGAGAATAATACTGTCAAACACAGCACTGCTGTGAACACGCGCTGTTCAGAACGTCATCACGTGCGCAGGACATTCCCATACAACACTGAGTGGCCTGCATAGCGTATTAAATATCTCTTGTCTTATTTAATCAGCAGATTTACAATGTCCTGACTAAAAACATTTTAAACATACATATCTAAATAGTAAGCGACATGTAATTCATTAATGGACTTTTGATGCTTGTCAGGGGCAGGATGCGCAACACATAGACTTGGAGCAGGAGAGCTACTCCGGCTGCTACTTGCAGTAGAGTGAGTTTTGCCATCTTCAGTTCCCTGTGAGCGTTTAAAAAACGGTCATCTGGTTTTCAACTGATTGACGCGACATGTTTCCCTCCGTGCGCTATCTGTCCTATACTGTTTGTTTGTGTGTGAGTGTGCGCGCGTGCGCACTCATTGGGATAATAGTAAACGCGCAAACACAGACAGAAAAGACATGCCATCGTGGAAATAAGATAAATAACATATTACTTAAGGGCTATTTAGTTTGTTTAATAAAATGACAAATTGTAATCTGGCGCTATAAAGAAAAACAACTCAAATTTACTTGACGTTCAAGGGTGGCGGGGCGAGCCGTTAGGAGGGCGGGGCGCCCCCCTTATATAATGGTAGGGGAAACACTGGGTGCATTATTATACAAATTTAAAACATTTATCTACAATATCCTGTATTGCTTTGTCATGTCCTGCCAGTATGTCTTAATGTCTGGATATCCCCAAAGTGTATGAAACTCTCTTCTTGTATTTTCTTCAACATTATCATCTCAACTTATTGTTTTTTGGCAGTATTCCTCAGATGCTGTCTCTTCAGTCCGATCCACCAGTACACACTTCATTTCCATCTGTCCATGCTTTCATCATGCTGGAGGGAACCATGAACCTCACCGGAGAGACGCAGCCACTGGTGGAACAGCTCATGATGATCAAGAGAATGCAGGTGACCACAGATACGACAGAGAACTGAAAAATACCTTCTGTGTGTGTGCCCGTATGTGCTGACGTGCACATGTCATCTCTTTGTAGAGTATACCGGCTCCACTGTTTGTGCTGGAGATCTGGAAGGCCTGTTTCACTGGTCTCATCGAGTCTCCGGAGGGGAATGAGGAGCTCAAGTGGACAGCCTTCACTTTCCTCAAGGTCTGCTTCTATCAGGCCAACAATCAAACTTGATGCTTATTCTTATTGGCCTCATTAAATAAAGGATTTTTATTGGTGACCCAAGTTGTGCAGAAACGGCTTTGATTTTTTAATTCAATTTAAAGAATAGAAATATAAAATCTTTGTTCATTTCTTTTCACTTATGTCTTTCAGATTCCTCAGGTCTTGTTAAGGCTGAAGAAATACCCACAGGGAGAGAAGACCCAGGTACACGGGCACGTTTTGCAACCGTACATCATGTTTCTCTCCATTCACGTATAGACGTGATCTGACCTGCATTCACGTGTGTGTGTGTTTGTCAGGATTTTGCGGAAGACGTAAATGTTGCTTTTGAGTATCTCCTGAAGCTTACTCCACTGCTTGATAAAGCAGATCAGAGATGCAAGTATGTCCCTGCCGAATCCCAAAATAATGAGTAAGATAAGTGGAAAACTACCATTTCAGTATATATATGAGATTGCTGTTGTCCGAGAACAGTGATAGTTATTGTGGCTTTATGGTTTATAATATAATTATTTTTGTGTGTTTGTAGCTGTGACTGCTTGAGTCTGTTAGTGCAGGAATGTAATAAACTGGGCTTGTTGTCTGAGGCAAACACTGCCAATCTTACGGCAAAACGGTAACGTTGTTTTCCGCTCCATCATTAAAACAAGCTGGAGAAGCCTGTCATTGAAAACTTTAGTTCATTGTTGTGTTTAACTTACAGGACTGAAGATAGAGAACATGCGCCCAGGCTGAAGACAGCAGAGAACGCCAATATTCAGCCCAACCCTGGCCTCATACTGAGAGCTGAACCAACGGTCACCAACATCCTGAAGGTCTTCATATTTTATTATTGAAACCTGTCAAAACATTTCTAAAGTAACCAATCAGACTTTTTTTATTGACTTATTTGAAGCGGGGGTAACATGCTATTTCGTGCTATGTCAAACGTGCTGGCGTCTCGTGCTAAACATGGTCAACTTCTCAAAAAACGAGTTGGACGTATTACGTAGTATTTCTCAGGTACTCAAGATTAATATGAGATGTGTAAACTATGCCTTAAAGTAAATTAAAACATGATAAAACAACTACTTCAAACATTAAAATAAGGAAGAAATAGAAACACGGAAAAAACAATTTCCTAAGATTGTTCAATGTGCAGCACTGTTACAGAGTGTAGGAAATAGGCTTTATTTGTAAGTAGCTTTGGATTAAAGCGTCTGCTAAATGTAAATGAAAAATGTAAATAGGATATATTTTCTATGTGCACATCTTCATTTGTTTTGGTCTAGACGGTGGATGCAGACCACTCTAAGTCCCCTGAGGGGCTGCTGGGAGTTCTGGGTCACATGCTCTCTGGAAAGAGTCTTGATTTGCTATTGGCTGCTGCTGCAGCCACCGGAAAACTCAAATCTTTTGCTCGCAAGTTTATCAAGTAAGACATATAAAAGGGATGCATTTAGGAACAATTTCAAGCAAAATAAGTTGATTTTAATTAAAACCCAAGGTGCACCAGTCATATTTTTCAAAATATGTAAACAGAGTTGAATGGTAAATCTGTTGTTCTTTTTCAGACTCAATGAGTTTCCCAAACAAATCACTGGAGAAGGATGTAAGTCATATGCTTTTCTTTGCATACATGTGTTTTAATATACATCTAGTAATGCAATAATAGATCTCAAGCAAAAGCTGCATTCATACAAAAAAACATCAAATATATCTGTGAGAATGTGTGAATTTCTGAGAATTGTATTAGTCAGTTTAATCACAACTTACTGGAATCTTCTTTTTTTTTTTTTTAGCAAAGTCTGCGTCAGTGCGAGCGCTGTTGTTTGATATTTCCTTTCTCATGCTGTGTCACGTCGTACAGACGTACGGCTCGGAGGTAAAATCACACTTACTGTGCAGGAAACCAGTTTGACCCCAAAATATGATGTTACAAACTGATAATTCACACTTGTATAACATCTTTTCTTCATAATCATATCCTGACTACAGTAGAAAATTCATTAAAGTCATAAATTATCTAAAACATCACTAACTATGTTTACATGTGCACCCAATAATGCGATTATTTCCAGTAATCAGAGTAAGCACTTAAGCGCACTTAATTAAATAAAATTTATGCCGATATATTAAAGCCGATCTTAAAACCTTTCCTCTGGTTAAACTTCATCTGCACACTGCTCGCAGTTAAAATACAGTAATTTTATTTGTATATTTATAATTTCAATGTGTTAATTATAGGAACAAAAGCATATTGTTTGAATCAGACAATGTTTGACATGTGGCTATTGAAAACATCTTTCTGGAAGAACATCAATAATTTGTTTATTAAATATACCATAAAAGTTTGAAGGTTAAAGAATCGTTAACTAGTGTAAAGTGGGCTTGGTACATGATTTTCAGGGGAAAAAAGAGAACTAATGGTGACCTTGTTTTCCACAGTAAATGTTTTGCAATAAAAGCAGCTGTCCACTTTTTGCCTTTTGTTTCAGTCTTGAGGAATATTATATTAATATTTAGATACTGTATATCGGCCAATATATGGGTTATCAGCTTTCAATGTTAAATAATTATCAATTATCGTTATATGCCAAAATTTAAATATCGGTGCATCCCTAGTTTTAATTATTCAGATTATTTGCTATAATACACAGTACAAAGGATGCTCTCGAGTAAAGTAGCACGTGTTACTGGCTTTCGTTTAAATATATTTGCGTGAATCGTATCAAATGCTAAACGCCTTCCTCCGGATATGTTTCATTGTTCTTAAGCGCTTTGATAAATACAGAAATGTAATGAAAGTGTCTCCGCAGCGTTTGCACATGCTGTCATCATGTTCGCTCTGTTTCTGTGTGAAGATCAAAAGCAGAGACTGCTGGCAGCGAGTTGTGTTGACAGTAAAACTTTAGACTGTCATGTTTATCAGAAGCTTAAGCGTACCTTGGTCAGAGGTGTTTACATACCTTCTTATTGCAATTAAAAACATATGGTACTTTGATTATGCTTACTGCGATTATGAGCTTAATCGCATTATTTCGATCGAATGATTGCATTTACATGAGGTGAAGTGTAATCGCAATATTGCCAAAGTCCTTTTATAGTCGCATTATGAGGGTGCATGTGAACGTAGTCATTGATTGAAGATGTAAATAAAACACCCATGAACCCATGCCAGTTTTTGACAATGTAAAAAGTCGTATAGTGATTAATGAAGAATCTGTGATGTGTTAACCAAGTCTTCCACTGCAGAGCAAGTAAAAGTAAAAATACTTGTTTTCAATAGAGTTGTAGTAGTATGGCCACACATGTACAGTAGTTATTCTAAAAGTGATGTACAGAAGGGATACAAGTGTACAAGAATTACTTTTTATTTCCTTGTCTGTTCAGGTGATCCTCTCAGACCCCAGTCCATCTGGTGAGACGCCCTTCTTTGAGACGTGGTTGCAAACGTGCATGCCAGAGGACGGGAAGACCCTCAATCCAGACCACCCGTGCTTCAGACCCGAGTCTGGGAAGGTGGAGAGTCTGGTGGCTCTGCTTAATTCCTCTTCTGAGATGAAGCTTGTGTGAGTGACGTCGTGGATTCAGTTCATTTATTAATAACTGACGTCGCATTTGCATAATCTACACAAAGCAAATATTGATATTTTTGTGCTCATATTGGTTGCTTTTTCATTTTTCAGTAAATGTCATTCATTTTAAAGACATTTTTCCTGAATAACATTTTACTTTGTAACGGAAAAAAGGTTTTTTTTGTCTACGAAAACGATTTCAGACATTTAAGCATACTCATTCAGATTAAAATAAGTGTTCAAAAACAATTGAACGATAGTTTACATCAGAGATCATCAAAAGGCTGACAAATATAGTGATATGTTTCTATTACAGGGGTTTATCTGTCACACAGGCTTTAAATTTGCGAATGATTTCTTATTTGACTTCAAAACTTTTTTAAGTAATTAGTAGTTTAGTAATTTTTATTAGTAATTAATTGTTAAAGGGATAGTTCACCTAAAAGTGAAACTTCTGTCATCATTTACTCACGCTCAAGTAATTTCATACCTGTATAAATTTCTTTATTCCGATGAACACAGAAATAAATCTGGAAGCATGTTAGCAATTTTCAGTTCTGTGACATCGTTGACAACCATAGTAGGAAAAATATAATGATTGAAAAAAATGTATTTTTTGCTCCTACTATGGTAGTGTATGATGTCACACAACTGATAATCGCTAACATTCTTCCATATATCTCTCTCTGTGTTTATTGGAACAAAGAAATGTACACAGTTTTATTTTATATCATTTAATTTAATAATTCTAACCTAAGGGTGAGTAGATAATGACAGATTTTGGGATGACTATCCCTAGAAATAAAATGAGATGAATAACTGTTGCCTCAGAAAAGGGATTCATGTGGTTAACAAAGTAGGTTCTTACAAAATCAGCAAATAGAAGAGGGTGTTATCAGCAACAATCTGTTTTACAGAATGATGACATATACAGTATCATTAATCCTCCTTGTAAACTAACGGTTTGACAAAATTTTTATATGCTCTCGTACTTGTAAGTTGCTTTGGATAATACCTTCTGCCAAATAATAAAATCACATTGTAGTATAACGGTATGTTTACCTTCAAAGAAAATTGTTACAACTTTGTCTCATTTTGGTTCAGTTGTTTTGATTCCAATGAACAAATTCTTGGAAATAAGCTAACACTGCTTACTATGGAAGTAGAGTTTCTATTTAAAGATCTGTTTCGATGCTTTCATACTCATGAGTTACAAGTAAAGGAAAGATTGCAAAACTAGATCACTTGACCAGTTCAACTTCATAATACAGCTGGGACTCCAAAACTAATTCTAAATCTCACATTTTTGTTTACGATTAAACTTTTATTCTGTGATAAACATACTACAAAATCTCTCTCTGCAGTCAGATGAAATGGCATGAAATCTGTCTCAGTACGCCAGCTGCCATACTGGAGGTGTTGAACGCCTGGGAGAACGGAGTGTTATCTGTGGAAGCCGTTCAGGTGAGTGCTTGTGATGTGATGTGCGAGGACGATCTGTCTGTCCATCCGCACTAAAAGCAAAGTACAGATTTTTGTACAGAATTATATTAAATATGTGTCCAAGGGTACCCATTATAGGGGCAATAAATATAAGCTTTTTTTGCACAACAGCAATGTAATGTGTCATTGATGTATAAATGACTATAAACTAAAGAATACAACACAATTTCTTACTGTTTGCAAGAACAGAAGATCACTGACAACATCAAGGGGAAAGTGTGCAGCATGGCCATCTGTGCGGTGGCTTGGCTGGTAGCTCACGTTCGGATGCTGGGATTGGATGAGCGAGAGAAACCTCAGACTATGATTCGCCAGCTGATGACTCCCATGTCTGGAGAAAACAATTTACAGTTCTACCACGAGCGGTATGGCCTCACAACTCAACAAACCCGCATTCGCACATTTACATAATGTAATTCAATCTCTCTCTCTCGCCCCAGTGTGGTTATCATGAGCTCTATTCTGGAGCACATGTGTGCAGATGTGTTTCAGCAGACTGGACTGTCCCTGCGGCCGGCCATCGAGGGTCAGGAGCCCATTCCGTACCGGAACCTTCTGCCAGCCCGCCAGCCCATCCGTGAGGCCCTGCAGACTGCGTTCAGAGAAGTTCTGGAGAAGGGCTGGGTGGACTCCCAGGCGTTCCACCTCTTTGAGAATCTCCTGCACATGGGAGGAGTCTTCTGGTTCACCAATAACCTGGTTAAGGTAAAAGTGGGTTGGCACTGCTTAAAATAATGTGCACATGATCTTTGTGATGTGGTTGTACACTGACTTTGTGTTTGTATTGTAGGAGCTGCTGAAGGAGACCCGTAAGGAGTGGGCGTCTCGTGTGGTTGAGTTACTGTACAGTATCTTCTGCTTAGATGCCCATCAGATCACCTTGACACTGCTGGGTCACATCCTGCCCCGCCTCCTCACTGACCCCGCCCACTGGCACAGCCTGGCAGACCCGCCTGGGAGAGCCCTTGCCAAGTATACATTTTTCCTACATTTTGTATCAAAATCAAATGTACATGCATAACATACTTAACATAGAAATAAGACTTCTGTCATTCTATTTATTGTCATTTCAAACAGACAAATGACAGACAAATTGTTAATTATTTTATGAATCTGAATGGAGAAACTACGAACCAGTAAAAAATCTCACTTTTATTGAAATTACCTCAAATATTTTAAAACAGCACTAAATATATGACTCTCCAAGTCTCTTTCCACACAGCTTCACTTTGCTAATGGCAAGAGTGAAATTCTCTTAACTGCATCTCTTGTCAAAAGTTTCGTGTTTCACAATTTTATTTTTAACACTGACATCTTTCCATAATGTTAACCCCATTGTTGAGTTTAGGGGAAATGCCCATATTATCACGCATTATTACTAGTATGGAAAGTATTCTCAAGATTATGAATTTCTCTTTACCTACATTCAGTTTTCCTTCTTTTCCTCTATTTTTAATTCTTTTGTACATCAGCCCATGCGGTTTCTGTAATGCACAATACCTTTGATCTCACTACGTTTCCTCTTTTTCGCTTTATTTTTCCCCTCGCTTCCTCATTATTTCTAACCGTACGTCCATGCGGATGAATGTGAAGTCAGGCTTTTTCCTTCTCTGTTTCTGTTTTTATCCTCATTTAACCAAGATGAAGATGTCAAAATGCGATAAGAAAATGCGATAAGAATGATTGTGACCACTGTGATAGTTCTAGTGGTGGGCATAGATTAATTTTTTTAATCTAGATTAAAATGGCTCATTTGAATTCTGCCGAAGGCATTCAGAATATGTGTGCTACCCAAATAATGACTAAACGTAAGTCTTTGAGAACGGGTTTAAGCGCATTAAACCAGGGGCTCATCTCCTGTTTCCAAAATGCATCACAAACTAATTGAGAAAGCTGTTTTACTATGATAATTTGTGATGAAAATTAAATTATGTTCAATAAGATGTACTTGTGTTTACTTCCTCATTTGCTAAGGGATGCTTTGTGTTTAGGTGGTACTTGAGACTGGAAGAGCTCCTACAGTACATTTACATTTAGTCATTTAGCAGACGCTTTTATCCAAAGCAACTTACAAAGAGTTAGGGAGCAACAAGCAATATGTCATACTGGAGCCGTAATACATTAGGTGCCAATACAAAGTTACTGGTTTCAACTAAAGCTAGACCTGTTGAGAGAAAGTTTTTTTATTTTTTAAACCAACTGTATGTAAACCAATTCCGTACAGTAAACCAATTCCACATTGCACAAGGTGCAAACAACCTTAGTCTTGTCAAGGTTTCCATTGGGAAGCTTCTTAAAAATAAATTTTTCCTGAAGCATGCACAGCGGCTTCATACCTGCATCCATGTTAGCACGTCACGTTTGATGTGGTCATTTCACAGTAACGTTATGTTGTGTTCAGACCAAACGCGAATGGCGCGTCAAGCGCGAGTGATTTACATGTTAAGTCAATGTAAAGACGCGATAGACCTTCTTGCGGCGCGAATGAAGCCCTGGTTATGAGATGATGAGGCGGCGCGAATGACGCGAATGAAGCCCTGGTTATTAGATGATGAGGCGGCGCGAATGACGCGAATCACGCGAGTTGAAACTCTCGTTCTCGCCCCCTACAGTGCAATTAATCTAGGTATACATCCGCGCTAAAATATCAAGGTGAAAGTCATCATAGCTTGCATAGTATACATGTAGACCCAGCTCCAAACCCAACTTTGAGAATAGATTAACGGCGACATTTTTTTTATCGCGCAATAAGAGTCTCACGTTCGTTAACGGCCCACCACTAGATAGTTCACAAACCTCAACTTTTCTGTGTTGTGTTTACGGCACAGACTTTAGGACCAGCTAAATCTGCTTTCGGGAGGTCCTGAAATAAGTCATAAATATAGCAAATGTAAAGGTGCTAAATTATTTCTTTTAATGGTTGGATTTGAGTTGTTTGGTTAAGTGTGTGTGTGTGTTGTAGGTTGTCGGTGTGGTGCGCTCTCAGTTCCTACTCTAATCATCATAAGGGTCAAGCATCAGCAAGACAGCGCAAGAGACAACGCGAGGACATAGAGGTCTCACACACTCACACCATTGTGACTCAAGTTGTCCCGGTCTGTATGACCGCTGTGGGAGATAACCTAAATATTAAGACTTTGAATGATACATTTTAGGGGTGAATCAACCAAAATAACAATGTGGGGAGGGGACTGTAATGTGGGTCGCTTAAACGGTTGTAGTGGTTTAAGAAAAACTGTTTTCACGGAACTATATTTAGCACTCCATATAAGACTGACGATTGTATTCTTCTCGTTGGCTTTAGGACTACAGCAGCCTGTTCCCATTGGACGATACACAGCCATCTAAGCTGATGCGTCTCCTGAGCTCCAATGAGGATGAGACGGTTGTGCTGTCCAGTCCAGGTCACTTCCTGCCTCATTCACAATTCTGCACTAAAACAACAAGTATGGGTGTGACGAGATCTCGTGGGACGAGCACTATGCTAAAATCATATTAAGAAAACAACCACAGCTCTTTACTTAAAGCTGCACCTGTTAAGAACATAAAACATCGTTTTTGTGCAGTTACTGCCTGTCAGTTGAGTGTGTTTTACATTTATTACTGCATAATATAATTCATTAAAATAGAAGCTTAATTTGAAGGTTGATTTTATAACGACTACATTTTTTGCATTTTGTGATTTTAAGGTGAATAAGAGACTGTTTTCCCCCATATATTTCATCATTGAGGATTTCTTTAAAAAAGTCAAAAAATCTTGTCCCGTTCTCGTAAACTCGTCTTTGGATAAGTGACTCGTCACATTCCTACTACGAGCCACAGTATTTGCATTTTTGTATTTTTGCAGACGCTTTATATTTGTGATAACATCATCTTATCAAATGAGTCATTTTATCTGTCTGTTATATCTGTATATGCCTCAGTAATTATTTGGCTAAATTGCAAGTAAACACCCACAAAAGAGCAACGATCTTCCTGTCGCAGCATTATTTAATGTTTCCATTACACAAGCTGTATATAAGACCTTTATAGCATAATTTCATATTAGGCCGCACGATATACAAAATGTTTTGAAATATTATGGCAATTTGCATAACGCAATGGGTTGCACAGTTTGGAGTTATTATGAAATAAAAGAAAATTGTGTAGTCAAAGTTTTAGGTCGATAGCAGAGAGACTTGCATTCAAATGTTAGTGTTTGTGTGTGTGTATGCGACGATCAGAAAGAATGTGAAACATAATATGTAGTCTTTTGTCAAACTTGACACGTCACCATTTTGCATGTCGTATTAAGCTAGTTCCCCCATATTTCATTTTTCTTTAATATTGTGTTGGCCTAATTTCTGTTCATTTATATTGTGTTTTTCACAATGTGTGTCTTGCAAATGAGTCCATTTAGTCCAAAATCAGATTAAATTGTGTAACAGACAGGAAAAGGAAGGATACACGATACAAAAACCGATATCCATATATTAGTATCACAAATTTGAACTGATAAATTCCTCTTCTGTGCGTTTAAGTAGTTTTTTATGTGTTCAACCTTGTCAACAATTGCACTTTTGTGTCACTTTTACTCCAAAACTTTTTTGAAGTAAAGCTGAAAATTACTGAATGTTTCTGTTTTCTAGGTGATCGTTCAATGAGCAGTTCACTGTCTGCTTCTCAACTTCACACCATCAACATGAGAGATCCTCTCAACAGAGTGTTAGGTTTGTGCTAGCCAAAAACCAAAACCATAATATTCTTTTTATTTGAAGTACCATCCAATACATCACTGTACTTTGTAACTCACCAGAAAGCTCAGCAGATGGATAAAGAGCTCAAAGTTATGAAGTTCATATTAAGCTAAAGTCACTTTGCCTGTTTTCGTTTCTAGCAATACTAATATCTTGGATTTCAACACTTTTTTGATATGGTTATGTATGAAAATATCTTTGATCTTCACTATATTTCCTTAATTTGGCTTTATTTTAAAACGGACATCCATGCTGTTGGACAAGGAGCTGTCAAGCATGTTGTCCTCAGTCGGAAGTTAATAGGGCATGTTTCTTTGATGTACACCAATCTCCATGGGATGTTTTTTCATCATTCACTAACAATGAGTATAACCAATGCTGTTAGCGATGCGTGCTAATACTAATTGTTTATTTACTTTTTTTTTAGCAAACCTGTTCCTGTTGGTTTCATCTCTATTGGGGTCGAAGACAGCAGGTCCTCACACACAGTTTGTTCAGAGCTTCATCGAGGAGTGTGTCGAGTGCTCAGACCAGGGCAGCCGCGGCAGCATCCTGCAGTTTATGCCCTTTACCATGGTGAGAGAATCTTCTGACGGACAGTAGGGTGTAACGATACACTCAGCTCACGATTCGGCACGTATCAGGATGCTTGGTACATGATAGGATACACATCTCGATCATTTTTTTCTACAAAATTAAAAAATGAAATTCAAATAACATTTATTAATTAATCAAAATATTATCAATTTCAGCTACTTTTTTGTTGCACATACAACTAAATAAAGAATTTTAAGTCTTAACTGAACCTTCTGTACTAAAGGTTTGACACTGAGTGTCAATTTTGACAGCAAATTTTGATTTAGGTTTAGTCATAGGCTAAACTCGTCAGTGGCGTTGAAAGAGTAATCTCGTCATTTAAAAAAAAAAACGGTTCCCCACCAAAGACGAGTTTTTACGCCAATCAGTGTTAGTTCTGTTTTACAGTGGGTGGCGCTATGACACACCTTTGAGTAATTTTGTGTAATACATAACCAAACCTTTGAGTTAACTCATTCGACGCCAGCCTCTTTAAAAAAAAGTTGCCAGCCTATGCCAGCGTTTTTTTTACATTTTCACCCAAATTTAATGGCTCACAGTAAATTTTCTGTAAAGAATATACAAACAAACAATATGTCAAATGAAAGAACAGAGTCTCAGCTTTTAAACAAAAGAAACCGTATTCTTCTATCTTCATTTGTTCGTTTTTTTTCACTCCTTAGATGTGGGTAGGTTTCTTCAAAAATGCATCATTTTGATTAAAAAGCTGAGATAATTAACGTTTCTTGTCAAAGATTCCGCCCAGATTCCACTCAGAACAATCATTAAAAACCGCTAAAACATATACGTTCTAGGTTCTGTACTTTTTCCCAGTGGTGTGTAATAGCGCCACCTGCTGTACAACAGTACAAACACTGATTACCGTAATAACTCGTCTTTGGCGGGGAAGCGTTTTTTTTAAATGACGACATAACTCGTCAATGGCAGTGAAAGAGTTAAAGAATGAAATGTAATTTAGTTTTAGTCATATTTAAGTCATCCCC
This sequence comes from Triplophysa tibetana, assembly GCA_008369825.1. Classification (NCBI taxonomy): domain Eukaryota; kingdom Metazoa; phylum Chordata; class Actinopteri; order Cypriniformes; family Nemacheilidae; genus Triplophysa; species Triplophysa tibetana. Next base: position 20,105,510 of record CM017893.1, read on the forward strand.
ATCATTTTAGTTTAAATCGACAAAATCAACATACTTAGTCTACCAAATTCAGTCTGGTTTAATTCATTTAAATGGTGTAATTAAATGTTCCATACAAAGATTTAACTGTTTTGACATAATTTACTTTATCTTAGAATTAAATTAAATACCTTTATTATTCAGATTAGTTCAGTAACTGCTGGATATGCCTTGTGCAACACAGAGAATATTTAACCATGAACGACATTTATCAGTTCAGTCAGTCTCATTTAGACTCAATTGATTCGTTTGTCAGTAAAGGGCGTATTCATTCAGTACATTCAACCCAAGGAAACGCTCCGACAGAGCTCACACTCAAACGCTATTGGCTCACGTCTCTTTGAAGCTGTCTTTGCTTGAGACCGTAAAGAATGAGAAATATCTTTCAAAAAGACATAAACTGCATTACATTTCTTCATTCATGCAAATCGCATACTTGGTTGGATTTTTGCATATCATTTAATCTTTTAATCTACAGTACGACTCACTTCATCACTTCTCTATTCGGTAAAGCGCTGGTTTCTTTTAGCTTTATGTTGCATATCACGTCATGCAGCAGCTCACGTTAGCGGATAAATAAAAAATGTGCATATTTAATCGTTTTTGCTTGCCTTTGTAATACGTTTCGGAGTGATTCGCCTGCAGTCACGCTTCAAGTTTGCTGTGTTTTACCGGCGATGTAGAGGGAAAATAAGCTTTGTAAATCCCAGAGACCTCTCTCTCTACCACGTATGTGAGATAAGCACACGTGACGTGCTGGCGTAGAGTAGGTAGCTTGAACGCTTAACGAATACAATTAAACATCATATTGTAAAATATTCCCATCTCTCTTCGATGCGTATCGCGACATTTTTGCATCGCGAAATATCGTATTACGAAGTATCGTTACACCTCTAACGTGCAGTATTGGATACTATATAGACGGAAACACCTGTCGTCAGCACCTGTCCCGATCAATTCTGATTTCTGATATCTTTTCTACTCCATCTATTTATAAATGTTCTAAAAACACTACACTGCAGTAGGCTTTGTGAGACATGTTTTTATTGCACTTATGCTTCTTGTTGTCTTATTGTTGACCCAATTGCTTCCATTGTTTACCCAATTTGTACGTCGCTTTGGATAAAAGCGTCTGCTACATGAATACATTTAAATGACTAAATGTAAACGCAATTATACTTGTATGTCATCTTATTTAGCATTGTAATAACTCTTAACATGAGCTATAAACCACGAGGCTGTGCATGAGTGAGGGATGTGGTTCACATGGCAGGAACATAGCAATTTCTCTCATGTCTTATACTCATTGGCTTTAAAAATGACTTTTCCGATCTCGACTAGCTTTATAACCATTAATAAAAAAAAAATTCACTTTGTCTCTCTGTCTTCACAGATTTCTGAAGTGGTGAAACTTCAAGCACTGGCAAAACCCAAAACGGTCCTGTCCATCACAGATCTGAGCCTTCCACTGGGACGGAGAGTAGCAGCCAAAGCCATCGCTGCTCTGTAGAGAATTGTGCTTTGCCATCGACAGGAAAACTGTTTTACTGGTAGAACTTGTAGTACTACTTGCATCATTAACAAAACTTCTGGTAAGCCCTGGACTTTGATCAGAAGTGGAACAACTGTCAGATGGATAGTGATGTTGCTTTGACGTCTGTTGTGTGCTGGACAGCTCAGTGTTAGTTCTGATTTCACACATTTGGGCACATCCGTGAAGTGACACAGCTGCTGATAGTTGACACTGATGTGGCGAGTATGTCCAAGAATACATTTGTGATATTGTTTTTTTATATGCTCCATAAGTTACATTTATTGCAGATATTTCAGTTTTTTATAATGGGAAAAAGTGAAATAATTTCTTGTAAAACATGAAAACCCCAGACTGCATTTGTACTAAAATCCCAATAAAATTCTCTCAAGTTGAACACACTGCCTGCAAAGCAAAACTGTTTGTTTAGCAGAAAGCCCTGTCAGATTTCAAAGGATCATTGGCAAACTTTTGGTTTCTGATATTTGAAAGTAAAACATGTCATTGAACAAACCGTTAATGTGTGGGCAGTATGGAACTATTGACATCTTCCTTTTCCGACAAAGTTGCCAAGTCTTTCATGCTCAACTGTTTGACCTTAAAGGGGTCATTTGACAAGGCTAAAACACATGTTTTCGTTGGTTTTAAATGCAATACAATGTGTATACACGATATAAGGGTTAATAATCGCTGTATTTTCCACACACCGTGCATGTTTGTATCACCTCTTTGCGCCGCCTCTCTGAAACACACAGATTAAAAAAAAAAAGAGAGGTGTGCTCTGATTGGCCAGTTAACCAGTGCGTAGTGATTGGTTGAATACCGCAAGCGTGTGACAGAAATGTTATGCCTGTTACCATATTTGGAACGTCAGGTTCCTCTTCAATTGTACCGTCAGGAACGTCCGCCTTACTTGCACATACATTTCGTCGGTCTTAGTCAAGTCATACCACGAACTGATGATTTGTGGGGGTGTGGTTACACAAGCTGTTTCAGGCAGGTCTGGGTGAGCATTTTCTTTTAGATAGCATCTTTTGTTCTGACACTTACGTTTTTGCAATTTTACGTGTCTAATGCATGCACGGGCAACTTAAAACACAGAGACACAAAAAAACACTTATATACCCCAAATGACCCCTTTAAATCATTACTTGTCAACACATCCCATTCAATGTTTGCTTTGAGACATTTTATTTACGAGACCTCTTAGTTTATTGGTGCATTCAGGAAGATGCCAGGAGCTCAGCAAGATGATCATACTGAAAAGATCTAATCTTCCTGGTGTTATAGAGCACATTTCTGTGTGATCGAGGATTTAATGTGGTGTATAGATTTAGACCGAGATCTCCACAAGTGTTGCTGAAAATCCTGCAGACGGAGGTTATCTCTATCTTAAATGATCTGTGTATTAGTTAAATGCGATCTGAGGCAGTTGATGTGTTGAGAAGTCTGAGGAAGCGCCGTAAACTGCTCCACCCAAACCTTTTGTTTGTTCAGCAAGCAATAAAATGCGAGGCCAGCATTTTTATCTGCTGAGTGTGATGTGCTGAAACCTGCCCAGCTGGAATGCCCTGGTCAACACGCAGAGATTATTGTAGTTTAACTTCGGAAAATTCTGTGTTTTTTGCAATAGAATCTGAGTCTTTCAGCTTCCGAGAGATGATGGTTAGAAACTTCATTAACTGGTGCTTCAGACTTCTGTCTTCAGAAAAAGTAGTGAACTTTTAATTTTTGTAGCCTATTTTAAGCGCAGGGAAAAAACAGTATGTTGACCAAATAATGATGGCAAATCATATCAAACACTGGTATTTCCCAATACCACGCAAAAAATACTGGATTAAAATAGGACTGCCGTTTCATAATATCCTGTGTGATGAACATTCTTGAAGACGTCAAGGAACTCCCACAATGTCAACACAGTGTCAGAGGATGTACCTATTATTTTCTCTTCTTGGCAAATGTGAAATAGTCACTTTGTGATGACTGAGCTTTAGGCGGTTACAGCAACATCATAAGCAAACGTTTACACAATGTGGAACAAACGTTTAACAAACTTAACTTCCGGTCGATTTCCACAAAGAATATAAAACTGTTGAGTAGTTTTACTTTAATTTAATAAAATAAATATTCCATATAATTGTAATATACTTAATGAACTCATGATTTATGATTATTGTGTAATTTCTTTGTTCTGTTGAATGCAAAAGAAGATATTTTGAAGAATTTAGGAAAGCAAACACTACTGGGGCTCCTTTGACTACCATTTTCATTTTTCGATGTCGGAGAACTGTCAGCTAACATTCAGATCAATTTTTTTTTGTCGCGGTCAACAGAACAAAGACATTTATACTAGGGGGGCTCCGATCAGGGTTTTTTTTTTTTTTTTCGATCACTGAAAGCTGTATCGGCCGATACCGATCATAGGAGCTATTTGAAGCTTTCTCAGTACCAGAAGAGAAAGTGTCATGAATTAACAAATGAATATTAGTAAGTAACATATTTGGAAACACTTTCCTTGAAGCATTTATGTATAATGCATTATAAAGAGTTATTAAAGGGTAAAATGCATTATTAATATTCATAATGTGTGTTGTAATGCATTATATGTAGTTGTAAATAATTATAACCAATTTAAAATGTGTCATGTTACAATGAATTGCTTAGTGTTATAATGTATTAACTGTAACAACAATTATCCATTAGACATTACAATGCATTAAAATGTGCATTACAATGCTTGAAAACTACTTTTATAATGCATTAAACATACATGCTTCAAGGAAAGTGTTACCACATATTTTCATAAAACATAGCAGCATGTGACATGAGTCCCAGAAACCCTTTGTCTTCCACAATATAAAGTGGCCGTGATCATAGCAAATTTATTACATTATTTTATCTGATAATCTGATATTTCTTTATGCTTCTTACTGTCCTTGCATTAGGGTTGATGCTTTTAAAAATGTCTCTGTTACTGACAGCTGAGGAGAGGTTGCGCTAGACTTTTCATTTATTTTCAATGTTTCAGTTGTCGGACATAAAATAATAATCTAATCACAAGCAAATGTTTATATTCTTATGTCCATTCAATAACAATGACAGGTGCCTGTAAAAGGTGTTTTGTACTCACAAGAAAGCTGTGGTTTGGTCATATGTGACCCTGGATCACGAAACCAGTCTTAAGTACCACGGGTATATTTTTAGTTAAAGTCAAAAATACATTGTAAGGGTCAAAATGATCGAATATGCCAAAAATCATTAGGATATTAAGTAAAGATCATGTTCACTGAAGATATTTTGTAAATACAATATGCTAAATATATCAAAACTTTATTTTGTGAGTGGATGGCCATTAACAGGGCCTTTTATTTACAACTTCGAAGGCAATTTTCTCAATATTATGAATATTTTGCACCCTCAGATTCCAGAGTTGTAAATGGGTATATCTCCGCCAGATATGATCATATCATGACGACTTATACATCAATAGAAAGCTTAATTGTTCAGCTTTCAAATTATGTAAAAATCCCTTCTTTTTTTGTGCCGGTTCGCATATATGTGCTGCTTCACTGAACAGAGGAAACGCTGTTAGAGATATTTTTCCACTCACTGAAAGCTATTATTAATACAAAAAGTCGCTATTTTATGAGGTAAAAACTCTGTAAAGACGGCACCACAGCGCACCTGTGTGTATGTGGGGAGTGATGGATAAATATGCACCTCAAGTCTCTGTTGACCACATGCGGGTTTAGAAAAACTGAGCAGACATTTGAGAGTAAGATCATGAATAGGAAACACACGTCTCTTCGCGATGGTCTACCTCCTTCCGCTCACAATCACGTTCATCAGATTGAAGATTAAGAATTCATAGTAATGTACAAACATTGAAAAAGCTTTATTTGGAAAAATCAAATGTGTGGCACTTCAAATATATAAATTTAAAAACAATAAATAAAAATAAATATTCTCTTCAAATAAATAAATAAATAAATAGGAATATAAATGATATCATTTGATTTAACATAAAACCATATGACATCTCATTAATAGGTAAGAAAAAGCATGTTACATTATTACATCATATAAGGAAAAGAGTTCTCACAGAGATTAGGGGATGACGCAATGAACACTAACAACTATCGGTCAAATGCTCAACATACAGCACTTCTTTCCTATACATTTACATTTATGCATTTCGCAGACGCTTATGTCTCGCATTGCATTGTCATATAAAACATTTCTTTGCAATCTCTGGGTTTAAACCCTTGACCTCAGCGTTGTTAGCGCCATGTTCTAACCACTGATCCACAGGAAAAATTGCATGACACTTTCACATGTATTGGTATTTCACATATTTCCTTTCTGAAGAATAACAGTTTCAGGAAGTTCCTAAAGGTTCAAATAAATATACTGATATTATTGAAATTTTGACAGAAATTGTTAAAATAAATATTTTTATAAATAAATAGATAAAAATCTTCCAGCAGTAAAAACCTCTATAAACATTTCCCATCCAGTAATTTGTTCATCCCAAAAGTGAACACGCCACTGAATGCAACAACATCACGGGCATTGTTCCCGGTCCTCTGCACTGGACGGGCCGGAGGTCATGTCAGGGAAAGCGAGGATACTGCGCAGCACGTCGCAGCTAAACACCTGAAGCTGTTCTAGCGTCAAGTGTGCGGCCACTTGTATTAAGTATGTAGATGTCAGATTTTTGTCGAGGTCATGCTGGGATACCTCCACTGAGCTCTTAAATCCAGCTTTAGTCTGCATCTGTGGAAATACACAAACAGGATTAAAGCCTTAGATTCACTGGAAAAAATAATAATAATCGTAAAATATTTCAAGTATTTCTAAAATTACCAAAAAAAACAGTACATTTTGCTCATTTACAATTTACGTGGAAAATTTCTGTAAAAAACTCGTAGAAAAACTCTGTTAAATTACAGTTTTACAAATTACAAATTATACATGTTTGATTCCCTTTTTATTTTGTCTGTAATTTCTATTTCACTTAGAATGAAAGAAGATGTCACACGCAAGACGTGTTTAGATCTAATATTTTTAGATCTTGTTTAGATCTAATATTTCTGGAAATATTCCATATGATAAGTGATAATATGGATAGAAAAATACTAAATAACTGAATGAAAACTGAAATGTAGTATTTTAAAGGTGCAATCCGTAACTTTTGCTTCTGTATACCCATCTGTGGCCTAAAATAAAGTCAAATGACGTCAAACCTACATTTCCCACAAAATTATACACGATAGCTCAAGTTATAATAAGTTTATAGTTGTGCATCAGGGTAGGAGACAGTTTTCATCTCTGTTTTTGTACCTATATTCACTTGTTAGTGATTGTTAGTGTTTTTTTTTCAATAGCAAAAAAACTGAGATTGCAGTGTTGTTAAATCAATTAAGATTCCAATTTCAATCCAGTAAAATCAAATTACAATTCAGCATCCTGTTTAGATTTGATTAAGAACTAAGTTTATCATCGTTTAATGTACGCAGCACATTCATGATCCAGTCAAGTTCCTACACAATGCAAATGGTATTCTTTTGGGGATCTAGATTAGATCCTGTAACAGCACTGTCAGAAACTCAGAAGCTGACACTTGGGCGATACTCATTCAAAAAATAGACATTCGCACCTAAAGACTGCATATCAGTAACTCAAAAATACATATTTCTTCCTAAACTGTAAAAAAAATCAGTAAAAAAACGATTTTCCCTAAAAATGTACCGTAAACTAAACGTTTTTCCCTGTAAAATGACAGGATATAAGGATATAATAAATAATTTCCAAGCCCTTTCTAGTAAATTGGCTGTATTTTTATGTAATTTTACAGTTTTTTCTATTTTTTTCTATTTCTTTTTATTCTACCGTATTTGAAAAATAAGCTATAACAATTAACTGTACAATAATGTTTTTCCCCCCCTGAAACATTACAGGGTTCTCCAGTTTTCCTTTTAAATTTTCTGTCTTTTTCCGTAAATTTCAGTTTTTAACCGTATTTCAATCGGTTAAATCTGTAAAAAGAAATAAATAATAAACAAGCACAATATGTAAAAAATAACATTTTTTTTTTACAATGGCTCGCTTCCACCGAATGTTATGGTATGGTATGAAACGCAATTATTTGCGTTTTCATTGTCAGAACTTCTGAATAGTACCAAAATAGTGAACTGTACCATAACGGACCCTTCCATTGGGGTACCTAGCACAGTAGTCTAGTACCAAAAGGATGGGGCTAGACTGACGTTGATTTGTTGACAGAGAAGAATGACTTTCGCGTGCAACATGTGCAATTTTGAATGCCGCTGATTGCTACTTTCCGACATACGACACGCCTCTCAAGTATAAGGGTACTGTTAGAAGTGGAAACGCAAGCCGGATCAGGGTTTGCTGTCCTGAACCAAACCACACCACTCGGTGGAAACGAGCCATAAATGTTACATAGGACCCTTTAATAGGGTACCATCCACGTGACAGCTTAGGACCATTTTTTGGAAGTGTCTCATTTAAATAAAAAAACTGGGGACAAAAACATTTAAAGTTCAGTTAATCATTGTGAAATAAAAACAGAAGTTGCACCTTCCTCCATTCATGTGTTAGTGTTTGAACAGACTCTCCGTCAGATCTGACAGCTGGAGAAAGCTTGTGCAATATGACACTAACCACAATTTAATTTTGGCAGAGCGTTAAACTTCTGGGGTTGATATGCCCACAGGAATAGAAAATTCCAAATGAGATCTTCTTTATATATCCCTTCTCCTAGATGACCGGGGTCAGTTCAAGAAACATTTCAATTTCACCTCCTTAAATCGGTGATATGTTGGACAGTCATTACCAGTTTGACCAAAACTATACCTGGTTAATAAGGGACAGAAGTTCTCGAATGTCGGCTTGAAGTTCGTCAACCTGTTCTGTTGGCTTGAGCTTGGTGACTTCACTGATCTCTGTTAGGAGATTGTCATGCAGCTTCAGTCCTTTGAACATGCGATCGAGGCAAATCTCCTGTGGCCGAGAGAGATTTTAGATTCCCTGTCTAAATCGTGGCATTAAAAATTAAACAGCATTCAGATGGTCTGAATGAATCTCACCAGGGTGAAGTTTTCAGAGATGCTCTCAAGAACAGGAGCAGAAGGAATGAGATTTTCCTTGAAGTGCTGCAGCTCAGCTGAACTGCCCAGCTTTAGGCTCTGGAAAAGACCAGCATTGGAGGTGTTTCAACATGTCAGGAAAGAGTATCTGGCTCATGCATCAGTGTGCTGTGATTTTGCATGCTCAAAAATGCTACAAGAATAACAAATTGCATTTACCAGTAGATTTGCATATAAAGATTTGACTGATTCAGGTCACCATTACAGAACAGATCAATCTTACATCTCTATACACAAACAACAGACTTTTAACCATTGGTCTACACAGCACAAGCACAAGCACATACACACATCCAGTACTACTGTATGTCAAGAATATAATATTCAAGATTAGTGGGATCAAATGAACGGTGTTCCCAAATTCTTTGTCCGTTATGGCCCTAAAGCACATCTTTATACTCACCGGAGACTTTATCCAGGATGCATGAGCTGTAGGAATTTCTTTTAGAATTTTGCTGATAAAACTATGAGCATATCCAATCAAAGTACTGTCCATACTGTCCCGCTTTTCAGAGAGAGGGGCAGATCCCACCAATCTCAGTATTGAGACTAAGAGAGCAGCTGGGGGAGAGAGAGAGAGAGAGAGAGAGAGAGAGAGAGGGATCAGTGGTGTGTAAAACTGACACACACTGCTCACGCATATGGCTCAAACTTCCACATGTGCTTACGCTATGACTGAACATCCTCATTTCAAATAAATGCCTATTGACTGTTTCAATAAAAGTGGTACGATGCTTCTTTAAATACTAAAAATGAAAATCATAGTACTTAACAGAGAATATTTTACACACATAACACCTAAAAATCATTTCATTTCAAATAGTGTTCGCTTTATTCGTTTAAACCAAAAATAAAAAATACTTACCCTGGTAGCAGTTCATATTATCGACAGCAACCCAAAAGTAAAACGCACGAAGTCAATAAACGGTAGAAGTAACAAAGCCTCATCATGTTGAGAATTTATATGTCTTCAGGGGAAATTCCTTTTTTTTTAACACTGACGTCGTCTTGTAGACGCACACATGTTCTTGGTGAAAGAAAGACCACGAGGTGATTGAGGAGTAGGATAAGATCCCTGTACTGTACACCTTAAAACATATTTCATTAAAATTCACCAACAAACATTTAATCAAACTTGACAAACAAACTTTTACGGACATATAATGAATAAATATGTGAATTGAAGTTTCATTACAATTTTTATCATTTGAATAGATATTAAACAATGATTAACCTTATGCCAATACAAGACGTAACAATCATCGAATCATTTTTATTCACTACAGCCAGTGGACTTGAATGTAATAGATGTTTGTCCCAAATGATAACGTCAATAACAAACCGCAGGACAAAATATGCTATAGTGATGTTAACAGCAGGGAAAATCTTTACAATTATAAAATCACATGAACAAGCATCTTTAAATAATGTCTTATTTTAATATTAAAGGCCTACTAATTTTATTATTGTTTTTAATGCAGTTCTTTCAGTCAGTATATTATAATACATGATATTACACATAACATTATATTATATTCATGTATTTTTGAAATACAGTAAAAATGTGAAATTACAGAAAGAGACTCCAATTTTACACTAAAAACATGTAACATGTAAAACTGTTAATCTACTGTGTTTTTTTAAACGTATGTTAAATTGTATGATGTTATATCATATCATATTACACTGTAAAAACTGTAATTTTACATAACCCTCACATATTTTCACATATTTTTGAAATATGGTAAAAATGTAGATTTATATTTTTGGAAAGCAGGAGACAGTTTGGATATCATTATCGTTCTCACAGTTAACATAACAGTTTTTTAGCTTCCGTTCCCAGGATGTCAAGATAAAGACACGAATAATGTTGATGCATATACACTCAAAGACATCAGTACTGCTTCACAATCTTCACTGTGATCTTAATCTTCAACTCCCTCTGCCAGCTCCAGATCTCTGTGTCATCTAAGGGCTTGACATTTACTGGAAAATAATAATTTGATTTGGCTACGAGTAAATCCAATAATTACTCAATGAAACACTGAACAAAAATATTTATCTGGAATGATTCCATACATTTTCTATATTCCAAAAGTTTAGCTAATTGCTTAGCAAGAAAACAATGTATTATTAAATCGTGTTTTCTGTTTAGAAAAAAAACATAATTTAACCCAGAAAATGTTCATATTTATGGGTTGAAAGTATACAGCATAGGTTAGAAGGAATAGTTGACTTAAAATAGCTGTTAATATTAACATTGACAGTACTATCCATGTACTCCCAAAATTCTGTCAACGTATACTTACCCTCAAGTTGTTCTAAACCTGCATAAATGTAGTTGTTCTGTTTAACACAAAAAAAGATATTTGGAAGATAGTTTGTCACTAAACTGTCCTGGGGCTCTTTTGATTAAAAATCAGGGGTGCCCAATAACTTCAATAACACATTCTTCAAAATATCTTCTTTTGTGTTAACAGTAACAGTAGGAAGACATTTATATAGGTTTGAAACCACTTAAGGGTGAGTAAAAGACAGAATTTTTATTGTGAGGTGAACTTGAACTATCAATTCAATTTAAGATAGATGTACAGATACACTTCCTGAATATAGGATAGATTGTTGGAAAGCAGGCGGACAGGTCGATTTATTTCGATTAGTAATGTGTTGAGTTAGAGAAAATTCTGTGATGACTGTCATTATTTCCTGCTCTGTCATCATGACACTGAACTCATGGTATCAAATGTGGGTTACAGCTTTAATATGAATCAGACATTAAAGGAAGTGGAAAGGCATAGGTGTCAGAATAAGAGAGGAAAGGAGAAAGAGAGGTTTCTACGGAAACAAGTGTGTAAAATAAAAAAATAAAAATGACTTCACCATCACAGAACACATGCGAACACACACATAACATGAAGTCTCTGATGAAACGGGAACAGGTATAGAGAAAGACTGCTGTTGCTCAATTCAGTGTGTTCCCCACAAATCTCTGAAGTAATATAAAATCATTCACAGCAAGACACATTAAAAGTGATGCTACTCACACAAAACACAACGACACAACAAGTATTTTCTGATTACTGTCATTTCTTAATTATCCCTCTGCTTCTCAAAACTATTGCAACATTCAAGGACTTTTCAAGAGAAAAACAAATATAAAGAGATGATGGCATTTTCACTGGCAGGGAAAGTCTGTCTCACTTCTGTTTTTTTCTGACTTGATACCGTCCTTCTGACGCCTCGTGATCTCAACTATTTATATATATGAGTATTTTTGTATCAATTTTGGGGTTTTAACAGACAATAAGACTACAGCAAGGATTGCTTTCGAATACTAAATTGTCATGTTTGAAAAAACAAGGAAATAAGCAAAAGCATAATAACATACATGTGTCATTCAACAGATTTGATGCAGTCCACTATTTTTGTATGCTAATTGTATAATAAAAAATGATACAATTTTCCTCTCCTTAGATTGGTCACTAACACAATAACATATTATTAAAAAAGGGTTATATTCATTTTGGAGGTAATTGTTAATGTTACACCAGGGGAGAATAGAAATGTGTCTCTGTTTTATGATCTATTATTAGGGAAAATAGATAGTAATACGGATGCTATAAAGCGTGAATGGGAAAAAGAGTTTGGTAGCAACATTCCTGACGATGTGTGGGATGATTGCTTGCAGGGTGTTCACACATGCTCTGTAAATGCAAGACAAAATTTAATCCAATATAAGATAATACACAGGCTTCACTACTCCAAGACAAAACTTCACAGAATTTATCCCACAATCACTCCAGTATGTAACAAATGTAAAATGACGGAGGGCACATTGTTTCATTCTTTGTGGGCTTGAAGTAGAATACAGCCATTCTGGGATCGTATTTTCAAATTTCTCTCAAAGGTATATTCCACTAACATGGAACTTGATCCTTATATTGGTATATTAGGAGCAGAGAACGGCTATAGTGAATGTCACCAATTACAGGCCATATCGTTTTGTATGTTGCTTGCCAAAAGACTTCTACTACAGACGTGGAAATTAGATTCTGTTCCCACTTTTGAGATGTGGATCAGAGATTTGGGAAATATGTTGCATTTAGAAGAGCTGAGATTTACTTTAAGCAATAAAACATCACCTACAATAAGATATGGGAACAATTTAAAGTGCACTTACAAGAAGACTGAAATGATGCGCAGAGTTTGTCTGTTGTTTGTTTTTTCCATATTTCTTCATTTCAATAAAAATCTGCGGCCGCTCACCAGGAAAGGTGATTATTCTGTACTCTTACCTTATTACTCTTACCTTATTACTCTTACCTTATTGCTCTTACCTTATTGCCGAATAAACCTTTTACCAATGTTGTTCGAATGTCGGTGGGGGGTGGGAATGTAATGTAATATGGTAAAATGTTAATAGCATTGTTTGTTAATCTTGTACAGGCGTTAAAGTGTAATATTATTTATTTTGTACCAGCAAGAGGCACTGTACATGTAAGTTAAGTTTTACTTGTGTGATGAAAATAAAATATATATATAAAAAATATATATATAAAAAAAGGGTTATATTGATTTATTAAGATATTCTTTACATATACCTTGTGAAAAAAATTGCTATTTGTTTTCACAGGTAAACAATAATTACAATTTTAACTGTATTTAATGTTTAATAGGAGATTCTGGAAAAGGTATAAAGTTGATCATATAGATTTCCTAGTTAAAGATTCTTTAGTTTGAATGCATTAGACCAAACACTGATATCTTGGTCCTGGTTGATAATTCAATATACTGAATGTCGATGAACACAAAATGAAATTTTATGACACCCAAAAATTGTACTTAACTTATTCGGGAGCGACGGTCCTGAAAATGATGGTGTAATCAAAATCAGTCTCAGCCAAAGGACTTTTTTTGCATAATATTTCATGATTAACAAAGAAAATATTTAATTTTCTTTTGAAAATGTATGAAGACAACAATGCAATTAAATGCAAACATGATTTTCATTCATTTTATTTTTAATTATTTATTTTTGAAATAATAAAACAGGTTGCCACGCTGTCCATCCATTAATAAAAAATGTGAGCGCTGACGAAGAGAAAAGTGCTTTGAAGAACATCTTCCTCCTTACGTCCTTCTTTAAATTGATAAACATTTTTTTATTCTTTAAGGGTTTATGTTTGATCTCATGAGGATAAGTGCTCGGAATGAATAAAGGACCTGTGAAGATCTTTGAAGATTTTAATTGGCTGACTCAAGCTTTGTGATTTTCTCTGAGCAGAAAACTGTTGTTATAGTGATACAACTGAGCATGCTTCACTTCCACAAGTCTGCCGTGGAAAACACAGGTGTGAAAACATTATTCTCTGCATCATGTTTATCAGTCTGCTTGGCTTTGATTTAACACTGCAAAACCATAAAGGTTCATCACCTTGTTTAAAAAAGACAAGTTACAAAAGAAATGTGTTGAATGGCTTACAAGGCCAGATGTTGTGATAACTGTGTTAAGAGTTTAGGAAAATTGTTAAAAGTATTTAAAATATTGTAATATTTTTTTTTTGCTAGGTATTTTTATACAATTATTTCAATTCTCCTAACAATTTTCCTAAACTCTTAACACAGCAACACACCTAAAACACCGAATTGGAAAACTCTTTATTTCATGGTCAAAATTTCACATTGTAAATCATACTCTAACACTCATTTTAAAAATGCATTAACACAATAAACTGTGTCTATCAAAACATTAACACATGTTCTTTACTAACAGGAAATTTTTTTCTCATATCACAATCTCATTAAAAACACTAACATCAGATGGAATTACAGAAACTGCATTATTTTATGTGTCAGGTCTATAGAATATCCTACAAGTCGCTTTCTCTGGACAATAAATGTCAACGTGATATTATCTGTTCTGAAAACATGTGAAGGCATTTATACATTTGGCAGTTAAAATAATTTATTTTGGTCTTAGATGAGCTTGTTTGTTAAAGATGTTAAAGCATTTGAAATTTGTGTTAAATGTATGGATCTTTTGTCATAGCAACGAGAAATGTGTTAATTGAATAGCCTACAAAACCACCAGTTGCTGTGATAACTGTGTTAAGAGTTTAGGAAAATTTTTAAAAGTATTGTAAAATGTTTAATACCAATTGGAGAAAACAGTAAAACACTAGTGTATATCCTCCATGACAACTGAAACCCAAAACTTTCATTTATTGCTGTCATTTAGCAGTGAAAACTCTGAAGATTACCAAAGGAAAGAAGACCAACAATGTAAAATATCTACATGTTTGCTCAATATATGATATTCCAGGTTCTGAACAGAATTCCCGGCCTTATGTCTGACATGGGACATAGAGGATTAAGTAAATACAAAATTCCCAGTCAATGACACTGAACTTCTCTTTGACTCACGTCTGAGCTTTGCCAAGTATGAACAATGCATCCAATACATGTAGAGGGCGCTGTTGTGTATAAAATCAGATTAAGGATTTAAAGTCAGTGAGATCAATGTTGCAGATAAGGGGAAAATTACTGAAATCCCCAATACAGGTTTTATTGATTGCTTTGACATTTATTTATTGCTTATGACTTTATTTTCTCAAAACACTACACCCAGTTTATACATCTACACACACAATTAGCAGAACATCTGAGATCTTTTGCAAAATGAATCACTTCCTTCAAAACTTGGTTCATACTGTCCGATTCTGTTTGAACCACTACACACTGCTATGCTTAATCTTAAACACGTAAAACTTCTGTGTTGACAGAGAAACCTGATGGATGTCATTGAAAACTGTGTGGTCATCCAGAACGTTTTTCTGAATTTCTCTGAGACATATTGCTTTATTGGCTAAAACCATGTGTGTGACAGCTCTCTTGTTCCTCTGTGAATATGGGGTTTATTCCTCCTCTACGTTCTCGACCCTCAATCCTATTTAGATCAGTCAAAATATATTATATGGTAAAGGGCACAGTACAGTGAAACAAAACATCGTTTCAAACACAGAACGCATGGAATGGTACAAAATATTACTGATGGATGTCATATAGTAAGCTACTGTATATTAAACTGTAGATTTGTTTTACCTGTGCTCTTTTCAAAATGTCCGGATTACTATAGCAGCAGTAAACCTGCTGATGTTGGGCTGAACTCTGTCCAGTGTCAACCCATGGTAAACAACATGGTCAACCAAGATTACTTGAATCTCATCTGATAAATGTGGTCCCCGTCTTTGTCCACATCCTCCTCCAGGTCTCCCTCTCCCCTCATCCTGCCCTCTTCCTCCTTCATTCCCTTCCTCTCTCCACCCCTCTTCCTCCATGGGCTCCCCCTCTCATCCTCACTCTTCCTCTTACTCTGATGTCACCTTCCATTTTTGTTGAAGACAGGTAAATTCACCTGTTGCCTTTTTATAGTGCTTACACTTAATTGCTGAGTTTACAATTACAGTTTTCTCGATTGCTAACACACAATTTATGAAACAATTCAACATTTTCTGACAACTATAAACACATTTTCAGAACAATACAAACAATACAATAAGACCAACTTGTACAAACCCCAGACATAAACAGTCTCATTTTGCAAATGTTGACCATGTTCTCATTCAGAAAACACACAATATGATGAACTGAAGTGTCAAGATGTAATTTCAAATAGCACACATTTAACCATCATTAAACATTCAGTGGCAAAACTGATGACGCACCAATCAGAATCTCAGGATCATATCAATAGGAGCACATCCTAGAATTATCTATAGGGCTTCATACTGTTTACTGTAAACATACAGTATCATTGCAGTACACACTTTATATCAGAGAAATGTCGCTATTCTGTATTCAGTAAATTGTAGCTTGTTTACACCCTGTTTTTACCTGTTCTGTATTTTTGCAGAAAATAGTATACTTTTACGAAATTGGGCCAAAGGTGCAGCGGATGCCATATTTTGTTACATTGCCTCCTATTGACTAATCGCTTCACTGTATTGTTTCCTTTATCTTCTCTGTAAGTGGCTTTGGATAAAAGCATCTGCTAAATGCCTGAATGTAAATGTGATTTGTGCAGTTGTGTACTGTATTGTGTTGCATGACCAGTTCATATTGTTATTCGGTTTTTGAACTTTTCTTGTCTTGTAAGATCATCTTCATCTACTTTACAATAGTGTAATTTTTTCATTTTGCTCTATGTGCACTTTTATACGTTTTATATTCTTAGCTATAAAATTATTCTTGAATCCCAATAAGAGATTTTAAAAGTGTTTTGAACTGATCCCGTGTCTAAGACTATGTTGTGTGTGGGTGATTTTGAGGGCTTGCGTTTCATGTCTGGGGCAAAAGTTTGGTTTGTCAGCAAGTTTGAATGGTTTTGAGAAGAGAGCTTCATTTTGAACTGAAAATAGCATGTTTGCGGAACTGGGTGAGGTGTTATGGATTTGTGTTTATTGTTTTGAGAATACAAGTCATAATTTCAAGAAATGTGATTAAGCAATCGAGAAAAACTGTGAGCACCTAATTGTCAGCAGACCTGATGGCCGTGTTTGAACAATTGGTCATATGTGTAGAATTTCGGAAAGCAGTGTCTTAAAATGGCAAAAATGTGACATCATGTTAGATCTTCGAGTGTCAGGTTTCACAAATTGTGTGTATTTGTAATTTTAATGTGTAAGCAATCGTAAAAAGATGTAGCATACTGCTTACACAAATGGAACATGTCAACAGATAAACTTTCACTTTCACAAACAAGCAATTGTTTAGTGCACCCATATATCATTGTGTGGTACTGTGTTCTTGTCAATTTCATATAATGTGTGTGACAGATGGCTTCCAAAGCCCACACGTGTAGGCAAACCTTTAGACTACACACACACGCATGCACCCGTCCCAGTGCTCCACCTCCAAAAGTGCAAGGTGAGCTAGTCTGAGAAGTAAATGAACCTGAGGCAACAGGTGTTTGTTTGCTACAGAACTGTAACATTACCTGTTCAAACCCCTCTCCCCTCCACAAACACAATCCACACTTCTATTGAGTTGTCTGTTACAAATGGCTGTTGGTTCCATGTACACAGTGCATGTTTGTGTATATGTGTAGTCGGTCACATCTTTTATTAGGCCAAACTTTAGACACTTTATGTTCTGTGATCTTGCTGTATTCATGTTTTGTATTGTAGAGTGTGTATGTCTTTTGTTTCTTTGTCCTGTGTGTGTGTCGTGAGATTTAAGCAAGGGAGCGTCTCGTCTTTATTTTCAAAGTATTGATCCTCCACAGAAAACAGAACATAATTCACTATAAGCCTTGATTTTATTTCATTTTAAGTGGTGAATTTCTCAATTTTCCTGTTTTCTAACAGAATTAGTGTAATTCCTGCTAAAACAGGAACAATCCCATCTGTGTGACCTGTCTGCTATTTAACACAACACTGGCACAACTGAAGACATAGGATTCCATTTACAGTTTTTTCCAACTGCTTACACACAAAATCTTTTCATGTCACATGATTTTTGAAACCTCTTACCCAAAGTGCAAAACTACACACAAAATCTCCAAAACCACAAGCTATTTCTCAGCCTTTGACTCTGCGTTCATTGCATAAAACACTTTTTTCAAAACACTACACACAATTCTCTACCTAAAACACAAAAATCGAACTGGAAGTGACATGCTTTCCTTTTCCAAACACAACCAGTCAAAATGCTACACTTATTCACTAGGTCACACACACACTCCTCACATGTGGAAACACTAATTGCTTAACTGATCACTATCCAATCACTGCTTTACTTCAGTATTGGCCTATAAATAGATCAAAGGTCAGATTGCCTGTTTTGAACAATGGATGCCAACAATGGACAGAGAGCAAGAGGAGTAGGAGGAAGAGGAGGAAGAGGAGGAAGAGGAAGAAGAGGACGAGGGCAAAGAAGAGAACGAAGGAGAGCCATCTCAGATAAGATTAGGGCAACACTTGTTGATCTTGTGATCAACCACGGTTTGAGGATGAGAGAGGCTGGAATGAGAGTCCAGCCCAATTTGAGTCGATTTACAGTGGCGTCAATACAGTTTTTGCCCATTGCTTACACACTTTTTGCAGAAATTGTCTCATTATGTCAAAACTCTACACCCAATCAAATTAGACATAGCACATCGAGATTAACAACTCACATCTATGCCAAAATAAAACACTGCAATCAAAACTTAATGCTCCTTTCTAAAAATTATATTCTTGAATAAAAACCATACACATAAGAACCATTTGAATTTTTCTTTCATATCACCAGCAACACACTGATGGGCTTTATTTAAAACACTGCAGTCTTTGGGTTTCTAATATTTAATTTTCATTTTCAGATGTTTTTACAAAAAACAAACATTCTTACAAAAAAGAATCAAAAATTTTATTTAGTAACAAAACAAAACCAAAGTAAAAAACAAAAAAACTGAATAAATTGCTATTGGGAAAAAGCAACTCATTTATGTGTTTTGTGTTATGGATCCCGCCTTCTGTTCGGCTCTGGCCACAAGACCTCATCCACATCACAGGCAATGTCCTCACGTGCTAGGCATCGGGGAAAATATCGCCTTGTGTGCCGAATCCACCCTTGTATTGATTCCACCTCAATGTCTCCGCATGCCTCTTCCATTGCTTGCAGAAGAGTCATGCGGGCATGTGGTTGCCGATCATAAACTTTCCACCGCCATGCTGAAAAGAATTCCTCAATTGCATTTAGAAAGGGGCTGTATGGGGGCAGGTATAAAAGTCTGAAATTATTATGGTTGTTGAACCACTCTTGGACCAGAGCAGCCCTGTGGAAACTTACATTATCCCAGACGATAACAAACCTAGGCTGCTGTGGTCTGTCCTGCACAACTACATGTAGTGCATCTAGAAATTCAAGGATCTGTCCTGTATTGTAGGGACCTACAGTGGCATGATGATGCAAGACTCCTTGGACACTTATTGCGGCACACAAAGTGATATTTCCCCCACGCTGCCCTGGGACATTTACAATTGCCCTTTGTCCAATTACGTTACGGCCCCGACGCCTGGTTTTGGCCAGATTGAAGCCTGCCTCATCCACGTAGATGAACTCATGTACCAGTTCAGCGGCATCAAAATCCATAATTGTCTGTAACAGAAAAAGATTGAATAGTGTTACAGAAAAGACATACAGTAACTACAATGTCTATATTGTCACAGGCCGGGTATGTAGGGGCGGGATTGGGTCAGTATAGACAAAAACTACAAGCTATAGGCAGGTCAGGTGGCAACATAAACCCTTATTCCCACATCACAATATATAGTATGTAAAGTAAAGTGAAACACCTGCACATAATCACGACGAAGATCCTTGACCCTGTCACTGTTTCTCTCAAATGGGACTCTGTACAGCTGCTTCATTCTGAAGTTATGTTTCTGTAGGATGCGACTTAGTGTAGAAATGCTGACCCTGTTGATATTGTTGAAGACTTCTCTATTTGCAATTATGCATTGTTGCAACTCACGAAGTCGGATTGCATTATTTTCTCGCACCATTTCAATGATTGCAAGCTCTTGTTGTTCAGTGAAGAGCCGTGCCCTTCCACCTTGAGGAGGTCGTCCAACCATTCTGTAGAAAATGCCACCACAAGATGTCATTAGATAGGTTCTTTTTCACAAAATGTACTTTCAAACTGTGAACACCACTGTAACATCACAATGGTATTCCTTTATATATACTTCACATCACTACCTATTTTCGAAAAGTACAGTAATCCTGTAATTCAAATCATCATGCTATACATACAGTAGGTGGAAACTTGAGGATATACCTGTTCTCCAGTCGGAATGTTCTTATTACCGATGCTACTGTGTAGCGACTGAGGTTAGGGTGGACTCTTTGCCCAGCCTCCCTCATTGACAGGCCATGATTTATCACATGGTCCACCAAAGTTGCCCTGATGTCATCTGATACACGTCTCCGGACTGGTCCTCCTCTTTCTCTTTCTCTTTCTCTTTGTCCACGTCCACGTCCACGTCCACGTCCACGTCCACGTCCAACTACCCTCTGTCTTTGTCCTCCTCTTACTCGGACTCTCATTGCCTCCATGATTACAAAGATCTCACAATGGTTTATCTGAGGCCTATTTGTAGTGCTAAGGCTCAGACTGATTGGTGTTCTGTTTTCTGTGCAAGTGCTTTCAGGTGTGTATGTAAGTGCCTACGATTACTAGAGGAGTTATGCATTTTTAACAGAGTGTTTTCCCAATGAAAACAGTTGATTTCGCATTTGAACAAAGTGTCTAATCTAGGAAAACGTGTGAAGTGTTCCGCAGTAAGTGTGTTACAGAATTGCAAACAAAGTATAAAGTTGACAATGTGTTTAAGCTATGGTTACACTGTGTTTAAGTTATGCTACAAGAAGTTAGGGTTTTGAGGCTTTGGTGTAAGCATTTGGTTTTAGTGTGTAAGCAATGGGCAAAAACTGTAATTCGAACTTTCAGAAATGAGAACAGCTATGAAACTATCTAATGACTATTTTAGCTATACAGTAATGTACAGTAAAATACCTATGACTACATAGTATTGCAAAAACATTTGTAACTCTAAACCATCCATTTATTGCACTGCCTTGAATGAATGAGGTTGGTTATCACGCTGTACTACATTTTGTACACAATGCTTATCCCTGATCCAGATCAGGAGCATGCTAGATTTGTGGTTACATGGGACAATGTTAGTTTTCACCGTGCTGTTCTGGTCCAAAACTGGTTTACCACCCATCCGCAATTTGTAATTTTGTACGTACCCCCATATTCACCTTTTCTAAATCCCATAGAGGAATTCTTCTCAGCCTGGCGCTGGAAAGTCTGTGATCGCCAACCCTATGCCGGCGCTTCTCCAGGCAATGGAGGACGCATGTGGGGACATAGTTTGCCTCTGTCCAAGGTTGGATACGCCATGCTAGGAGATACTTCCCTCGATGTTTGGCAAGAGAAAATGTTTCTTGTGATGTGGACAAAGTATTGTGGCCAGACCGAGCCCGAAGAAGCAATTCCTGGACTGCCCTCCCGGGACCCCACACACACAATTGTGTTCTTTACTGTATTCTGAAGAATATACTTTTGGTTTATATATGTCTATGATTTTGTTGAATGCTACTGTATAAAACAGTAATGTTTGGCCTAAAATATATTTTATGTATCTACATTGCATTTGTGTTTACAGTGTACTTGTTACCCCTCTCAGCAGATAACTTTCACTGTAGAACATTGTATCGAAATGTAGATATTAGCACATGAAAGACCAAAGAGCTTTAAATTTAGAACAACAGTGTTTACATGGTATATCGAAACATTCACTATTATGAAAGAAGTGTTTGCCATTTGATGCAAATGCTTCATTCTGACATGTGTTTATGGTATTTTGAATGCAGTGTTAAATTTTGAAGGAGATATGAGGCATTTTGCATTTTGTGTGTGCAGTTTTGGGAATTGTGTGTAGAGTTTTGAGAAAAGGTGACATAGTTTTGAAAACGTGTGTAAGCAGTTGGAAAAAACTGTAACTTCTTTTCACTTAAACCATGTGATGCGCTCTTCAGTGTGGAAACATGTGAGAGTGTAGAGTAAAAGCATGAGGAAGTAGGAATAATCTGTCGTTCCGTTGCTTTTTGGACAAACAGTTTCTTTAACCATCACAATTATACATTATTTTCATGTAATCATATTTATTCAGTTAAAATCAGAAGATCACCCACCATCATCTCTAAAATCCATCAATATTTTAATATAATTTATTTTTGGCAAGGTAACAGTTTTTATGTTGTCACCTGCGAATTATAAGATTGTTACGGCATTTTGAGCAGTTTTTAGGTACTGCGCTTAAAAGTTTGCATTCTATATAAAAAAATGATATGGGGAACAAGTAACTTATGTACTTAAAAGACAGAGACCAAAAATGCATTCTAAATGTACAGTGCATCCAGAAAGTATTCACAGTGATTAACGTTTTACACATTTCCTTTATACATGTGCTTTTTTCATTTTCAAAAAACTTCTTTCACAATTTCAAAGTATCATTGTTTAATTTTGTGGAAAATATCGAATTTGATCCATTTTGGAAAGGACTGTCAACTAAGAAACATTACTTTTATACAATATCAAAATCCTCTCAGATTTATAAATGGGGATTTTCGGAATAGGTCAAATGCAGAACCTTGCTTAGAAAAATCATCATATAATGTACACAGTTTTCACAGAATAAGAATGTGTGAACAACTTAATGACAAAAAACATGAATGAGGGAACCTTAGGTGATGAAATATCTGATCTGATGTCTATATAGGGCTTAAAACTGTGACGTCTATGCCTGCTGATCATTTTATCGAAGGCGGCTGTCAGCGGGTTTCTGAATTGAAGTAGTGATTGCGTACACCTGCTCATCATTTCCTGTTGTTGTGTTTTAATAGTTTATAGTTACTCTCTGCATCACTTTTGTGAAGTCTTGTCTGTAATCACCGCAGTAGTTTCCACAATCATTCCTCACTGTCTTGGCTCATTTGAGTCATGCCTGCATGCATCAAAACTGTGTTTTTATGATTTCAATTTTTTCTTTTGATATTGTTTTGTGATTCAGTATTTTGATTTATTAGCCACCAATTCTGTGTTGCACATTAAAATACACATAGATTCCATACGGAGTGTCTCTGTTAGATATATTAAAGAACTGCACACAGGCCATCTCACAATTTGTTTAACATTATACAAGGACAGCAGTGAGATAACTGGTGTTCAATATATTTATATCAGGAGACAAAGGTTTTCTTATGCAATACTTAATTTGTTTAGTCTCAAAATGATGTTATTATATCTCTCTTGTGGACCAATATATTGAATATAACAATAGCAATCCTAATCTAAATGCAGTGTATTGGGGTTGTCATGTCAACACATGATGAAAATAATTCCTTATAGTAAGCTTATGATAAAAACTTTTAATCCTAATACAATGTATTAAGCTTTTGCATACAACTCATTTACACTGGATTTGCTCATGAGTCCTCAAATCATGTGGTTTGTTGAGGGACGTTGTACTGTCACGTGTCATGATCCTTTCCTTCTCTTCTGGTGCTGTCTGTTTTTTTTAACAGGGTCATGACAGTACCATGTCTTGTGTCTTTGTTGCGTTCAGTGTGGAGACACGTGGCCTTTTTTATGACATTGCGCCACGTGTGCTCCTGTCGCGTCTCTTTTTCCCCCTACATCGTCTCCACTTGCATGGAGGAATGTCCATGATCTTCATTGTGGTCCCCCCAGGCCCACCTTCTTTTTGGGGTCCGTCAGGGGGAACGCAGAGTCCGACCACCAGCGTGGTGGTTCGCTCCCGGAAGAAAAAGCGGAGGAGGTATCAAGTCCCGGTCCGGCTGCAGCACAGACATCCAGTCCAGTCCCGGTCCGGCGGCAGGCCCGCCTTCCAGTCCCGGTCCAACCTTGGCAGCAGTCCAGTCAGCGGTCCACCGGGCTGTCCAGCTGGCAGTCCAGCCGATACTTCAGCCAACTCTCCACCCGGTTCCCCCTCCTCCGTTGTATTGTTTGTCTGTCTTGTTTGTCTTCGTACCTGTTTGTCTTGCCCCGCTATTTTTCACGTCGGCCGCCAGGGGGCGTCCCTTGGGGCGGGGATACTGTCATGATGCCTTCTCGTCTGGTGCATTCTGCTTGTTGGACAGGGTTGTGACAGTACCATGCTTGTGTCTTTGTTGTCTTCTGTGTGGAGACAAGTGGCCTTTGTTATGCACTTGTGTTCCTGTCTGAGTTTAATCACAATCACAGATTTGTGTCTAGTGGATGAATTGGGTAAACAAATCCCATGGACCTACATTAAAGGAGGGACCAGATATCATATTTTTGGATTGTAGGGTTCATGTAGATTGAGCTCATTTGCCAATAAGCAACCATCTAACAATCAACCGCATACAACTCCCTGTAAACTACTGTATTTAATTCTGACAGTTATTACACAATCATACCTAAGGTATTATCTGCTCGGAAAAGTTAATATTTACTAGTTATCGCCTTTAAAACAATCACTAACCAGTTAAACCAGACTTAATATCCTCATCCTATAACATCCACCTATAATTCAATTCTCCTAACAGCTCTGAATGAGAGCTCTGTTTCCTATTTCATTAACTAGAGTAGGTCATGTTTTTTCTACTGCTTCCTTCAGATTTCCAGTCCCACAAGAATGCCTTTTTAGGCATTTTTTTCTTAGAAGGAAGAGTCCTCAAGGTATCCTCGACAACAGTCCAGGATGGGGGAATCTACCCCACAGCAAAACAGCAAGGAAAACAAATCTGGGAGAAGGACTGGTTACCTCTGATGCCTTTGGTCCATACAATGTGACATGTCAGAGTGCCCCTCATGGCATTGAATATATATCATATTAATTATACATTTACAATGATGTATGGAGAGTAATTTCAGAGGCTGCAATCTCTGGCATAAGCCGAGTGTATCATACCCATCTCCTCTTCAGTAACCAAATATCAGTCAAACCGTTGGCATGCCCTGAAGATGAGGTCAAAGAACCCTGATCAGGTTCATGCATATCCATCTCTTAGCCCAAGTTTAACGTTAAAGGGTCATTCATTCTCATGTGTTATTTCCTGCAATTGTTTACCTGATCAACTGATTACAATCACATTTACTTTTGGTAGACAAGATATTCAAAGTCCTTAACACAGCACACATTCATCAGTACAGTATATGGTTTCCCTGCATAACAAAATTTGTGACCTTGGGATAGTTAGGGCTTTACTCTTCCATCTGAGCTATAGAAGAGCCATCTTCATGGTCAAAACACATTCACATGCATTCAAGATGGCCTGCAGATGTACAGGAAGCTGTGACTGTTTATTGGATCTCCAGAGTTTATCAGCACTGCTTGTTTAAAAGGCATGAAATTTCATGCCAGATTTCTGTATATTCACCGTTAGATCCTGCATGGATATTGTAAATTACTCCAAAATAATCATTAATCATTAGCCATGTTTACATGCAACCAAATGATCTGTTTGTATCTGGATTTATGGTTTAGTTGGAATGGAGGTCTTTGGGTAAACATGTCAATCAATGCAACTGAGCTTAATCTGAATTTAAATTGGATTGTAAGGTCCTGAATCTGAACCTTTGAATCTGATTTTCTCAATCAAATAAAAAACACCTTCCCTGCTTGCAAAGTGCAACGTTTTACACATCTTACACCTTAAATAGTGTAAATCACAGTACTCACTGTATGCTTATACTGTATGTTCATACGCAAAAACAGAATGTTGCACATCTAAAAACTACTTAAGGGGATAGTTCACCCCAAATAAAAGTTCTTTCATAATTAACTTAATATTCCAAATACCAAACAAGAATGACATTACAGAGATGTTTCTCAAAATATATTTGTTTGTTCCATACATTATTTTGGCCCGTTGTTCTTATAATAACTATATAAACATCACGATTTAATTAAAATAGAATAAAACATTGTTAAAATAGTACAATATTACGATATATAGAATAAAACATAAGGAACCGGTTCATTACATTGTCCAGTATATTCCCATATATTTTGTTTCGTAAGGGGTGTTCCTGCAGAAGAAATAGTCATAAACAGGTTTTAAACCACAGGTTTTAAATAAATGATAACTAAATTTTACTTTTTGTGTAAACTATCTCTTTAGGAATATTGCTCTCTCTCACATCAATGTTAACCTTTAGTCAGAGTTGAATTGAAAGCTGGACGACAGATGCTGTCAAGTTTTTCATGGATTATACATACATATATATCAATATTTGATTTGGATTGTAATTTTAGAATATATAAGTACAAAATGCAATTATATTACATTTGTTGACAAAAATGACTGCATGTAAACATAGCTATTGTTACATGAAGGACCACTGCCAGAATTAACAGGACCTGCACAAAAATCATATGGCTTTTGTTCAATTCAGTACAATATAGGCCATCCTTATATTAAAAAAATCAGCATACTTTGCAGAGCATAGCGCTATTCTTTATTCACAGGAATATAGTTTTGTTGTATGCCACTCCAAATACAGCATTTTGCAATGCTTTGGTATGACCAAGTGTGTGTGATGAGAATTTGCTTAAAATGTTATTTTTGCATATTTGTAAATGTAAAATATGCTGCGAATAAATATACAAGAGACAACCATTATAAATAATTGGTTGTGAATTCTTTTTGTTGTGTATGAGTCATTTTGTACCGTAGGGTGACTGGCTTTCTGCACAGCTGTATGTCATTATGCCTGTGTGTGTGTGTGTGTGTGTGTGTGTGTGTATTTGTTTAATGGACAGGGATGTGTGAACACTGAACAGTTCGATCAGGTTCAAGGATTTAATTCAGACAAAGCAGAATAAAAAAATACTTTTGTAAAAAATAGTAAAATAAGGATCAGTTAAGCATTCTTTCATAAATTGTGATTGCTGTTTATTTTTTGGCGTTTTTGTATTTGGTGAAACCAGGATATGAACCGTTGAAAACATGGGGTATAAAGAAAAATAACCAGAAAAAAATTATGCTTACCTTCGGGTGATGGCCTTTTGCTTTCTATAAAGTTTTGTAAAAGCAATATGTGAGTCTGGACATCAAACTAGTCTGCTGGGTACATTTTTAAAAATTGAGATTTTTACATCATATGAAAGCTGGATAAATAAGCTTTCCATCGATGTATGGTTTGTTAGAATACAACAATATTTGGCCAAGATTTAAAACTCCGAGGTTGCAATCGCTTATTACTCCCAAAAATAAAGATTTATTTATGGTAGGAAATGTACAAAATGTCTTCATGGAACATGATCTTTACTTAATATCCTAATGACCTTTGATAATTTTGGCCCAAACAATGGGTCTCATTTACTAATAATTGCATAGATTTTTCGTATTTATTCACTAAGTTCACTGAGTACGCACATGACTTTGTTCTTAACGTCCATGTTAGTGAATTCGAGTAGGCCGTGCACGAGTTTAGGCATTTGCATAAAAACATACCCAGACCATCTCCATATTAGGGCTTTCCGACTAACCTTTCCTATACCACCTGTCGTCACTTAAGTCAAGATGACTCCGAAACATACATTTTGTCATTTTTGTCTTAGAGAGAGGAGAGAGAGGATAGAGAGAGAGAGAGAGAGAGAGAGGGAACGAAAGAAAGAGACTGGGATTTTTGCATATGTGTGCTTTCAACTCTTCGGATCTTTTACCTTATATTTAGAATACATTTTAGTACGAACGTTTTTTGTGAATCATGATTTATTCATGAAAACGGTCGTATTTAAATTTGTGCGTACGCAGGCTTAGTGAATGAGACCCAATGTCTTGTTGGCTATTTCCACAAATATTCCCGAGCTACTTTAGACTGGTTTTGTGATCCAGGGTCATATATCAATGAAATGACTTAAGTCTGCCATCACTGGGAGATGTTGCCATGTTGGCACTCTGAACAGATAACACTTTCAAGCAAACCTTCTGCATTCTTTGCAGGAGTCTAAGTGATTAGAGTTTAAGTCTTAGACTGATGCAGAAGATCCAGCACATGCATTAACAGCAATGCATTTCTGTCTTTCACTATTATTATAAACCACTTATGTAAAGCAAATAATTTCTGTTGCATTCAAATAAATGCATAAAATCTTCTGAACCATGTGTGTTACTCCTGATGTGAGATGACCGCACCTCTCTTCCAAAACCTAGTGAGCTGTTTACTGTTTACCAATTGAAATTAATGTTATCCTCATATTCCCTGTTCATTCCAATAGGATGTGCTGCTAGCATGCTGCTAAGCTAACAACATGACTTTCAACAATCGAACAAAGCACAGTAAAATAAAGCAATCTGCTATAACATTTGATTTAACAATATTAATCATTACTTCATGACTGATCTTGTAGAAATTCATAACTATTTTATGAGATGCATAGGGAATCCTTAATTATTGTAAAAAAGCAATATTGAAGAGTGAACTGTCACAGGCGCAGATTGTAAGAAAACATAGGTACTGATGATAGTGTATGAATTAAAACAAATTAGTGACTTCGTAAAACAGAAGCCTGTCCACAGATAAATCATTTATAATAAACACTGAAAATTTCAATAAAAGTTAGAATTTTCAGCTTTATGATGACTTTAAAATGATGCCTAGGCAGGTAACTCACTAGGTTTTGGAGTTTGTGTGTAAGTTCAAGAAATTGAAAGGGTTAACATGGATATCACTTGTAAGATATTAATTCATAGCCAGAACATTTAGATGAGTTTCGACTTTTTAATTTATCTTGGCAGAAGTTCGGTATTATTCTTGCTGGCACTCTACATAAGAAACAGCACAATCACACAGTATTTAATGTGACATTCTAAGATCACGATTCACTCTAACAGCACAAACCTTTCCTGTGGTGGTCGACATCATCTCATTATTTTTAAACATCAAAAGTCATGAAACATTTCAGCAATAATTGTGAAAGTCAACCGAGTACCCCTGTGGTATTTTCTCCTGAAACAGCTTTAACAGTGATTTATCTTACAGTGATTGGTCACGAAAATATCAAGCCAACCTGTTTATTTCTTCTAGGTCCCGACATCATTGTTGCTGCAGGGCCTCACAAGGAAAACAACTCACTGCTCCTTAGAACCAGGGGATATCGAAGCAAACTACAATGAGTTTTACTATTGCAGTCTGTGTTCTAAGAGACCTGTAAAATCATTGACGTGTGCAAGATCGTGTGGCTCTGTTAAATTATGTGGCCACCTTTAGGGACAACAACAGTACACTTTGTAAATGCCCTGAAGTATGGGTGCTTTACGGTCCGTGCATTGCCTGCCAAATGGGCGTCTGACTAAAAACGAAGCACAACAACCTCTCCTTTAAAAGCGTGCAGAGCAGACAGACCTCTTAGTCAAGATAAAATTGAAACTCTGCCATTTCTGAATCAATTATTTATCTGGATTAGATTAGATGGCCACTGTGATTTTGCTCTGTTTTTCTCCAGTCATCTCTATCTGCAGGTCTCCACAAAAAGACATCTTGCCTTTGGGTGGTCTCTTTCTCAGCATTAAATGTCTCACATGGCCCCATTGTGGATGTTTTCGCTTCATTGACCAACAAGCGTCCTGTTACGAGTCCATCCTGGTTCTTTGGTTGGGTACTCGCCAGTCCTGAGAAGTGCCTTAAACTACCATGTTGATGAGCTTCAAAGCCTTCTTGGTTTTTCCAGGAGGGAGGGTTAGGAGATTTTAACTTATGCAGATTTTTTGCCCACTATGCCCTTTGCCATTAGGCAGCCTGAGTAGCTTCCTCCACATGAGCACATGGTCTGATGCTATACCACAGTGCTGATGGTGGAAGACTCCTCAGACTTGCCCTGCCTGCTGGGCAGAGACTTGAGATACTCCAGGTGACGCCTGGCATCTTCCTGATTGTGTCTCACATAGTAGACCAGATAGGAGATGACCATGGTGAACCATCCAAACATGGTCACCAACATGGCCACATCCGTGGTCTTTTTGAGTACCACACACAGGTCCAGGTCATTGGCCAGCAGGAAGGGCACACCTTGGGCTCCGGAGTCAGCAGGTTCTGAGGTCTGGCAGATGATACCAGTCAAAGACATGGGCTCCAGGTTAAGGTGCGGAAGGGCTGTCTGTAGCCGACAGTCACAGTGCCAAGGGTTTCCAGTGAGGTTGGATCTCGCTTTAACGCCTTCAAAGGCGTCCGGGTCCAGTGTCGTGATCTGGTTGGATGCAAGGTCCAGGAACTGTAGCGATCCTGCTAGGCCTCGAAAAGCTCCAGGTTCAAGCTGAGCTAATTCATTATGGGAAAGATCCAGTTCTGTCAGCAGTGGAAGATCATGAAAAGCATTAGCGGGGATGGCGGTCAAAAGGTTGTAGTCCAGGTAGAGGCGTCGTGTGTCATTGGGAATGTCCTGAGGGATCTCGGTAAGACCCAGGTTGCTACAACGCATGGTCTTACCACCGTACGAGCCCTCGCTGTCGGAACAGTAACAGCTTTTGGAGCAGGAAGTTGCGGCGTGATGGAAACACAGTGTCATCAGCACCAAGCTGTGGAAGAGCAACCACATAACCACAGAGTGTCGAAGCAGCAAACCTGAGGGTAGCGGCATTGTTGGACAGCTGGCATAATCCCTTTAGATTGTTGCCTGTGCTGTGAGCATGAAGGTGGCTGTATCCAACATCAAGATCCCCCACAGCCTCTGATCCTGGAAGATTGAAGAACACAGTCAATTAATTGGAAGTATCTAATTCTTTCATTTAAAAGACTTACACTCAGTGCTGGAAATGACTAAAATTCACTAGGGGGACTGTAGTTGGGGTGATTTTTATACCATAGATGAAGAACATGCAACTTTATGTGCGTATGCCATACATTTTGGCGATGTTTTGAAGCTTTTTTTAAAGAACCCTAGATGGAAATCCCCTACATTTTAAGAGTGAGTTCTGCCTCCAACTCCCTTGACTCCATTACCAGAGCTTACCCCATTTCGAACCCTGCTTATAATGCCGTTGTGCCTAAGATTTATTTACAGCAGGGATGTCCAATCATGTTCCTGGAAAACCACTATCCTGAAGAGTTTTGCTGGTAGGCGGAAACACCCTTCACACAGGCAATCCTACGAGGGCTAGACCTTCCCATTTGGGAATTCGATCGAGCTGTCTTCAAAGGCTTGGCCTCTGAACACTACAACCTTCAAAAAATCAGCTCTTGAATTGAGGTGCAATTTCCACAGTTTGCTTAGTAAACTTGAATTAGATGGTTCAGGTTTGTTTAATGTGGGTCGGAGCTAGACTTTGCAGGACAGCGTCCATCATACAGGATTGGAAACCCCTGATTTACACCATTGAGTATTAAGGAAGGCCAAGAAATGTTATATTTAAATATAAAAAATGTCCTTAAAACAAAACAGCATTCTGTGAATATATCAATGATATAAATATGCTGTGTGTTTGGCCATCAGGTTCGTAAAAGATTCTGAAAATTGACCCTTCGCCTTTAGTTTGATTGACAGGCGACCGGAGCAATCATATCGCCGATATTGTGTGCCCATGTTGCTATTTGCCATTTTGTCCGTTTATTTTGTTTACTTAATGCCGAGTCCCTTTCTCATCCTGAAGATATACTTTAAATGCAAATTACAGACTTTCTTATTGCATTTGGCTGAAAGTACATGTGATAATTTCCAGAAATCATTATTTCATAATAAATATTCTTCAGTGCAGTGGGAGCAAGACTGGTGTGGGACATAGCAAAAGGGGGGCCGGGCTTTGCAAAGGGTCAATTTACTTTGACTGTTACAAAGACTTTGAACATCAAAAACCAAACATATTGATAGGTTTTTTGTAAATTAGTTATTTTGAACTGTTCCATTAAATTCTTCAGAACAGATTAAACAATTAACTTGCATCATCCCATATAAATGAAAGAATATACTTTTTCAATCCCTGTTTGGTCAAAATGCTGTTTAAAAACAAAAAGAAATGAAAAAGGTTAATATAGAGTTATTTACTAGTATTGTCAAAATATTAAACGTACAGTATAACGTTATATAATAGTAAGACTATTTCAGAGACCGTTTTTAGATTTTATAATTTACTTTATTGGTACGTGTTTGGATAAAATTTTAGTCATGATGCGAGTCTTTTTCTGCTACTGTATATTTTACATTTTCACATTTCCCAGTTTTGCTGTACAATATTGTGATTCAATATTCTTGATGTCCTTTAGACCTTTTATTGAAGCCAACTCATTGCCACAAATAAAATAACTCTTTGGCTGATTTTCTTTCTCTTGTAACAAGTTCTCATCAATCTCTAGTGATTTGAAGATCTGTACATCGCCTGCTTTGATTGGCCCTAATTAACAAGTAAATTACATCCCCTATACCTGCATGTGTCTGAGTATTACGCACACGCAGAACTCGCAAACACCACCATTGCACAGAATTGACAATCAGCAATTAATTGATGCCTGAAAATTTTAATGTACTGATGTCAGCGTGTTGTTTCAATTGCTCAAAGCAACAGGGGATGTTCTATTATTATTTTTCACTATCGTTGTGTTTGTTCTGCTGCAGAGAAAAGTTAGTTTCACACAATGAACGAAATGCTTCAGTGAACATCCGCTCATCTTGCTAACAGGAAACGTTACCTTGAAGTGAGTGATTGAAATCCTCAATTCTCAGCACTGCCACAGGCGTTAATTTTCCAGCAGTGGTATTAAATGACATGGTGTGGGAACAAAGCTTAGATAATATAAAAAACAATCAGTTGCAAGAAGTTCTCTTATTCTGATGTAAATGTTTTTTGAGAATTTTTCTGTTCTTTGAGGTTCTTCGAATATTATCATATTCAATAATCAGGACTAAGAAGTCCTGCTTAACCGTGTTACATCTATTTCAGAAGCTTATTCTTTGGCCTTGGCTGGCGCTGCGACGACACAACTTACTTGCCCCTGTCAGAGTCTGATTGATGCTGTTTGATGTAATGAAAAAAGCACTTAGCTGTGAGAGTGGACAGCCGTGGAAATCTTACATGGGAAATGTTTTCTATTGAGAAACATAAACCATGTGGAAAAAAATTATATATATTGGAATTACCTCATCAGACATTAAAACAAACATTAAAACATATAGTCGCTTTTGTTTTTTACTTAGAGACGAGGAACCATTCACTGATGTAATATTGAATTCACTAAACCAGAAATGTATTAAAGGGTTAGTTCAGCGGATAATGAAAATCTGCTGCTGACCTACTGATGATGTATTAACATTGTATGAAGCGAATCGATCAGTCCATGCTGAACATTATTTACAATACAATTATAGATAATCCATAGCCTCCAGAAAACAGTCTACGTCTGCATTATTAAAGATGGGGTAACACACGAGCATCTCCAAATCCTGCGTCATAATCACCATTTATATAACATCCATCACTGATATGCCGTGAACAAACAAACACACCTCAACTTCTCTCACTATCGCAAGAGTAACAAACTGGAGCTTCAGGAACACAGCACTGCCAATCTTGATAAGTGGGTCTTCCTAGAGCTCGTCGCGTATTTCTTACGCCTTGCCATGGGCATGTTTTTCTTGGAGAATTGACCAATAAAAGGAATTGGATCCATGTTACTTATAAAAAACTTTCTGAAACAAGGTGGATGCTGGGATAGTTGTATCAAGCACAGATATACTACGTCATACGTTCAACTCGTTTTTTAACAAGTTGACCATGTTAAGCATGAGAAGCCAGCACGTTTTCACCTAAAAAGTTGTATTTACTATTTTACTGAGGAAACAATGTTGCCACATCTTGGATGGCCTGACAGAGAGTATTAACAGCCATTTTTCATTATATAGCTCAACTGACCCATGAATAGTTCGTCATAAAAACCCATCAGGACAAAAGCCACATTTTGGTGTAAGGTCTTATAACCGCAAAGTAAAATCGGCAGTGTTAAAAAAATTTAATTTAACACTCACAGTGTATATATAATCCAGACTCTCAAAGGGTTGATTATATATACACCGTGAGAGTTAATGTGACCTTTTTTAACACTGACAATTTTGCTGTGTGGTAGAAGCAGTCCTGCCAATTGCCGTCAAGTCAAACCACCAAACAGACCTCCTTCCCCATCACATTTAAAGAACCGTCCTCTCTCATAACCCACTCTTTGAAGACATGACATCACATGTCCACACAAAGTAAGTGTGATTTCTCCGGATACCATTTAAGGAATGTCAGTCAGGCAGTATTTATTTATACATTCCAAGACATTCTGAAACAGTAGCTTTGAGCAAACTATAAACGCATTAATCCCATTATGTTATGTATCTTTACTACGTACTGTAAAATAAATGAGCTGAGACATCTTTTCTGGATGTCTGGATTATACACTTTGCATACATACACATACTGCTGAATGATTAAGTGCAAGCTCCTTCGCCTCAAGCAGAATCTGCGTTTCGTAATACTTAATTTTGATGCAAGTACTTAACCTGGCTTTGCCTTAACAAAAATGCAGGTCGTTTAAATATTGTAGATGGAAAAGACAGCAGCTCGAGCTGATGTACAGTACAAAAGAGGCCAAGCAAGAAACACTGCCTGCTATTTGAACTGCGGTTGCCATTTTGGATATTTAATCTCCCCATCGTCGTGGTCAGTAAGCCATAATAATAGTTACACTCAAGACGCACCTCGTTTTGTTCAAAGTGCAAGTAACGATGAACGACAACTCGTCTTGTAATTCAAAGTTTTTTATTTATTTTGTCACATAAGCCTCTAAAAATAGCCGTCTTCTCACTTCGGCTCATTAATATATCAACAGCAACATATAAGAAGCGGCTATCCCCTTACAAATCTTCATGCTCTAGAAATAAGCTCCCTTAGTTTACGAAATAACTAGTTACTAGTTATGTATGTTTGAATGTTTTCAGACCTTTTAAAAAGGACATCATCCACTGATATCAGTAATAAATCTGATAATAATATTTATTTCAGCTTTCATTACCCACAATTTTAAAATTCTTGACTAACTCATCCAAAAGGAATTCAAGTCAGTGAGATGTAAATGACAAATGGCGGTAAACCTGCCGCTGCCCACTTACGCAGATTAAAAATGAAATCGATCTCTAAGTACCTCTTAGTATCACATAACAAGTGGGAGTCTTCTAAAGGAGGGAGTGTGTGTGGAAGGGAGGGTGGAAATAAGACGTTTTGGACCAGAATGCCAGGCAAATAGACCCTAAACTGAGGGCTGAGTGAGAGAGAGAGTGAGAGAGAGAGAGAGAGAGAGAGAGAGAGAGAGAGATTGACCCAACTTTCATGCTTCACTAACCAACGTCTGCTCCTGCCAAAATACAAACCAAGACCAGTTATTAAGCCAGTATAAAAGGAACCTAAAATACTGATGGCGATTAAAGCCGAGCTGAAAGCAGCAAAGATTTCTTTCCTGAAGTGCTCAGAGAAATGTCTGTAAGAGAAAGGTGGCAAGGTGGTGCAGGAGAGGTTAGATAAGAGTCAGAAGCCGCTGGAAAAGCAGTAGCGTTCATGAATATACAACAAGGTTCTGTCATGACATTTTCGCAAGCGATAGCGTGGGCCCAACACATGAGGAGAGACAGGCGGACAGGGAGAGATGAGGACAACAAAGACTTAAAATTGAGACTCGGGGAGACGTTTAACTGAGAGGGCCGAAAGAAATCAATGAAAGCTCAATGGCACCGGAGACGGACGGAATCAAAGACGGAAAAAGACGTCCGAGGGAAGCACGTGGGGGGTGAAGGGAAACCACACGGGATGTTTACATGATTCAACAGAGAGAACAAGAGAGGAAACAAGAGAATCTGAGGAGAGAGTCTTACATTACAGAAGAGAAGAAAGAAGAGAAGGATGAAAAATAAGGTTAAAAAGTTCAGGAGGAACATTTTGGGGGAGAGAACCGGTGTGAACCTGCAATGAGATGCAAATGAACCTGTTCAGGCTGGAGAAGGAAAACAAATGAGTGAAATCGGTGATGTTATCAACCATTACAATGGCACAACATAAATGGAAAATCAATGAACGCTTGCTAAAACTAGTGAAAATGTGGTTATACAAATAAATGGCAATCAATCCACTATAAACATGATAATTTAACATTGACTAGAATTGAACCAAGGTTAATTTTCATAAGGGAGGTCGGAAACCAGCTTCCAAAACACGGTGGAAAGCAAGTACTGCATGAACTTCCAACATCCGTGATCAAACTCTCAATCAAGAGTCCAGAATATGGTGACGAGAATGAAAATAAAATGTCCACAAGGACCGGGAAAGGGGGATTGTTATCTTGAAGCATAAACCGGTTTGACAGGGCAGACCTGAACTGAATTGGATTGCATTGAGTGACGTGTCGTTGGATAGAACTCGACTGAGATGATGATTGTCCTGATAATGCCACTTTGTCATTTAATTAAACTGTGATTCTTGTTCACTCATGCTGAACTTAAGCATTATGGTACACGGGGCCCGGGAGAGAATGACTCTAATGGTACAGTATTGGCTGCTGTTACATCTTGAGAGCATTACAGGCTACTTGTATTTAGTTTTCTTTCTTTTTTAGAAAAGTATCTGCATATGAATGATGAAAATTGGACTCTTGATGAAAGCTGGAGCTGCAGTTTAATACTTGGATAATAATCACAAGCAATAGGGCTGTAAAAAACCTTTTTAATTCTAAGGTAATAAATATCTTGTCTGGTTTGCACTTTTGTCAGCTTGGCACACACATTACATCCTTAGCAAATCCCCTGTCCTCTGTAGGGGGAAATTACACTTATTGATAGATTGGTAAAGAAAGTTCATAATCCCAATCATAAACATTCTTTCATTATTTCAGGTAACATAAAAAGGTCCTTTATGTTGTAACATTGAGGTAAACACAAAAAACATTTTGATGCAGTTTTTAGAGTCAGGTCTGAAAAACACGTAGCCCTCAAAGATACAGGTAAGCGGGAGCAACAGAAACTGGTGGTTAAAACCAACAAGTTTACATAATATTGTTGATATGTTGATATATTTCTAATCTGTTAGGAACTACTTTTCTGTAAAATAAACTGTGTCAGGTAAAGCTCGTCGTCATCAGTCTTAAGAAAACAGTTCATAGCCAACTGTTGTGTTTCCTCATCTGTAGCCTTCTTCAATAATTCATTTCAAACAATGTCTGAGCACTCGTGAGCGCTGCCAGTGTGTGATAGTTTACGCTGAGCCCTGGGTCAACCCTCTTAATTAGCAATGTTTTCCCAAATCAATAATCTACATGGACAGAAAGTCGACCTAACCATAAAGCAAACAATACATCACCATGTCGCACAGCTCTTTCTCGTATTATCTTCAAGGTCAAAAGGTGAAGAGGCAAATTAAATGATGCATAATTTAAGTGCATAATTTATGAGCTTCATGTCTTCACAAACATCAGTCAACTGGTAAATAACACGTTGTTGTGTAAAAGTAAAGTTGTAGTTGAACAAATGTGTCAACACATTAACAGCAGAAGCATGGACTCAGACAACTAAAGTGTGCACATCTGAATAAAGTTTGGAGTTATAAAATCGAAATCAAGATTTTTTGAACATTCTTTGAAATTACCAAATCTCATACATTTATTTTAAATGGTGAGTTTAGGAAGAAATGTCTCTTTTGGGTAGCAATGGGGCATTTTCCCTTTTTCTAGTGTGGCTTGTTACTAAAAGTTAAACATTTAAAAAATAAGGTGAAGAAAACACTAAAAACATTTTGACAATATAAGCAATGTGCTAAAATGTCATTACAAACAAAACAACACATAATATATGTATCCTTTATATTCATCATAATTCATACTATAAATATATATAAACATGTCAAATATCTATATCTATAAAAATATCAACAAAATACATACATATATATTTTCACTTCATAATGGGCCATGAAGTCACATACCAACACATTAACTCCGAAAGAGAAATATCTTTCTGCATTTAGAAATAAAACTCAAAGTTAGATATGACATCAATAATGAGTTATCACGACGCTTCGGTCACTCTGCACTTATCAGAAAAACTGAAGTATATCAGTATATTATTCTCCTGTTTAAACGTGCTGTCATGCGTAAACAGTGCGCATTCGGTTGCGTTCTTAAACAAACACAAGAGCGACTCACATGTCTGCAGACCTCTGAGATCTCTTCTGCTCTTCGCCGCATTTGCCTGCATGCGTTTGCTGTAGAGAAGGGAGCTGTTCGCGCAAATATTCCGTCTGCTTTAAGTGCTGGAGATCGGCACGCACGCACGGACGGACGCAGCGCGCCTGGACGCGTGGAGAGCGCAATGATCTGTTTCCACGCAACCAGCGGCGCACATCCACACAGCATCACAGCCAACAACCAGTTTATGATCTTGCTCTCCAGTTCACTTCTTTAATTACTTCAATCATGAGTTCAATGTTCATTTATTTCATTCTTATTTAAAAATCCCAACACAATGTTCATATCTTTTCTTAAGTATTTAAAACTCTTTATTAAACGGATCAGTCTAACAAGTCATAATCCATAACAGCAATTCAAAGATAATGAAAATGTGATTTATTTTTATCTAGCCTTTACTTTAAAATTAAGATGCCTAAAAGTTTTTTTGTTGGTCTGAATGGTTCCCCAAAGAACCTTTATAACTTTCCGTTCTTCTAATTCCAAAGATAATAAAGAGGTAAGAAAAGGGGTTCTTTTAAAAACCTTTGTCTTTTGTTTGTTGAGCAGACCAAATAATTCCTCATATGGATCAATGTGCTGCAATTGTAATAAATAAAGCCAATTTATGCCACTTAGTGGACCACATGGCTTACATAAACAGTAATGGTCAAGTAACCTTTCATCTAAAATAACTATTATTTAACTGAACCAACCTGATAAGGTTAGACCACCGACATTAATCCAACCATAAATTTTAATTCCGATTTTTTTTATTGCCGTTTTGAATGAATACTACATCAGAAATAGTCACACTGAGATATTGTCCATCATTAATCTTCTTCATTATCCACCCTTAATCCATATAATCCATATATAATATAAACATTTTACATGAAGGTTTGTTTAAAGTGTAAACAGCACACAGAGATTACTTAATATGCTCCTCTTTGAGCACCTTTTCTCTTTAGTGATGACGTTGAGCCTGTGGTGCCTGTCATATTTAAAGGTCAATCTGTGCAAGGATTGCTGATGCCACTGTGGATGTAGAAACATGACATGTTTCATATTCCTACCCTTCATGGCCACATGCTGGTTTGGAACATTACACAAAGCCCCTCAAACGGCCTTATCTACATCATGACATGTGTGCATTGAAATCTGTACAAAAAGTATATTCTATCCCATAACTCTCACCAAAATCATCACAGAAACATGCAGTTATCAATGTGTTGTTTTGCTTGATTTAAAATCCAGATATGCTGTCACATGGAGGGACATCACGCTAAATTATAAAGACCAAGGTCTGTGTTACATAATTCATTTTTGAAATTCTCAGTATTTTTACCCTTATTTGCACATTACATATGACTCTCACAATCTATCTACTGTCTATAAAAAGTCTCTATGTTTTGCTGGTTTATCAACAGGAGTTTGTATGGTATTCGGCTCTGCAATATGCCAGAAAAGTTATATGCAGCACTTGAAGTTTAACATTTACATGTACATTGTTTTAGATATATGAGTGTGTCTAAAAGTGCCTGCATTTCTATACAGGAAAGGATGCAGCAATGGCATTTTGCAAAGTGGCTTCTGGCTAACAGACAAACAGCTCTGTACAAGTTTCAATCATGCTTAATCTCCTAATGTGACATGATCACTGTCTCTGAGAGTAAAACATTGATTATTGGAATTTGCTGCAGGAGGAATCAGCAAGGGTTTGCCAAAGTTGACTATAGTATTAATATAATAAATCTGTTGTAATACAACATTTAGTATTATGAAACCGTGTTTAATTTTCACAAGAGAATAATATAAATATGTTCTCACTGTGTCAGTATGCAGCCTACCAAGAAGTGACAATGGCGGCTGAAATAGACCTAAGCAACCTCCCGGCAATCCCTCACAACCACCCAAACATCATATTGATAAGTTACGTATTGGCAAGTATGCCTAATATTTTATATGTGACAAAAATTAGATAATACATGCTGATAAAAGCCAACGATCAAACGATCTGTTTAAATTCCTCTCTAGAAAACAGCCTCAGTCACAGAGCAGATCAAAGCAGCCCTTCAAACTGATGTAGATTAAATTGAAGCATCTTTCTCATCATTCAGATTCAATCATATCACACCAGAGGAAATACAATCCGGCCCTATTCCTCAGTCTGAGTTTCACATGGCTGCCCTGACACTGTGACCCAGCTGTTCTGTGTATTTGTGACTGCTGTGAAGATGTTCAAGTGATGAAAGTCTGAACTCTATTTAACACCCTATGGAAAATCTGGGTCAGCACTATAACTACATGTTTGTAATGCAAGAAATGTAATGACTTACAGTTGCCCATGTCTTTCAAGCTGTTAACGTGGAGCAAACCTCACCTACAGGAATTAAATCTGTAATGTGTATTTTTTATTTGAGATTTTGATGTATTTTTATGTGGATATAAGATGGTCCATTGGACATACGTTTGATTTAATTTGTTTTATTTGTGACTGGTTTTCAAAACCTTGGTATGCACACTTGACTCGAAAAAGGTTGTCTGGGTTCACGGGTTCTCCAGTACCATAAATATAATTGATTAAGTTTAATGTACATGTTTCCACATTCCTTTATAATAGGAATGTTTTATGGACACGTTTATAATAATACATTCAATTTCTTATCACTGCTTAAAGCTACTGGCTTCTATACAAATTGCTATTGAAGATCATCTTACATTACAATACTATTCCCACTTGTAAACTTAGCTCTGCATAGTGTTCTTATATTTACACTTGAAGGAAAGTGCCTCAAGCCTGCTCATTTGTTTGGTGCTTTGGATAAAAATGAATAAATGTTAATGTAATGTAAATGTCACTTCACAACTCACGCAAATGCATCTGTCCCAAAACTCTGTGTTTGCTGTATGTAGAGTTTCTGTGGTGGGATTGGGGTCTCGGTTTTCCACTTGTGAAATAATCTACTTATTACTTTTGGACATACAAATATGAATCCATAGCAAATCACATTACATGTCCCGGTGCATATGAAGCTATAGATAGGTAACTATTAAAGGTCTAGGTTGTGCAAACATAAAATTGGGATATTCTCGTTATTCATTTATTTAGCGCAGATGATGAATGTGATGAAGTAAAAACCCAGGGGAGTTGAATGTTTTTCTCCGAGCTACACAATGAGCGGGCAGCAGATTTACATGACAGAAACATTGACAACTGGGTAATTACTTCAATCATCCTTAAACCGACACATCATCTGTCTCTGACAGCTGTCATTCACTTAACTCTCTCCTGCTTTATTTAGCAAATTGCATCATTCATAGTTTTTTATTGATTCTGATAATAAATAAAGCCCACACATTGTTAAGACGGAATATATTAAATGTATCTTTGTGTATTTATTGGTTGATTTTGTGTTTTGTGTGACACACATGTGTAAAGAAATTCTCCTATCTTGTTTCTTTCTCTAAGAATGATCAAAATTTTCATATCAAGTGTTCCAGACACACTGAGACATACCAATGGGTAATGTTTATATTACATTCTTCAACCGTGCTCCCATTGTACGACCAATCCCTTGGCGTGAGCGCACAGAGGAAGTGAAGACCTATACCATTCATCCTGTTGACCATTCTGCATTAGGGTAACACTTTCTCATGATGTTTTCATTTGGGCGAACAATTACAGTGACAGGGGCAGGGTGGCGCATAGGTTTTGAAAGGTTACCGAGATGACCTGTATGTATTTTTGCAACATACACCTAAAGGGTAAAGAGACTCTCCCGGCCGTCTGTCCAAATCATTAACCAAAGAACATCAGGTTAACTTTCATGGTATTTACAATGAGTAGAATGAAGCCCGATAGATGATTCTAGGATGTGCTCCTATTGATATGATCCTGAGATTCTGATCGGTGCGTCATCAGTTTTCCACTGAATGTTTACTGATGGATAAATGTGTGCTATTTTAGTTTACATCTTGACTCTTCAGTTCATTATATGGTGTGTTTTCTGAAAGAGAACATGGTCAACATTTGCAAAATGAGACTGTTTGTTGGTATGTGTGTATAGTTGTCAGAAAATGGTGATTTGTTTCATGAATTGCATGTGAACAATCGAGTAAACTGTAATCGAGCTTTGCTTCAGCGCATGCACCAGAAATTCCTTGAGACCTCAGCAAAAGCTTTCGATCCCCTCCCAGATGTAGTCAGGAAGTCCTACTAACAAAACTTTTGCCAGTGGAGTAGGGACTTGCAACGATCGTATAGTGGTTAGTATTTGTGTTTTGGCCGCATGAACCGTGTTTCGAATCTAAATCACGGCAGGGGACTGCG
This sequence comes from Triplophysa tibetana, assembly GCA_008369825.1. Lineage (NCBI taxonomy): Eukaryota > Metazoa > Chordata > Actinopteri > Cypriniformes > Nemacheilidae > Triplophysa > Triplophysa tibetana. The sequence continues at coordinate 20,148,340 of CM017893.1, forward strand.
TGCTCATCCCTCTTTGTCGCACACGTGAATCCCAGAGATCCCGGAAACTGTTGTAGTGTTGGCGATGTATTTATTGCCAACTCTAAATGTACATTTGTCACATTGAAAGACAAATACAAATTTAAACTAAATATTGACGTTTTTAATGTATTTCCAGTGGACCAATTTTCCCCAGAAACTGACCTTCCAACAAGGCCCAGTTAATTTTTTTATATATTGACATGGTTGACTGTGTTTCGATTTGCTTTTGACTAAGCTCACAATTGCATTTCTTACTAATGTCTGGTTATAAACTAGTAGTGGGTCGTTATCGGCGACTCTTATCGCGTGATAAAAAAAATGTCGCCGTTAATCTATTCTCAAAGTTGGGTTGGGAGCTGGGTCTATACTACGCAAGCTATGATGACTTTCACCTTGATATTTTAGCGCCGATGTATACATAGCTTAATTGCACTCTAGGGGGCGAAAACGAGATTTTTCAACTCGCGTGATTCGCATCATTCGCGTTTGGTCTGAACACAACATAACGATACTGTGAAATGACCATATCAAACGTGACGTGCTAACATGGATGCAGGTATGAAGCCGCCGGGTTCGCTTCAGGGAAAATTTATTTTTAAGAATCTTCCCAATGGAAACCTCGACAAGACTAAGGTTGTTTGCACCTTGTTCAATATGGAATTGGTTTACATACAGTTGGTTTAAAAAAAAAACTTTCTCTCAACATGTAGTTGTCTAGCTTTAGTTGAAACCAGTAACTTTGTATTGGCACCTAATGTATTATGGCTCCTGTATGACATACGCTTGTTGCTCCCTAACTCTTTGTAAGTCGCTTTGGATAAAAGCGTCTGCTAAATGACTAAATGTAAATGTACTGTAGGAGCTCATCCAGTCTCAAGTACCACCTAAACGCAAAGCATCCCTTAGCTAATGAGGAAGTAAACACAAGTACATCTTATTGAACATAATTTAATTTTCATCACCAATTATTGTAGTAGAACAGCTTTCTCAATTAGTTTGTGATGCATTTTGGAAACAGGAGATGAGCCCCTGGTCTAATGCGCCACCTGGCTTGAGAAACCCGTTCTCAAAGACTTACTTTTAGTCATTATTTGGGTAGCACACATATTCTGAATCCCTTCGGCAGAATTCAAATGAGCCATTTTAATCTAGATTAATCTAGATTAAAAAAATTAATCTATGCCAATCACTATTATAAACATTCTTCCAAATATCTACCTCTGTGTTAATCAGAACGAAGAAATGTATGCAGATTCGGAACAACTCGAAGGTTAGTAAATGACGAGAGAATTGTCTTTTATGGGTGAAGTATCCCTTTAAGAAGGGGAAACGTTCTTGATGACGTCACGGAGCGACGACGAAGCGTGACGATTTCCTGTTTTGGGGAAGTGAGTTAGCTATCAGTCTCTTGGTTTGGGGATTGCCACAGGAACATACAACTATTGAACCCTTCAAATGTGTACATTTTATCGGGAGTAAAGTTTAAAGTGCGGCTATACTTTTTAATAAAACCATGTCGGACAGTCTAGGTGGGTGCGGTGTTGTTTACGGAATTGCACGGCTAACTCAGTGACGTTACAGCCTGAACATGATGTAGCTAAAGAACACTTTAATATTATATTTAAACGGCTTTCTAATTCATTTCTAACAGCAATTGAGCAAAAATGCCTTGCAGATATATAAATGCTTATTGCGGTCCAGACACTTTTAGCCACGTTTACCTCCTTTTAAGTCTGGTTTTAAATTTTAAAACAAGGTCACCAGTATATTGCAGGACATCAACTTAAAACCTTCAATTTCAGCTTACAAAGCGTGCAGTCAATGTTTTACTGGTGTTTATTGTGTGAAAATAACGTGAGATACTTCTATATCTGGCTATTTCACAACAACGTTTGTTGTTTCAGATTGAACATATCTTTCTAATGATTATTTTAATTAAATAAATGCATGATGACACTGTGTTTGTGAAAGCCTTTAAAAAGGGGAATTGATTCCAGGGAACAGGCGTTTCTCAATGTTCAAGACCCTTTCGCTCACTATAGACCAGTGCTTCTAGAAATTTCTTTTCAACCTGCATTTGATCTCCAACAGACTTGCCACCAAGCGATGAACAGAATTTGGAGATACAAGGCTCTGTTACTAACTGCTCAGATGCGGTGACTGCGGGACAAGAGGAAAACATGTTTAATGACCGACAGTACTGTATGTACATAACGTGCTGAATGTTTTAAAGAAGCAAACTTCATGTTTTGAAATGACAAAAACCTTGCCCAAAACATATCTGTTACATACTATGTCATGTGTAGCTTTAGCACGCTCTCTGTTTGATACACCTCATATTTTTTGGCAGATTGTGAGACGTGCCACCAGCACTTCGTAGATCGGTGCGAGGTTCATGGGGCACCGTTATTTACTTACGATTCACCAGCGACTAAGGGGACTCCTCAGAGGGCTCTCTTAACACTTCCTCAAGGTTTGGTGATAGGCAGATCAAGCATTCCCAGTGCAGGGCTTGGAGTTTTCAACCAAGGCCAGACTGTGCCTTTGGGGATGCATTTTGGACCGTTGGATGGAGAGGCGACCAGTGAGGAAAAGGCATTAGATTCCAATTCTTGGGTAGTAAGTGTCAACCTTCTGTTTTTAGCTGGTTTTGTTACAATTTATTAATGCTGTATGATTTGACTAAGCTTAAACATTTTCTCTTATTAACAGATTTGCAGAGCCAATAATCAATGTAGTTACATAGATGTGGAGAAAGATACTCACTCGAACTGGATGAAGTAAGCACTCCTTTTATGCTCCTGGATTTATTTGTGTGTCTTTTTGTTTATTAATTGTTTATTTTGTTTTAGGTATGTGGTGTGCTCAACAAGTGAGATGGAGCAGAATCTTGTTGCATTTCAGCAAAATGGACAGATTCTGTTTCGTTGTTGTCGGTCTATTAGCCCAGGGCAGGAGTTAAGAGTGTGGTATTCTGAAGAATATGCAGGAGGCCTTGGCACCATCTGGGATAAGATCTGGGACAGAAAATGCACGCCTCCTGGTAATTTAGCTTAAAAAAACGTGATGCGTCCTATTTGGCAAACTGTGGTAGATTTTCTCGACATTTTGGTTGATAACTATGTAAACCACAATGAATTTTTATGAAGAAGGAAACTAAATGTATTCAAATTTACTTTTGTAACATCCACCTAAAGCAGCAACATTACATTTTGCATAAAAATAAATAAAAAAACACGAGAGACCAAATTTTTGGTGTATTCTCCAGTGGTTGTCCTCGCTATAAATATTTTTATATTCATTAAATGTTAGTTTAGTTTCAGAGGAATTATAATGCTCCTTGCACTCCTCGCTGTTATTAAACATTAAAACAGAACAGAAAACATTTTACACATGCAATAGAAATATATCTACTTTTTGTTTAACTCTTAGATGTGATGAACTCCAATAATGAGAGCCAAATATTTAATCAAATGCGTGTATGAAAGAGACAACAGAAAGTGTATACGCATAGAGTTGAAGTGCAGGTGCGCACATTTTCTCATCAAGTTTGTTTTTATAAATCCCCATCTTTTGCGTAGGAAGTGGTGTATGCCTCTTTTAGGGCATGTTTTGTACGTACATAACGTCTATAAATGAGTCCTATAGTGAACTTGGACAGGATAGTGACATACAGCAAATGTATTGTGTTTTACTGTTTATCCCAGTCTATTGATATTTCAGTAAGTTTTAACTTTTTCTTACAGGGAAAACCGAAGAACAGTCTTCTCAAGAATCCCCTTGTCCTCATTGCTGTTACTCCTTTCCAACCTCTTTTTATCTGGGCGTTCATGTGAAACGCTCACACCCAGATCAGTATGCACAATTCTTGCAGACACAGCCAAACGTGTCCACAGACCACTCGCTAGTGGTAGATGTAGACCGGTGCCTCCTGGCCTCTGATGCACTTCCTCCAAGCCAGGTGCATCCAAACACAGATAACTGTCAGGTTCAAGTTTCAAGCCTAAATGGACATGACCTAGAAAAGTCAGACATCACAGATTTGTCTGATATATGCAAGAAGGGTTCGAACGAGACCACGAACGGTGTAACCGATGTCTCTGGAGAACCAAATAAATGTGGTGAGTGTGACCGCAATTTTCTGAGGTCTTGTCATCTGAAGAGACATCAGCGCACTATCCACTTCAAGGAGAAGCCTTATTGCTGCAGCCACTGCAGGAAGTGCTTCAGTCAGGCAACAGGCCTGAAGAGACACCAACAGACCCACAAGAACGAGGAGAAACAAATTGATGCGACCATACCTTCTGACATACACCCCTGCACCAAGTGTTCGTTCTCTTTTGTGACCAAAGTCAATTTATTCCAACATCTCAAGCTCCATCATCACGGTGAGTACCTTAGATTAGTTGCGAATGGCTCGCTCACTCCACAGAACGAGGCTACAGAGGCTCATTTCGACAAGAACGACCCACCCTACGAACCTTCTGTTAGCTCGGGAAAGTCTGCAAAGAGCCGCTTGAGCCGCAGGATTCGTCCTAAAAAAGTGCCTAGTGGACGACCCCGAGGCCGACCGCCGAAGAATAAGCATAAAGCCGCAGCCGAGGCACACACGGCTTTACCGGTCTGCGCTAAATGTGAACAAAGCTTTTCTGATTCAGAGTTGCTAAAAACTCACCAATGTCCTGTAAAAGCCAACAAAGAACCCGAGGAACCGCTAGAAGCACCTTCTTCCCATCACATTTGTGGCGAATGCAAAAGAGTTTTCGGGAATATTGATCTTCTCAAAGCCCACGATTGTATTCAGCTGGAAGGTGGGCCTTACAGCTGCTTGAGCTGTAACCTTCACTTCAACCGTTTGTGTAACCTTCGCCGCCACGAGCGCACCATCCACTCTAAGGAGAGGCCCTACTGCTGCACGCAGTGCCTTAAGTCTTTCGCCCAGTCCTCTGGCTTGAAGCGCCATCAGAAGAGCCACTCGCGCCGGAAAGCGCTCCTTCAGAGCTCGGTGCAGGAGAACGACACCATTTTTCTCTGTACCTACTGCCCTTTCTCCTTCACTGGTGAACACTACCTTCACAAACACATCCGGCGACACCACCCAGAGATGAGCGGCAAATATCTAAGTTTCGCTGGGGTTTTCTCGGGTGAAAAGCCACACAGCTGCACCCAGTGCTCCAAGAGCTTTAGCACAATCAAGGGCTTTAAGAACCACACCTGCTTTAAGCAGGGAGATAAAGTCTACCTGTGCCCCGATTGCGGGAAGGCATTCAGTTGGTTTAACAGCCTCAAGCAACATCAGCGCATCCACACGGGTGAAAAACCGTACACGTGTCAACAGTGCGGGAAGAGTTTCGTGCACGCGGGACAACTGAACGTGCACCTCCGCACGCACACGGGTGAGAAGCCGTTCCTGTGCGCGCAATGCGGGGAAAGTTTCAGGCAGTCGGGAGACCTGAGGCGGCATGAGCAGAAGCATTCGGGAGTCCGTCCATGCCACTGCCCAGATTGTGGGAAAAGCTTCAGTCGACCGCAGAGTCTCAAGGCTCACCAACAGCTTCACGACGGCACCAAGCTTTTCCCCTGTGGTCAGTGCGGGAAAAGCTTTACCCGTGGATACCACTTGACCCGACATCTCCAGAAAATGCACTCTGCGCTACCGTAGCCGTGACGATACGTCGCTAATGAATATACCAATGTCAAATGAAAGGTTTTGTTACTGTTGTTTGGAAAATATCTGTATTTCCATCGACGCAAAACTGTCAATTAAAATGACCCATTTGTTGCTAAGACAAGTCTGGAATGGGTATAAGATTATTTTCTTAAAAATAGGATAAGTAGGCACACAAGAAAGTGATAGTTGGTGTGCCTAAAAACCAGAGAATCATCGGACAGTTTGTATTGAGTCAGAACTATATTTTATTAATAAAAAAATGCCTAATTGTTAGACATTGATATGTTTCTATGATCGTAAAATGCAGAAAGGTAGGGTTTCTGTTATGTATTTATAATGATAAAGATTTTTTCACAATAAACATACTCCTATTTTGTCTCCCTCCCAAAAAATATGCAATTTCCAGTCTTTTAGTTCAATAATATTATCAAGGACTTCATTGGCTAATAAGTCCTTATACCACAGGTGTCATTCGACTAGACTAGATGCACGAACATTTATGTATCTTTTAACACACTGTCCATCTATGCAGCAGAAAACATGCACATCCTGTTTTCCTTACAGTTTGATTTAATTTTCAAAACTTGAATTTGATGTTACATTTGAGTTTGTGTACATATATTACATATCAAGTTATGACCTTGTGCAAATTACTGTGTGATGCTTGTTTTCTTAAAGGTGCAGTTTGTAACAATTTTGCAGTAAAATCTCCAAAAACCACTTGGCTAGCGTTATATATTTTGTTTAGTTAAGTACTTACAATATCTCAAATGTTTCCAACTACTTGTGAATCATGGGTAAATCTCCATTCTAAACAGTGACACGGGCTGTGCAGTCGCCTGTAAATGACGTCATATCCGCGTTACCCTTTGTTACCGCCTTTCATGACATGGAACGTAGAGTCTTGCGTCTAGCAAGCCACTAGCTTTTTTCGAGCAGTCACTAATTTATGGACCACAATTATTCGCATCATATGTAAATCTTTACCTCATCCGCTCACATGATTTCTCGTTCTGGTCTGATTGCTGGCCATCAGCAGTGGAGTTGAAGACAACAGTTCCATCATTTCACGCTCCTTCACAAGCGTCATCAGGCTGCACCGTTGTTGTTGTTTTGATCGTGCGCCCTCTAGCGGTGGTTTCTACAAACTGTACCTTTAAGCATTTAAAGAAGCCGTAACAGTAAAAATTTGCATCTTCAGCCTGTCATTAAATTGGCCTTTCAAAGGAAGGCATTCTGATGCAACTTTACATCTGACAGGATTGCTTTCGTCTCTCTCAGGCATAGTAAATGCAATGTTTATTACTTTATAATATTCACAGTGTGGTGCCTCCATCTACACACCCAAGCAAAGAATGACCTGCACAATATACGTGTCAATTCAGAAGTTGACTGTCGTTTTGAACATTTTAGTTTAAAATAATAAAGCATCCACACTTATATTACTTAACATTTTTATTAACTTTTTGACTGTTTAATAAATATTCCACACTTTACGCACCAGAGCTGTTTTAGTCAAATTATTGCATATGGGATACACTTTTTGGTTAATGAATTAACTTAAAAAATGTACCTTATATTTACATAATATGGAATGTATTGAATGAGAAATAATGAAAAGGTGCTTGTTCTGCTCCATTTCTAGTTTTTACACATGTGCTTAAACACTGAAGGGTGAGCTGACAGCAGAAGGATTAAAATCATGTTCACGTTGTGTTTTGAGATGCTTTTCCCAAAAAATGTTTGTCAAAGCCACATTTTCTACATTTTTAATATAACAGCTGATAAAACCATACAGATTAAAGCAACGCTTGAACAAAACATTTAGTCATTCAGTATTTGTGGCGTACTCTTTTTATCTCATAATGTTCAGTAACACAATTAAACTATCCTGAACAACATCCTTGCTTGCTGAAGCCGGTCACTTGATTTATGAGTAACAGTCTTTACTTTCCTGTCTGGTTGTGATATTTGTAATGTCAAAAATACAAACCAATATTCTAAATTCTGCACCTGCTCATGATGGCAGTCAACTGCTCCCTCTAGTGGCTGGTCATGCACATGTCCTCCATCCACAAGTGATGTGATGTAATGGATTGGATAGAATAAAAATTGAATTAAAATGTCCACCAGAACTCTTTGCTTTCCTAAATTCTTCTAAATATCTAATTTTGTTTTCAACAGCACAAACACATTTGACATAATTATTTTTTCTACTATGGTAGCCAATGATGACCCAGAAATCACAGTTGCTAATATTCTTCCTAACTTTTCTTTGTGTTTAATAGAACAAATAACTTTATACAGTACTACACCTGCAGGTGAGTAATTCATGGCATCATTATTTTTATTTTTGGGCGAACTAACCCTATAAATTATAACTGATCCTGTTCATCCCTTCATAGGTTTATATTTACAGTACTTTTATTTGGTTCTCCCATGATTCCCTGAGAATTAAGTCATTTATTTTAAGAGCTGACTGTACAATTTGAATAAAACACAACAAATTTCTAACAAATCCACAATTGACTGTTTATTTCATAAAAGCACATAACAAACCACATGGGTGTGTGTGTCCCGTACAAGGTTTGCACTGAAAAACAAAATTGTTTACATGCCTCATTGATTTATTTAGTCTCTGCTAAAAGGATAATAGTGACATACTACAAACTACAATCACATCAACTTGGGTCCTACATTTCACATAAATATGTTCACATGTTGGTTTTCTTTCCTCCGAACTGTTATTGCAGCTAGTGTGAGAATATTGTGCTGTTTTAGGTTTCATTATACAGAAGAATCAATGAGGCAGGTTCCAGGCAGTAGTAAAAACATCGGTTCCAGGTTTCAAACTATTGTGAGCCTGTCCACACCCTAACTGTATTCAAACATGAACAACACTCATGTAAAAATGTATACATGTGGGGGCCAATCTCATTGTCCTGTTTTTGTTGTTGTTCTTTTAAACACCATATGGTATTTCTTTTAAGAAATTTGAAGGACATAAATGAACACTGGGAGTGAGGGAAACACTTAAAGGGATACTTCATCCAAAAAATAAATATTTTGTCATCATTTGGTCAGCTTTGAGTTATTCTAAATCTGTAAAAATGTCCTTGTTCTGATAAACACGGAGAAAGATATTTGGAAGAATGCTTGTAACCAAACAGATCTCGCACCTCATTGACTCCCATAGTAGGGAAAATTACTTTATTATTTTTTGTTCTCAAAACACAAAAGATGACAAAGTTTGCAATTTGAACTTTCATTATATTTTTTCCTACTATGATAGACAATGGGTGGCAAAATCTGTCTGGTTATAAGCATTCTTCCAAATATCTTTCTGTGTTTATCAGAACCAAGACCTTTACACAGATTTGGAAAACTCAAAGGTGAGTAAATGTTGACAGAATTTTCATTTCTGGCTGAAGTTTCCCTAAGTAATACTGAGAAAAAGGCAGCAGTTGGTTTTTAAGGTTCAAGTCACCAAAACCTTGCACGAGAGGTATAGTGTGGACTGCTGGTAGAAGAGAGGCATCTGAAAAGAGTGTTGAAATAAACGCCCTTAAAATGTGGCTATAAAGGATGGCTAAGGTAAAATATAATACGTTTTAAATAACCACACAATATTAGCTGAATACTTCATCTTCAGACTGCTTATCATTCCCAGAACACCAGAACTTCACCACGAATGTGCTTTCTGTTTAAAGTTAATAAAAGAATATTGACAAAGGATTTTCCATCATGTATCGAAACTTGCTTTCTCTGTGCGACACTGAAAATACTATATGTAAACAAAAATAAACGAGTAACAAGAATTTTAAGGTAATGCAGAAAGTGGCAGGTCATTACTGGGATTTCTGAATCAGGGGAATTGTTTTTTCCGCCACTTATTCTGGACCCTGTGCCCATTTCCTCAGCTTCAAGAGCAAAAGTAACAGTTTTGTTAATGAAATGTAACCATTTTGTTACGAAAAACATATTTTGTTTAGATTAGGTTTTTACATCGAATTGTCATTCGAATTAATATCATATTAAATGTAAGGTTAATAAAGGGCTTTCAAAGCAAACACTGCGGAGGGAAATAATTATTCACAATACTAAAAATAAAGAAATGGAAATCTACAGAACCATAAAAATCCTAAAATGGAAAGTGGAAGGTTATTAAACTCATGTAGGGCTTACTAACAATAACTAAATGGACACCATTATAGATTCTCTAATTACAGATTCTTTCCTCCGTTCCAATACATTTACACTGAATCAGATATAACATTCATTAACTTTACGACGGGTCCAGTGTCTTCAGTTCCTCAACCTGTGACTCAACATCTGTTACCTGTGTAGAGAAACATTAATGGTTTGTATTGTATATCCATTTAAGGCGAGACATGGCAGGCAAAATGTCATTTTTGTGCACACTGGTCGATTTTCTAATTTTATATCAAGTCTTCTTTAACAGTGATACTATAAAAAGAGTAAGTGCACAATAAATTGTTTATTTTTGGTGTTTTGCTAATCCTATCCATTATTTGTACTCATCTTATTGCGTATCTTAAGCAGACGTTTTCTCAAAATGAGTTTTTTTCAACATTCTTTCAAGAGTTTTAATTGATATTTTTACATAAACGGATTCGGGGGAAATCGATGGCCCTAGTTTTATTAGATTTGAGTCCTGTCTTCGATTTGGTCGAACATAATGTACTGTTGGAATCTGTGGGCCTGTTCTGCTCCTGTTTAGTGTTCGTATTGGACATCACATCTCCTCTAGTTTACCTCTTAATTGTGGAGTTCCACAGGGATCTATCCTTGGACCAGCATTGTTTACCCTGTACATGCTTGTCGTCCAATTTTAAGAAATATAATGTATCTTTTTATCTATACGCTGATGATAATCAGGTCTATTTTCCTTAAAAACATAATGATATAAATGGCATTAAACCACTGCTGGCCTGTTTAGAAGAACTTAAGCTTTGGCTCTAATCTTACAGTAACTTTCTAAGTTTATATCAAAATAAAACAGAATCAATTATATTTGTGATGAAGAAAAGCTGTGAGTAATCTTGATTGTGGCCCTTTGGCCCCGTATGAAACACAGTGTGCTCGCAATTTGGCTGTCCTATTTGACCACAACTTATTTGATAAGCAGATCAATTCTTTTGCAAAATCTGCCTAAAGTGAAACCTTTTTTATCGCAGAGTAATTTTCAAACGGTGATACATGCATTTGTAACAACCCACTTAGATTATCGTAACTCACTCTATTATTGGGTTTCTCAGTCCTCCCTCTCCCGTCTACAGCTCGTGCAAAATGCATTTGCTAGATTACTCTCTGGGCCCGCAAATATGAGCCGGTCACGCCAATTTTATCGGCACTGCACTGGCTGCCCATCAAACAAAGAATCGATGTAAAAAAAAAATATGTACAAAGCACTTAATAATTTGGCCCCTCAGTACCTGACAGACCTCCTGTGTCCCTACACCCCCTCTAGAACATTAAGATCCAGTGACATTAGTTTACTCTGCATGCCTAGAGCCAGACTTTAAAAGCGTGGCGATCGATCCTTTGCCAATGTCGATCCTCCACGTAATAGACTTGCCCCCTCCAATTCTGTTTTTAAGTCTTTCTTAAAGACATACAGTATCTGTTTTCATTAGGTTTTAACACCCCCTTATCATTGGTAAATGTTGTTGTAAATGTTGCTGCTACTTAGTTTTTTTTGTTTTAGTTTTTATTTAGTCTGTATACCAATGTCTTGCATCTCAATTGTTCTTAAATCTGCTTTACAAATAAATATTGCATTGTATTGTATAACATTCTGAACCTAAAAATTTCAACTTGTGTAGTACTTACCTAAGCCATACTTTTCATGTTCATTCTTAGTTATATTCTAAAGGTTATTACAGAAGGATATATTAACACAATTTTTTTTAGCGGATTTACATACCATTTAGGGGTAAACAAATGATGATAATTAGATTTTAAATAACATCTAATTTGTCTTCGTATATGTAGTGGAGTAGGCGGGGCGAGACCGTGGTTCGAGGCCGGTAAGTAATTATTAATTAGCGCCAGTGGTGCGCGCACCGGCCTCGCATCACGTAGGAGATTGGGAGCATATAAAAGCAACGAGCGACCGGACCGTCGAGGAAAGATGTCCGGGCCTGAAGTTTTTGTATATGTATTTATGTTTTACTTTGTTATTGTTCGCCGGCAGTCGTCCGTGAGGGGCCGCCGGCTGTTATGTTTCTTTATTAAATTCTTTAAATGTTTTCCGGTTCCCGACTCCTTCCTTCCATACTTGAATCTTATTACAGTAAAATTGTTATATTTTTTAATTAAAGATATATCTATAATCTGTTCTGTAAAAATGTGTAATGCTAATATGTTTTGTGAATTTGAAATATTTTATTAGCTCATTTTACAGAATGCTGACCTTCTGCGAGGAAAATGCGATTTCTTTCGGGTTAAGGTAAGAAACGACATTCAAATATCATAAACAGGCTATTTGGTGTAATCACTTGTAAATATGATGTCATTTATGTTATTAAAAGACATATTTATATTTCATTTGTCAAAAAAAAACTGTCAAAATGATTTGCTGCATCCGGGTTACTGTGTTATCATAACCTGCAAATGTCGCGTCTGGCCAATCAGAATCAAGCATTTCAACGAGCCGTTTAATAATATATTATATAAAGGTGTTGTATTTGACCGATAAAAACACTCTACCTTGTCTTGGAGTTGGTCTGTTTCTTCTTTATCTGAAGCTTCAGTTTCTTCTACAGTTTTCTCCTGACCCGTTTTCTTCTTCAGAAACTCAATCTCCCTACATGCAACAAGACAAATCAAATAAACTCATCAGACATAAACTCAAAAAAAGCTATGTCCATAACTACTGACTAACAGTGCAATCAATCCTGACATTTTATTGTGTGTTCACTGAGAACAAAACCATAAGATTTATGTTACAAACACCATAATCTACCAATTGAGCTACAGAAGCACTATCAAACATTACATAGTTTGGCATACAATGTTATTTTTGGTGCGGTCCTTCTGAAATCTTGTATCTCCATCTTGATTTTTTGCCATAAATCATTATTATTAGTCACCCTTTATGTTTCTGTGAGAATCTGGATTTCGTCCTGTCCTCTTTAAATATATCATCTGTGTCTAATAGAACATTTGTCTATCATACGTATTCATTCAGATTAGTATAAGCTTCCTTCACCCTAATATGGGCCTTACTTTCCTGTTGTTTAAACCTAGTTGAGAGTCGTACTGACCTGAGTGACTATTGGTCTCGATCTCAAGGCTCCTAATGATGTGAACTGATGTGTTTTGATGCTTAGTACGTAGTTATAATCATATCTGATCGTTCTGAGGAGGAATGAGACTAAACATCAAGTCTTGTCTTTTTCCACCCTTGTGGTTTTTTATGACACCTCCTTTTAATCTTATAAATATTAGTCCTCATACAAATAAACATTGGACTCTGATTGAACTAGACTCTTGTGTCTGTGTCAAACTTTGTCTCCTGGCCAGTAAACTCTGTGTGTTCCGTCGACTACACTTTTCAACCATAGAATAATATTTTGTAGGGGACATTGAGAATTTTACATTCTAACAGTTTCTCACTGGGTTTTTGATAATATCTAACCAATAAAAAGTATTAATAAGTGCTTGTCAACTTGGACAATACGGTATTTAATCATTCAAAAGTGCAGCGTTCTAATTCCTGAACATTTTGGACATCGAAGGGAATAAGTAGATATAAAATATCAAATGTGAACTATAGACGGTTTTAAAGCATAAACAAAAATCTACACATCCACAAAGAATTGAGTTCCTGCAGATTATTTCTTATAACAAACAAAATAAACCGAGAAGAAACTAACTTGCCTTTCCAATCTTTTGAATTTAGACTGCGATACCAAGTTCAACCGCTAGATGTCAATGCACCATAAGGTTTCTTCAAATGCGACTAAGTTTCCCCAACCATTTAACAAATTGTTCCTTTTTATAAAATGAACATAATAATAATTTTGAATACAATTATTATACAATAAAATAATCATATAAATGAATATTAATTAAATAAAATATAAATTGTTATATTATTAGGCCAGATCAATAAACAAACAAAGATCAGAAGTTTTTTTCGGGCCAGGTGCATGCATCCGATGAAAGCGTCTATATGAGCATTAAGCTTTAGAGAAGTGTTGTGGGTTAAAGCCTCAGAAAGCTTGTGTATGTATGTGTTTTGTCTCACTTTAGCTGATATTCTTTAATGAGACGCTTGGCCTTGCTGTATTTGCGCTCCAGAGCCTGATACTGAGCCTGTGTCTCTTTCAGGTGCTCATCCACAGCCTGACACAGACTCTGCGCCTCCATCCAGTATCCCTCCAGCTTCTCCATGCGCTCCCGGTTCTCCTGCATGTTATGCTCCATCTGGGCCTTGTCTGCACGCCAGCGCTGTTTCTCTTGATCCGCATGATTCAGCTTCACATAGATACACACAGAAAAATATGATTTTATTTATTTCATTTATATTCAAAGCTGAGCTTGAGTTAACTCTCCAACACACACAACATGCATGCAATTTTTAATTATAATATGTTTGAATAAAAAACTAAAATGTCAATTTTCCAAAGTGAGACATCTATGTGCGTGAAATTACACAATTTGATTTGGCAAATGGGAGAAACAAGGTAATCCTACCTTCCGCTTCAGCTGTTGGATCTCAGCCTGAGTCACAGCATGTTTAATCTGCAACTGTGCAAAATGTTTTACACGGGTTAGAGAGAACAGCAACATGTAGTTTTGTGAGGAAAAAAACAGCGTTAGGATAGAAACTAACTTGAACACGGTTTAACAGTCCAGAAGAAATTTATTTTATGTACAAATAGAATGATTGTGTACAAAAATATAAACATGTAAGTAAGGTCTTTCTGGAAAAAAGACAACTGTTTTTGTCTTACTTCTTTGTATTTGTGGGCGAGCTTCTCAGGGTCCACTTCCACGGGTGACAACGTGTCCTCATTCTCAGCCAAATCAAACACTTCTATGGCACTTGGGTACGTGGGGCTCATCTCATCTTCTTCCTCTTCATCAGTGCCATAATCACCACCCTGGAAAGAAAGGACAGGATTGAAATCTCTCAACCTTTTGGGACGGTTTCCAGGATAGGGCTTAAGCCAATCCCAGAATAACTTGGGCTTTTGAAAACTGACAGTGATTTATATCAGTGTGATTGTTTTGAGTGGTTTGGAGGGGCCGGGCAAGAACCTCAAAAAATGATCCTTTGACGTTCACCTTTTCCAGACTACATCAGCCTGATTCTTTCATTTGCTTTATACATTAAATATACATCCTCACGTACCTCTTCCTCATCCCCCATGTAGTTGCTGTAGCGTTGCTCCATCATCTCTCTTTGCCAGCGCTCCTGTTCAAGGGTTTGCTGGATGAGCTGAGCCACTTCACTCTGCTCTCCCGGTTTCTCTCGGCCAATTATAAACCTGCATACAGGAAGTATAAATATGTCATTGCCAACTCTGACAGAAAGCTTTGAAAATAATTTCAATTCCATCTTTGAGGGGGAAAATAAAACATTGTTGAATGAGGTTTAGTTATAATGTAAGTTAGGTTACATCATGTTAGTTATATAACACCCATAATTTAGTTCATCACAATCGTTTCTCTTTGACCCCTTAGAATCAAATTGTAGAGATAGATATGAACTGTTTATTCATAGGCTGTGGATTTGTCTATTACTGCATATTTTAATAACAGTCTCAAGTCTCTAGACACTGAACATACTTATGCTCTCGGTGTTCTGTGTCTTAAGGTTTGCCATTAAAATGCCAGTGCGAAGCACACCAGGACTAAATGTTTATATATTTTTTATAAATAACCAAAAGAACAGAACTACTAACTAAAACTGCTTTTGTAAGTTGTCTTTTAGTAAAAATCAAACAAACATCTTATATGGACAGTTTAAAACAACAACAACAACAACATGACAATATTTGCAATGAGAACACTGTGGAAGGCTGCCACAAAATACTGCAGTATACATAGCGCCCCCTGGTGGTGAAAGTAATTGAAAACACTAAAAAAGCTTTTGTTTAAGGGATAGTTCACCCAAAAATGAAAATTCTGTCATCCTTCATTCACCATCATGTTATTTCATACCTGTATAAGTGACTCTGTTCTGATGAACACAGAGAAAGATATTTTTATGTTAGCAATTTTCAGGTCTTGGACATCATCCAATACCATAGTCGGAAAATAAAATTGTGCTCAAAGTTGCCCCAGAATATTTTTTTCTCCTATATTCTTCAAAATATATACATATTTATTTTCTACTATGGTAGTGGATGTTATACAGTTTAATTTGGGGGTGAACAGTCCCTTTTACACATCCTTTTTCTTATATTCTTTAATAAATACAAATGTATGATATACGTGCAATTTGAATGAAATTGTATGCATTATTATTTGTTTGATGTTGGAAGTTACTGTAGTAACTTGTGTAACATATAGCAACAGCCTTGAAAAACGAAAACTATTAAAATACTAAAAGTAATAAATTCACAAAACAATAACCACAATAACCACCGACCAAAATGATTTTCTAAATGGCGTGAGCAGATGCTAATTTTATCAATGCGGTAATTGATCAACAAATCAACATTTATCATGTTGTTTGCCTTAAATTAGCTCTCATAAGTCCCTCTCTGTTTCTCTTTTCCATGTTATCCTTCCTCAGTTTCATCCCTCTTGTCTGCTCCTACACTGTGCGTGTCTGGTTCCTAAATAGCCTCCCCTTGTTCTGCCCCCCCCATAAACATTCATCTGTCATAATAGGATCTAGTATTCTTCTCCTATAAATACTAGCTTTGTAACACATCATAATTACATCTGTCACACTGACCCTCATTTGCTAAATGATGAACTCATGAGGGAAAAGAGAAGGGAACCCCGACCGCTAGGAACAGAACACTAGGTTTCTTTCTCTTGTGTGTGCACTTTTTTAAGAAGGATTGCGTGAATACTACAACAGATTCACAATGATTTTTTTACAACCCTCTATACCTCAAATATTCCTTTTCATGAAAATGTTATTAGCCTCCTTAAAAAGGAGCTGAATACTACAATAAGGAGTTTGTGCAAATATTCTTTAGAAACGTCAGGGTGAACAAAACTGCTACAATGACAATCAAAGTTAAAAGTGAAATATGACACAAACCTAAGTCAGTGTTCATTCTTAAATGTATGTACACAACATGCAGTGTACAGATCAACCGAGTTCAAAATAAAGGTGTAAAAATAAAGCTTTAATTGAGAGAATGAGACTAGTCTCTTATTACTTTTGTGTTTATTGCTGCCTTCACAAAACTTCAGAAGTCATAATCACGAGGTCATGTGTCATGTAAGTGATTTTGGCTTGGATGGAAATTGCACAATTCTATACTTCCCTGCCTAACAAACACAGGGGATTCATCTTCTATATACAGTATAAGGGCACTTTCAGATCGTATGCTTATTCGGAAACAGGGATTAATAGTTACTTTGTTGTATTTTCTTGGTTTGGGTCGCCTTCACATCTCAACGTTTCTAAACCGAACCAAAAGTTGTATTTTTACACGTTTGGGACAGCTGCTGTCCGACAATATTTGCTTCAGGTTAACCCACCATTCATCTGCAAAACACTGCTGCTTTTTACCCAACAGACATCATTATGCATTACATACTGCCTAGTTTGTTGACTTATCACATTTATAATTCAGATCTATCACCAAAACCAATAAGTTCGTTAGTCCCAGTGAAATTACACATTTAAATGCCTATTTTTTCATGAAATATTGCAGCGTTCATTGAAAATAGTTTATCAATGTGAGTCCTTCTCTTTTTAAAATGTGTGTGCTCTTAACACGATGACACACCTAAAACGCACAATTGGCGAAACTGTTAATTTCATATTCAAAATCACACGTTATATATCATTTTCAAAATACAAAAAACAGGAACATTTAATTCAATCATATCACGATGTCATAAAAAACACTAACATCAGATGGAATTACAGAAACTGCATTATTTTACATGTGTCAGGTCTGTGTCCCTGATGAGATTTATCTGTATTCATTCACCAGCGTCTCTGTATGATCGCCTGTGGTTTATGACAGGGGTCCTAGGAGCCACAGTGGGCCCCCAGAAGGTTACATAAGTATTTATCTGCTTTATTTGCAACATGATAGTTTCCAGAATTAGAAATGTGTCTATTTCTAGTGAATATTTCCTTTTTGCGCACTTAAAGTGAAAGTAATAACAGTACAAATACAGGTTGAAAATGTCTCTTTGGTGTTATATAGGCCTTATATATTTGTGATGTAATTCACAATATGAACAGCTGTACACTTTGACTTTAGAACGTGATGTTATCTGTTCTGATGAACAGTGTGAAAGCATTTGTAAATTTGGCAGTAAAAAACACATTGTTTAGGTTTTGGTTGAGCTTTTGTGTTAAAGATGTTAAAGCATTTTAAATGTGTGTTAAATGTATGCATTTTGTGTCAAAGCATCAAGAAATGTGTTCATTGAACAGCCAGATGTTGTGATAACTGTGTTAAGTTTAATTTAAGAAAATTGTCAAAAACTGTAAATGATGTATGTTAGCCGGCCTGGGCGGAGCATCCGTTAACTCCTCCGCTTCAATTGTCAGTCTGCCGTCAGTTCCATTTCAAAATGTAAAGGCTGCTTTAATACAGCCAATAAAATCACAGAGAAAGACGGAAACCACGCCCACTTTTTTCTTATTCAAAACTCCGTTTCTTAAAAACGATCGCAACTTCCGGTTCACGAGGGCTTTAATGCTGCATTTTTGACACAATAAAAGCAAACAGTGACCGTGGCTGCTTAAACACGTATGATGGGAATGGTTCAAAATACAGGAGTATGACGTGTCTCATTGTGACAGTTTTCTTCCTGTTAGTCTTACCTGACAATACCAGATGTGTTTCTTAAAACTGAGGCGGCAAAAATTTGAGTCACACCGACCAGACTTGTTCCATCCACCTCCACTATCAAATCATTCACCATGATCCTGAGAAACACAACAGAAGAAACACTGTGACCGGTCTGGAATGACATTCAGTAAGTCAAGTGTAGAAAATAAGTCTAGCGTTGTAAGGTTTACCTGCCGTCCCGATGAGCCGCACCTCCCTCTGTGACAGTCTTGACGAATATCCCAAGCTTCTCCAGTCCCATGTCTGCTCCAGCACCCATCCCGATAATACTGATACCCAAACCCTCATTATCTGTTGAAATACATCCCAAGATGTAGAATGCAATCTTTGACACATATTGACCTGCACCTCTCATCTTTTTTGTCCAGACCTTTTTCCAGCTCAACAGGGAACAGGTCCAGCCTTTCCACACGTTTCTCCAGTTCATACTCAGCAGAAGCAGCCATGGGGTCCACGTCATCATTCCTTCTGTCATAGTCCTCATTGGAATAGGTTGCGAAAACCTGAAATTCGATCATACACTTTAGAGCACGTGTTGAGAACATGAGGACCTTCCTGGACAAACAGTATTGGTTGCAAAATACATTTACAGTAAAGTGGTCTTCTGTCATCATTTAGTCTCATTTTACCCTCATCATGTTCCAAACCTTTATTCATTTCTTGGTTCTGTTGAACACAAAGAAAGATATTTGGAAAAACGTTAGCAACTCTCACTGGACATCATTGAGTACCATAGTAGGACAATTACAATTGTAGTCAAAGGTGCCCAAGAACTGTTTGCTTTTCTTATTCTTTAAAATATCTCAGTTGGTGTCCAACAGAACAAAAAAAATCGATTGCCTAGATATCACAGCTATTGAGAGAGAGAGTTCTGCCAACGGACGTCCACAACGCTGGAGCGACACCTGATTCATTGAGCTTTCAGATAGTTCCAGGAAGTTACATTTTCTCTTCAAATGCTTTATTTCTTTTATTTTTTCGATTCATTTAACGGCTTTCATCTTTAAATTGGTTAGAAGTTTACCTCAGTCGGCCTGTTTAGTCGCTCCATGCTTAACTAGTAACTTCTGGGAACTATTGAGTGCCTCCATGATTCCATTGCAGTCAACGGAGTTGCGACTCTCTCTCTCAATGCCACTGCTAGATTTGGGCAAAGTCTAAACAATTTGTCAACTGCATGTTTTGTTTTCACTCAGACAAAAACTATAAGGCCTAGAGTACTAAATCTTTATCCACCGAAGTTATATGTGTCATAAGTCTGCTTTCATGTCATGTCTATTCTAGGTCTTGGGGCAGATTCATGACGAAGTCTTATGTTTTATGTGAGAGAGAGATTTTGACCCCTCTAGTCTTCCATACACTGTCTCTCCAGTCCAACCTGAGCCAAGTCCGGTGCAGGGCTGGTTCATTCGGTCACGAACGTGGGTGGTGAGGACACGGAAAGAGAACCCAAGTGCAGACAGCAGGTAAGTTAACAGACTTTAATAATAAATGATAACAAATACAAAGCTAAACCAACACACACAGGACAATAGACACGAGGGGATTTTAAAGGGAGACTTACAAAGGATAATTAACAAGGGACACGTGTGGGGAATCAAACACTCAAGGAAAGCTAACGAGGATACGAGATGGTGGGAACAGAGACGGGACCGGAGAGAGAGTATATGGAAGACCGGAGGGGTCAAAATCTCTCTCTCACATAAAACATAAGACTTCGTCATGAATCTGCCCCAAGACCAAGAATAGAGACATGAAGGCAGACTCATGACAATATCAGGATTTCAGACGCAAAAGCCTCTAAAACCCACATCCATCAAAAATGAATGAAATGCTCTCCACACATAAACAGTATATACATTACTCAAATCATTTTGCTTGAAACCCCTCGCTAAATACCAAACTCTGCCCGCTCTGAAATATTCTGGTAATGCTGAAATGAAATGTAGGAGCCTGATAAAAATGCTCATTTAAACAAAAAGCGGTCTGATGGATTCAGAGGGTTTGCATCCGAACTCTTCCTATTTTCTAATTGTGAAACATTCATTAGTAAACACAGCAGATTTTTCTATCTAGTAGATAAACATCTTGCCACCTTTGTAGCCACCGCTAGAAATATAAACACGTTTCTCTTTGTCTCTAAGCAAAATAAACCTTTCTTGGATACTGAAATGCACCAGCTCTTTTTGAAATTCAGCCCTCAGGTTACCTGAAGAACTCTCAAATGCATTTCTTTGCTCTTGATTTTAAATGTGGTCATCTCAGCTCTGATGTACTGAACGTGGCGCTGAAGTGCATCTCTATTGAAAGGCAAGCTGTGTGGGCAGAGCAGGTGTGCCCACTTTACAGCAGCTCATGTGGCTTCACTGCAAGTTTTATACCGTATAATCTTTTATAACGTGGGTGCATCAGAGCGGCCTGTGCCAACATTGCCTGGCTGCTGTGAGCGGTTATGTCATCTGTCTTGCTGATGCCCTCTTCAAAACCAGACACACACACATACGAGGCACATCGACCGCTTTGGTCCATCGCTGCAATGCATTAAAAGCACCACCATATTGGGAATAGCAGAGTGACCCGTCAACACTTCCAAATGAACAAGGAACTGTGGTTCTAATACATACATGCACAATGTCTGCATTTCTGAATTGATTTCAATAGTTTGTGATCTATGTGGATCAGTAAAATGTTCTCAATCTCAAAAGAAAATGGCTCATTGTCATAAGGAATTATGAACACACTTTTTCTCTTGTGTATCTAGCTCAAGGGTTCTCAATCTTTCTGATTCCAAGGCCCCCCGTTGTATTCAACCATATTTAAAGCCCCCCCTCCCTCCCTCCCACTCACAAAACTCAAACTTTTTACCCAATAGAATATTTAAGAGTCTTTAACTGGAAATTTTTATTTTTTTCATTATAAACATGTCCAAATAAAATGAAATATCTTAGTTTTTATCTTTTTCAGAAAAGCTTTTTAAATCATTAGTCACCTTAAAGGGATACTTCAGCCAAGAAACAAAATTTCCTAATGTTTTACATCCTGACTGAATATGACTTTCTTCTTGAAGAATAAATTATTCTTCAAAAGTCAGAGATGTCAAGTAGTACAAATACTTATTTAATTATTTTTCAGACGATTTTTTTACTTCTACTCCTTAAATTTTCACGCAATTATCTGTACTTTCTACTCCTTACATTTTAAAAATAGCCTTGTAACTCCTATTTAACTTTGGATGTTTTCATTCCGGCTTGTCGTCATTCAAAATAAATAAACCTATCCGCAAAAATCGCGTCATCCGGATAAAGTGAATTTGATTGTAGTTGGACAAGAAGTATAAACATATACCATTCTGACACCCTATTGGTTTGTAAGCGATCCATCGCGCCTGAAAATGACATGACACAAATCACGTCTCACTCCAGCAAGATCATAGCCAGTGCTGGGGTTGTTACTCAAAAAAGATAATTTCTCAAAAAATGTCTCCACTACTGGCTCATTCATCAAACAGGTGCTTTCTCTTCTTCCTCCGCAAATTAAGCTACAGTAGCTAGTTCGGTAGAGAGACGTTTGAATAAATACGTGTGCGATTAACAACGCGATTGACAATGTTGCAACAAGTAAGCTATACTAACTTGCTACCCCAACACACTGGACATAGCAGACATATGTAGCCAAGTACGAAGGTATCCGTGGCAGAGACTCAAGAAGAGAACTCGAGCGAAATATCCCAACCGAACACAAGCGAGGAGTTATACTAAAATGCCTTCATTTTCAATGTGCATATATGCGGCTGAAACAGGTAGCCTAGTGCATCCCAACTATAACCTCATTAACATTTTAATATAACATTATAGTCATTATGGCCTTTAGAAAAAAAATTTCCTGTGGCCTAAGCTTTTGTCCTTAATTGCATTTTTTTCCTTAGATTATGTTGACTATGTTGAGTTTTGAAACCAGTACTTTTACACTTTTACTTGAGTGAAAAGCTTGAGTTGATACTTCAACTTCTACAGAAGTCTTATTAAAACCCTAGTATCTATACAACCTGAATAATGAATTTGAATACGTTTGACACCAGTGAGAATAATGCAGTCGGAGTTATAAAACCACTTATCCTTTTTTCTTCAAATAGGTCATCCATCAAAGAACAGCAGGACACGGCACTGTGGTCTTAACAAAGGTGTTCTGAAGTGAATCCATGCATTTGTTTAAGAGAAATATCCATATTATGGTTAATTGTGTTGTCAATAGAGATATTTACGGGATATTTTCGGGAGCCGTGTCAAGCAGTTCTTTGATCAATAGATGCACTTTTTGGAGCTTCGAAGCGGTTTCTGTCCATATATCCCAGGGGCTCGGCGCCGCCCCTGCCTCTGCCTTCATCTTCAGGCAGGAAGAGCAAGGATCTAAAACCCTCCAGCTTTAAGCTACGGACGGGGCCAATGCCAAAGAACTTATCATTTCATTCTTTTCTTTCATTAGCTGGTCAGCTGTTAAATCATCTTGCCTCAAGAGTCTTTCTGGCAGAACCGATGATCTAGTTCTTTTTTCTATCTCTATTCTCTCCCTCATTGTTCTTTGTATTTAACTCTGCAAAAGTGATATGTCTTATTCTCGTTTTCACGGTAACCATGTATCTTTTTATGCGTTCCACTTCCCCCTTACATCCTCTAAAATGACGAGCTGTTTTAAATGTGCAACCCTGTGACCATGCGTAGATAAACAACATTGATTTTTTCATCCTTTCATAAGAAATCTAATTTGGTCCCATGTTGTGACTCAGTTAAAAGTTAAAACAAAATCTTGAAAATGCAAGTTGACTCCAAAAAAAATCTCATACCCTAATTTTTCTGGCGTAATTAAATTAAATTTTGGGTTCTGTTTAAATCCTATTGGACTTTGAAATTATGAAGGTAAAATAGTATACCATTAAAAAACTGAATACCCAGACAGTCTATGCTCTTTTGCCTTAATGCCAGACAACCAAATCCTAACCCCTCACTTCCTTCCTGTCCTGTCTTACCCCAAGCATCCGATCCTTTAAAAACAATTAAAAAAACAATCCATCTCCTCCCATCTGTGCTGTAATCCCGCCTGAACACCTATTTCCTTCTAGCAAAACATCATCACATAAACCAGCTGCGACCAGCTACCAGACACATGATTCAGTGACGATGGGCTTTTCTCTTCTGCCCGGTGGACACAAACGCCGGATTAAGGAGGGGGAGGAGAGAGATGCTCCAGTTGTGTGACAGTGCGAGTAGGTCACATCTCCAAACAGATGGTCTGCAGGAACTCTCTGCCCAAACTGCCTCAACCTGACTGTGCTGCTAAAGCGTACAAAAAATCAAAAACATTGTATGTTGATCAAAAACATGGTCTGCTTGCAAATTGTACCGAATGTTATGTGAAAATTAAATGAGACCAAAAGAACTGTTCTCTGTACATCAAGACAACTGAACAGCTTGTGTCTCAAGACCACGAGAGTTGAATGATGGATGAAACAAAACATGAGAAACAGTTTTGACAGGAAAATCCATGTAAGGAATACTTTTGGTAGGCTGTTGTAAGAAATAGATCCAAATAACATGGTTGGAGAAGTTGTTTCCCAAAACCACTGAGTTTTCTGTCTCTGAGAGGGAGAGAGACGTGTTGAGGTTGGTTACAGTTACAGGAATAGAATAAACATCAGAGAGCACTCTGTTCTGCTTAAGTGAGCTTTTTCAAAGACATTCATTGTATAAAATACCCGTGAAAAAACAGACATTTTTGGGGCGTCAGAAATAATACTTTTTCTTAAACACGTTTTCCCTGTTTTCTTGTAAATTTGCGACCTTTCCCTGCAATTTCTGACCGTATTTAAAAAAAATACAGGAAATATTTGTAAAAAATCCAAAATATTTTTTTTTAATGATGTTTTTTCACTGGTGTTCTTAGCCTCAAACAATGTGGTTTACTTTAAAATAATAATAATAATAAATCCACTTAAAACAGGACAATATAATGAAAAGATTATTTGTAATAACAAGTAACTACTTAATATGTAATAATATAAGTGACAAAAATAATAAGTTATTTCACAAAACTATTTTACTATCGCATGACATCAGGCCTCATAGTGTTGAGCTAAAACAGATAGATGATTCTGAGCTGTACAAAACAAGATTGAATCAGAACAGACATTAATAACAGACATTAAAAATAGAGCTGGGATAAATGTTTTTAACATTGTGAAGAGTTTCACACCACCTGGGGCACTTCATGTACTGGTGTTTTTTACAGTTTGAGAACTCTGATATGCCTTTTAAAAACAGGATTATGTTTAAGCTGTCCCAAAACAAATATTGTAAAATATCAAATACTGCCGCTGAAATATCAATGTATTAAGAGCTGGAGAGTCTTTCTCAAGATTTCCCAGAATCCTGCTATGCAGGGCCTTTGTTCAATAATGTAGCATATGGTGTGATGCTGTGTAGTGATTTCATCCTGATGTGCTGGCAGTGAGGAATGAGCCCCTCCTAACCTGCTGTTCAAATACCTTTCATATGCATTTTCTATAAATACACACATCTCTGAGCTAACTGTATATGATGAAAATTACATATGACTAAAGCAGTAAGCAGGTTGTTTATGCTAGCGTATCGGATTTGATAAGTAGGACAGAAACACCTTGCTATGAATACAGCCGACCTCCCCCTATGGTCTCACAGCAGCTGAGGCGTCTGTCTCACTCTCAGACGGATCTGAGCTGTCTGTCTGCTCCTGATGTATCTCGCACCTGTCTGCAGAAATAATTAAAGTCTCTGAGCTACATTCTGCCCCCATGTCCTTCAAACTTTATTGAAAAATACTGATATGGTGAGTGACGGATGTGATACAGCCTCTTATACCAGGCTAAATCTCAGAAAATCATTTCTTAATTTTTCTGTTTTTAATTCTGTTACAGATAAACGTATGTAATAGCTGCTTTTTATGCATTCTGACCACATGGACTGACCCCAAAATATGTTTTTAACGCAGCATTGGAAAGGGACAAATCCATTTGGTTAAATTAACCCAGAAAACCCAACAACAGGTTAAAACAACCCAGCGTTTTTGGGTCGAAAAAACCAAAAGTTAAATTACAACCCAACGGTTGGGTTTGACCCTTTATGACCCAATGATGGGTTGAAAATATCATGTTGTGTTGATAATAAGTGCTTTTGTGCTTGTGCCGGAGGGGCTTTAAAAAGTCTCACACATTAAGTGAAGAAAAAATGAAAAGCACTGAACATATTATAATAAAGGATCTGGCAAAAGATGCTTCACACACTAATTATTGCCTTCATATGTCCACATATGATATATGCCATGACAGTGTGTGAGAAAGAGAGATAGACAGGAGACCGAGAGTTAATAAAGAAACGCTGGAAGTTTCTACGTTTGGCCTGAACACCGCCTTGCAGGGGAGTACAGTCACAATACTGCTATTTATAAGCACTGCCAAACCACAGAGAGAGAGAAGGAAGAAGAGAGAAAGGGAAAGAAAGACAGAGGAAAATAGGAATGACTAGTTAATAACAAATAGAAAATCTATAAAAGACAGAAATCAATAAGAATCCCAGAATTAAATAGAAATGAAGGACACCGAGATGGAAGAGGGGCGGTGAGAAAGGAAGAGAAGGAATCGAGAACAAAGCAGTTAGTGTGAGATCTGTCTCTTAGGTCAGCCTCAGCTCTCCAGCCTAAAGAGAGAGAGAGAGAGAGAGAGAGAGAGAGAGAGAGAGAGAGAGAGCAATAGAGAAGTTTAATAAAGACCCAACACCCTTACCAACACAACAGGCCTTGTGTTTGACTGAGAGCTGTTAAATTCATTTAGGGAGAAACACTGTCAATTCAATTTATTTATTTATGTAGCGCTTTTCAAACACTTTTAAACAAATAATTTTAGAGGGGAATTTAAGAGAATATACGGTATTAAGATACATGGTATTATTGCAAGATTTTCTTTATACAATCTCAGTGGATTGTCCTAAACAATAAATTATCAAATTGAAGTATTTAGTTATATTATTATTTCAAATATTGTTATCAGGACTGGCAGCCTAAAATAACAATATACCAGAAAAATTTGCAATAATTCCCAAACATGCGGAAAGAATATATTTGTTTAAATGTGATAATGGCCATGTGTGTTGTTAAACATGAATTAAACTTAATCAGCGGTCTTCCTGTTAGTAACAGTGGCAAGGAACCAAAACTCCACTATAGATGTTAATGTGTTTAAGAGTGGAGAAAATGAGACCTTGGGAGAGGCCAGAACGGGAGAGCCAGTTATCCTCTGTCCCAAATTCTGTCCACGAATAAGAATGAATGTGAAACAGGGACAGAAGGAGAGAGAGAGAGAGAGAGAGAGAGAGAGAGAGAGAGAGAGAGAGAGAGAGAGAGAGAGAGAGAGAGACTATGACACTGCCACTTACTGACCACCACAAAGGCAGCCGTAGCTTGGCAGACACTGAATGTTGTGTATGAGCCTGTAGCCTCTCTATGATCTCACACACCAGCCAGAAAATACACACACATTGCGTTAAACAAACCCACACTTATATAAGTGTGATGGTCAAACATCATTTCATGTTCAACAAACACACACAACAAAAAACTTTTTACACCAGCTTCAGGGGCTTAACTTTAAATTGTAACTAAAGCGCTTGTACAAATCAGCTATTGGTTTGTTCTTCTGGCGCCAAACTTTTAGATTTTTCCTCTGAGAACATAAGGAAACAGCCAATGATATTTAAAAATAATCTGCGATGGCAGACAGCTACCAGTCAAAAAATGTAAAACAATCTGAGGACGTGATGACCGGAGCTGTGTTTTTGTTGTCTAGTATTGGTTTCATATAACATAGATGGAATGTAGATATATAAGTTGAATATAAAATGAATTCATTGCCTTTATGGCCTCTTTCCATAGTCCTCTTCTCTGATTGGCTGCGAACATATTAAGGCAGATTTTTTAAGCTGGTTAAAATGTATCTGTTCAACTAAAACAAAAAGGGTACTCTGCCCCCCCCCCCCAATTTTTTCCAAATCTGTAAAAATGACATTGCTTTGTTGAATACAAAGAAAGATATTTAGAAAAACTGACATTTTTGGGACATCAATGACGGCCATTGTATGAAAATTTAAAATAGTCAAAGGTGCCCTACAATTGCTTTCCTACATTCTTCAAAATATCTCAATTTGTGTTAAACAGAACAATAATTTTTCCTAACATGGTAGTCAATGATTTCCCGGAAATGTCGGTCGCTACCATTTTTCAAAATTCATTGAGTTCATCAGAACATCGAAAGGTTTGGAACAACTTGAGGGTGAACAAATGACGACAGAAGTTTCATTGTTGGGTTGAGTATCCCATTCAAGCAGTCAATACACTTATGTTACAATATTTTCCTGTAGAACTGCCTTCAAACAATGTCCATTGTAAAAAGCTTAACATAAAGAGACCACGAATAAATAAAGTAAAATTCGAAGTGCACTCAAACTCAAACGACTGATATATTACCCTCAACTTATTGCAAGAGGAAGGAGTTTAGTGACACTACACTAAATTAATAAATGAAATCAGTGATCAATCACTGAATTAAAACATTAACAATTTGTTTCTCACATAGAGCATACGCATCTGTTTTATAGCTCTACGGATTCCCTTTTATTTATCAGTCATATGAAATTCATTTTTACTCACATCCATCGTATGGAACCAGGAAACTCATATTTAAGTAGTTTGCCCATTATTATTCAAACAAAGATGTGTTTGTAATTGGATGGATCGTTTGCATGCAATTTTCATCATATAAACTAGGGTATGTTTTTTAAAGTCGTCTCAATGTCAGCGGTAAAGATGCTAAATTGACCTTGTTTCTATATTTACCCCAAATTTACCTAAATTGTTTTATATTAAGTCCTTACAGTATGTAGAAAGTACTAGTACAACTTTCCATATACTACAGTAACACAAGGTCTTTAAAGGATCTGATGGTAAATGTCAAGACGGGGTTTACACGGCTGATGTCATGATCTTTGGAGAAAATCAATAAAGATTGGTAACATCCGATCATAAGCAGGTAGGACACACTGTCTGTATGAAATATGTTTGTTTCCTCGACAGCTGATGTCAGGTCTGCTTTTGCCATGAATAAATGTCACACTTAATCGAACAGAGGGAGGGACGACGTGCAGAACGGATGACAGTACGTTATAGGCTCTTCTATTCAACTCATTCATTCTGTGCCTGTTTAAAATCGTACAATTAGAGTGCTAAACAAAAGAAGTTTGAATTATGTATAATGTTCAATCATTCGCTAAGACCAACACATACAGTGAACATCAATAACAGAGCTTTTCTTTGTACTATAATGGAAACACTTTAATAAGAACTGGTTCACTAACATTAGGTAATGCATTAGATAACATGAACTAAGAATGAGTAGCATATCTTTATTCACACATCTTTCCTTGATTTTAAATGTGCATCAGTAAATGTTGAAAGTCCAGTGTATGAAATATAGCGGCATCTAGTTGGAAAGGTTGTGAATTGCAGCCAACGGCTCACTCCACAGCTCCCGTATGCTAATATCTCGTCATGTTATTGCGACTTTGCCAAAGCAAAGAGATAACGTATTTACAAATCACGGACTGTAGAGAAGTTTTTCCGTTTAGGTCTACTGTCAAAACAACATAAAGAATTCCATTCAAGGGGAACCGCACTGTATGTGGATAGAAATAGCTCGTTCTAAGGTAATAAAAACATAACGTTTTAATAGGTCTTTATACACCTCTGAAGACATAGTTACGTATATTATGTCAATAGATCATCAAAAAAACGATTGTTCGTTGTTAGTTCATGTTAAATAATGCAGTTATAAATGTTACCAATACAATCAACAAAATATACGAATTAAACTTACATTCTAAAACCTGGAATTAAAAAAATCTGATTAGTATTTGTCAGCCACAAATGAAATATAAGCAACTCTGTCATATGGACCATGTCAACTCTTTGTACAGAATGTGAGATTGCCTCCACTGAAGCACAAAAGATGTTGTCTGTAATAACATCATTGGGTTTCATCAGGTGTACATTCCGCCTTGTGTGCATTTTCCCAGAACAATCGTGTAAAATACCAAAGAAATTCAAAAATGTGTTGCTGTGTGACTAAAACTCACCCTAATGGGAGCACTACTGAATTGAATCTTCCTGCTCGGGGGTGGATCCTCCTCGTCAGGTAATCCAGGAACCTCAGCGGAGCTCGATTCTGGCTCATATACATCCTCTTCATCCTCCTCATCCTCAAGCTGACTACCACCAGAGTCTTCCCCCACTGCGCTGTAGGCACTGATATCCACAGAGTAATCCTCCTTCAGAGTGCCATCATCATCGTCCTTCTTACAGACCCCCACCGATGAACGTACATGTCCTGCCTGACCCTCCACTGCCTTTCCAGTGTCAGCGATGCTAGTGTCTCTCTCCGAGGCCCCTCCGTTGGAAGTCACCTCTCCATTTTCCAGAGATGTACGGACACCAGCTGTAACAAGAGTACCTTTCGCCTTCGTGGCAGTGGCCTCTCCCGATTTGTCGAGAGTTTTGGATTCAGTGGCACTTGAGTCTTCTATCTCACCTGTCTGCTTACCTTCCGAGGACTCTTTGTCCACATCATTAAGACTGTCCTGATCCCCAGAGGCTCCGTTAAGGCTGTTAAGGCTCCCTTCTTGGTCCACCAGGTGCTGGTTAATCCCATCCTCCTTGCTCGCTCCCGCAGGAATCGTGCGTACCCGTTTGGTGATGACTTTGGAGTTGAGCGCACCGACCCGGCCGGTGACCCCGCGCAGAGGTAGCGGGGGCGTGTTGGAGAGCCTGTGCAGGTTGTTTCGCAACTCGGCGGCCCGCTCGAACACGGCGCTGAGCTGGCTGACAGTGGGAGACACGGCCTCGCAGGTCCCCCCGATCGCGTCCAGGCTATCCAGCGACTCCGTGCTGCCGTTAAATCGCGCCACCACGTCCAAGCGCGACGCATCCGGCAATCCCGCGGCGCGTTCCTTCTTCAGCAACACCCGGTTGGAAGCCGACTGTTTTTCCTGATTCTGCTGCTCGAAGATCTTCCTCGTCTCGTGGAGCTTGGAGAACCGGGGCGACACGTCCGGTTTGTTGTCAAAGCGGTTGACACGCTCGGAGACGCTGGATCCCAGTTTGAGGAGCGCGCTGTGGTCCACGTTCTCGTTCAGGCTGCCGGCACGCGGGAGGGTGAGGCGCACGGCTTTACCGTCGCCGTTCGCCCTCTGCGGATCTTCGGGATCGGTGGGCGAGGATGCGCTCATCTGCATGAACATGTTCTTGATGCGGTGCACGTTTGAGCCATACGCGCGGCCGCGGCTGGTGGGCTTCGTCTTGCCATCTTGAGCCTCGCCGTTATTAAAGACATCCGTCGCCGGCTTCAGCGCTTGAATCCCCGCCGCTTCGTAAGCGTTGCGGTGAGGCGATGGGCTGCGGAGCGCGGTGGCGCTCACTGGCTTTGAGGAGGATGAGGATTCGGTCTTCATCATGGTCTGTTAGGCTTTATCTAGGCGGTGCAATAACAGCATCCCTGTGTCGTTGGTCCCAGAGCCTCCTATTCTATAAACATGCCCCTCCTGTGTGAAATGAACGCACAACGAATAAAATAACGATTAACAATATGTCCTAAAATATGATCATAGCGTATTGATGCCCGATTGTACAGTATCCATCAGCTGCATGGCAGATGCAGCGCATCATCTGGTATCCTCGCGCGGTGTGCGAAAACGATTAATCGCGAAAGCATCGAGTATAGAAGAGAAACGAGAACAGCGGTGTGACCTGGATTTTCACGACAGATTGCGCGTCTGTAATCCGCATCATTTTGATCTCTTCATTTTCTCGGTTGCAGATTTCTGTCGTTCTCACTGATGCTGCAGCAGCACGCGCAGCAGAGAAGCAGGGTCATAGAGAGCGTCTCGTTTCACACCATCTCTGCTCAATGATTTTTATGGGCTCACGCAGTTTATTCGTCATACCAGGGGATCTATTAAAGAGACTGAGAAATGTGTTAATATTATCTCCAAGCCATTAAAATGCAATAAGAAACATACACATACTATATTTATATGTCCAAAAATTATACTATATGGTTTGTTGACAACTAAACCGTACAGGTGTACTATTATGACAGCAAAAAGCAAACTGTTTATAAAATATTGTATTATTAATATGTATTAATACAACTCATATTTATAATATTAAATTGCAATGAAGATAAATCTATCTTTTTTGCTGTCACAGTTTAGGACACGTGTACTCATTTATTTTCAACAAACTTTATACAGTACGTTTTTAAAAATCTATAGGCCTACAGCCTAGATAGCTTAACATAATAATGTGCACATTGGTCATTATTACTTTACATTTTATGGCACATGAGGCAACATTACAAAAAAATGAAACTTTTTTAAATTCTAGGTTCAAACAAATATAATGCAAGTCGCCTACACTGTAAGGAAATGCTTAAAATGAGTAATCTATTAATTAAGCTTTATAGGGGCAAAGTAAATTAACCACAGTTATTAATAATTAAGTTATGAGGCAACGCTAAGAGTGGTAAATGTCCACAGCCTTCATTTTGCACGAGGAAGGTGCAGCACACATCCGATGCGCTAGATGGCGGTATAATGGTCATGTTGTCCTCCGCCACCGAAAACAAAACAGAGAGCAAAATCATTCTGCTCTCTAACGCACGTGGAAACTGGTGTGAAAAATACGTTTAAAGGTAGGAGAATATATCTACTGTTTTGAGCAAATTGATGCAGAGCAGCATGTTTGACCTTTCATGGGGAAAACTTTGTCCTGTTGTTTTACGTCCTGATGGCACACATATGTCATACACTAAAATGGTGTTTTAGCAACCCTAAACAGAAATAATTATCAGTTAATTTTATGTATATGGTATTCATCAACATCGACATATTTATCCTTGTTTTGTTTACATCAGGTTTTTGTGATCTATCTATTAAACATATGATTACGCGTCATTAAACTCAACAAGTAACGTTATTGGGTAACGTTTACCTACTATTGTATTCTGCGGTATTACTATAACAAGTTAAACGGTATGCTTTAATATTCAAATCTAGGATCTCTAGGACAGTTTTCTGTAGTAAATAAGACTATAAAATGTTCATATGGGACTCTCATTGCTTTAATAGTAAGACGGATGTTGACCTGTCATTTACATTGATTCTTCCAACAGACATTTATCCAGAGCGAATTACAAATCTCACACAATTCCCCAAATCTTAAAAGCCAACAATGTACAGTCTGTTGTCGTTTAAGCAATTTGCTGTTTTTATTTTAAATAATATTAATATAATGTTTTCTAGATGACATCCTTAGCACATCAGTTGAAGCGACTGGCATTGCCTCAGAATGACCCTAATCTGCTCAGCCGGAGAGAGATCACCTCTGTGCTCTTTGAACCTAAAGATGCAGCCAGCATGGACAGAAGCACCTTCCATGCATTGGGTGAGAATATACCGTTCTGATGTGTATGGTGGTTTGGTGCAGTCCTCATTTCTCTTTAAATTGGTCCTTGAGATCTTTGAGAAAAGTTGTATTAATCACGTTTGGTAAATGTTAACTGTTGTTGGTCATTCGTCACAGGCTGCACAGGACTGGAGGAGATGACTGGAATCGATCGAGCGTTCAGCGAGTTTCAGGAAACTCTATTCAGTCAGGCCTCTCTAACTTTAGAGCGCAGCGTTCAGTCCAAAGAGGTCAATAAGAAACTAGACAAGACCATCTCACTCTTTCTCACTCGGCTGTCACCTTACTTTCTGCTCAAGCCTGCCCTGAAGTGCATTGAATGGCTAGTACACAGGTAAACTCTCTTGCTCTTCTTGTAAAGATCTCATGTTGTTCATGTTTTTCACACTATTGTTTTAAAGCAATATACTTGCTTTATTTTGAAGATTTCATTTAATTACCTCTGAAAGCATCCAAAAAGATTGAAATGATCAATAATACAAATTTATTGATTGCAGATTCCACATTCATCTGTATAACCAGGACAGTCTGATTGCTTGTGTGTTACCATATCATGAGACTAAAGTGTTTGTACGAGTCATTCAGCTTTTGAAGATAGACGATCCAACCCACAAATGGCATTGGCTCCATGGAATTCAGGTAAACCTTATCATGTATAATCACATTCATTCCACAAGTTTTTTTGAGAAAACATTCCTAACTTTTTCTTAAATTTAGAATTTAGCAAATAATATGACATTTAAAAAGAATTTTCTTCATAATGCAACACTTTGTAGTTTTTTCAACCTTAAAGCGGCCCTAACACACAGGGTTTCTGGAAATGTCATATTAATCTTGAGTTACTATAGAGTAGTATCGCATACGTCATATCTTCAAAGAGTATTTCGTTTTATCACATTTATAAAAGATATATACAGCTGTATGATTACTTCCCAAATCATACGGCGTGGGCGGGGGGGAGGGGTAGTCTGAACTAAAGCACATTGTCGACAAAACACAGATATCAGTTTCACTCAACGCATGCGGTTCATGTCCGCCATCTTTAAGCGCTGGTACAGCTCCTTATATCTGTTTCAAACGATCTCCAAATCCAGCGTTATATCCACCGGTTATATAACATTCATCACCAAAATCCAGTGAACAAACAAACACCTGAACTTTGCCAACATATGCTTTCTCTCTCCTACACACAAGTGAAAGTGACGTTTGCGCATGCCTGGGAGAATTATACGATAAGTAACTAAGAAAATTTGTTACAAAACAGCCTCAAACAGTGACACTATTGGCAACACCGGTTACAGACAATTGCGTTTATCAACCACATGTGGGAACCGTGAGCAAAAGTTCTATAGTGTTGCTTTAAAGGTCCCATTCCCCGCAAAGCGAGATATTGTCTTTAACACAATTCGCTTTTCAAGGACTACATAGAACAGCTGGAATCAGACGACAGCCCTCTACTTACCGGGTACATGATGTCACTATTCCGATTGCTTTTAATAACCTCCGTCCAAAGGAATATGCCAAAAAAGGGGCAAGGCCTTCCTTAGAGAAGAGGATCGAGCACATGGAGTAGTTTTTGGTTATCAGAGATTGTAAACATTTGACTGAGCTACGCGCTAAACTATTTTCACTTTCATCACAGTTACATTTTTTTTTTGTAGTCCTGGATTGGAACGTAACACTCTTGTTCATATTTTTCAATTTAAATAAATAGAAAACGTTGTAACACTGTTGTCAGATTTGAGTTAAATTTTTATTTGCTTTGTAGAAACCTGGTGTTCCTCTTGCCCGAGGAACTCTGCTCACACACTGTTATAAGGATTTAGGCTTTATGGATTTCATCTGCTCCATGGTCACAAGATCAGTTAAGGTAAGAGACCGTTAGCTGGTGTTAAATCTGCCAGTTTGACGATTGGTTGCATTGGTTAATGCTTGATTTAATTTTATTGTAGGCATACTCTGAATTTTTCCACGATGGGAACTCTCCCCAGCTGAGGGTTATCTTTTCTTTCTATGCCTCTACCATCGTTCTTGGGCTCGACGCTGTAGAAAAGATAACTGATCCTATAATGGCCAAACTGCTTCCACATATACAACTGGTAAGACAGTGATAGTGAATATGATCATGCTACACTCAATCTGATGACACCACGTTAACCATGTGAAGCCAGATTAGTTTACACAAATACTAGTTAAGTTTCATTGTGTTTATGTAAAAAGGAATTAGCATTGTTGGTGTTTGACATGCGGTTTTACAACTTAATCTGGTTCTCAACTTAATTAAACTGATTATGGTCTGTCTTGAAAAACCAGGGGCTGAAATCAGAGCTTTTGGACTACAGAGCTGCCACTTACATGATAGTGTGTCAGCTGGCCGTGAAGGTGGTGATGGAGGCTCAGTTGGTGGACTCATTGACTGTGCAGTTGTCCAGGTCTTTGGGTCAGACCCCACAGCTGGTGAAAGAGGGTCTGAGCTGCATTATCATCCTCCTCCAGAACCAGAAAGAAGGGGTAGTTGGTTCAAAGTAAGTTTTAGTGATTTGGTTCTGAATTTGTTCACAAAATCTTGGTTTCAAACATGATTTTCTTAAAATCATTGGAATAAACACGTTTCTTTTTATTCAATGAAATTAAACTTACTAACAATGTAACATAATTAAAAAAAAAATTATAAAAATAATTCCATAGCCATTCAAATGTATTAATCCTTTAGCATGTTTTGCTAAACAAGGTTTTATAGATCATACTCAAGACATTAATGAAATATATTTTAATAGAAAATTGTACATGTAACCTTGTTTAAATGTGAAAAACTACCTGTATCATTAATGAAAATGAAAAAGGTAATGTACACAGCATTACTAGAGAATATTAAGCTTTAAACTAGAAAAAGTATCTGTTTAAAACTAGGTAGATGTGTTTCTTCCAGTGTTTCCCACAGGATTTTGACAGACTTGTGGCGCTGGTGATGTCACAGACTTATTAGCATATATGTGACGTCATCACATCGCGTTTGCATCCTATAAGAGTTAGCACCTGATATCTGTTTCTTTCTACTCTCTGATCTTGTCACATTATACTGTATTTTACAACTGAATGCCACCAGCAGTCACTTTAACTGCTTCTAAAATCTTGATTTATAAACACAACATCATCGGACAAAATCACAATACAGCACATCTCTATTATAGAGCGGCTATATTTACATTTTACATTTAGTCACTTGGCAGACGCTTTTATCCAAAGCGACTTACAGTGCACTTATTACAGGGACAATCCCCCTGGAGCAACATGGAGTAAAGTGTCTTGCTCAAGGACACACTGGTGGTGGCTGCTGGGATCGAACCAGCAACCTTTTGATTTACCAGTTCAGTGGTTTAACCCACTAGACCACCATCTCCATGCTATATGCTGTTTGCCCTTTATCCATAATGTGTTATTGTATTATGAATGCTTCTTTGATTTTAAATGCAAGTGACGGTTAAATACACAATGCGAAAGTGTAGTTTATCCACTAGTTAATCGATCACAGATACAGTCATTACCACAGATGGATAAAATATGACAAAATGTTACGTAAAATATACTTGGACGGCCATTACCTGGGCGGACCGTCAAAGTAAATGCATTGTATGGGAAACGCTGTTCTTCACATAACATCAAACTTAATGTAAATATAATTTTGTTTGTGTGTCTTTTAAAAATGTTACAAAGGATGAGAATATCAGTCAATGAGCCTTAGTTCACCATTTCATTATTTTTTTATTATACATGAATATTCGGTCATTGATTTTTTTGTCATTCAAGAACATCTAGAGGAATGTCAAATGTAATTTTCTGGCTATTTTTAATTTTACTCTTTACATTGCAACATTTCTGAGTGCAGTATATGTTGCAGAGTTGAGAATTTCAATTAATTCATTCAAGTTACTGCTTTGTGCAAGATAGAGAGCACAGTTACCTTTATTATGATCATTTTCTGTGTTACTGTATTATACAGTATGTTTTGTACTTAAAATCTTTAAGAACCAGGTTTTGAAAGTATAACCAAACTACTTGATCTACTCATGCTTATGTTTTCTATCATATTACTATTGTAATGAATGTTTTTGCGTCCCTAAAAAACTATATTGTCTTTCTATAAGGCCTTTTGGGTATCTGTGTGCTGTGCCTACCTTGGTGTCCACCCTGCAGAGCATATCTGCAGTCCATGACATCAGTCCCATACTGCGATACCTGCTGCCCCGTCTCATCCCGACTGTCATGACACAAGATGGTTAGTTACTTTTTCTGCTCCTTTTGAACTTAAATGGTTTAATTTTAAAATGAACTTGGTTTTGCTTGTTATTATAATTGGTAAGAAATGTAATGTTAGATAACGTTATCGCATTGTTGGTTAAATCACCATCACTTGTGGATTATTTCTCGTTGTTGTGTCTCTGTAGGTGAGCAGCAGAATGAAGATTCATCATACACTGTTGACCACCACGGTCTGTTGGAGTCAGTCATCCAGAACCTTCAGCTGAACAGCCACCTCGAGAGCACTGTGGCTAAGTAAGAAGAGCTAAATTCAATTGAAATGAAAAGACTATATGAAGCTTAAATATTTTCTATTCTTGTACCTTCCTGTTTCCAGGCTTCTTCTGGAGGAATATGTTTCCCGTGGTGGTGACATGCCCTCTGATAAGATTTCAGCTCTGAACCAAAGGATGCAGTCTACTGTACGACTCTTTGAATCCAGGTACCTTTAAAGTCCCCATGAAATCATAATTTATAGTTAGATCTGTAAGATGTCTTATAGAAATCTGGAGATCCGGACAGCATCTGCTAAACATCTTAGAAAGGGCAGTTTTACATACATTCTTAATCATAAAGATCTTAAAGAAATTTTCTTGATGTCTATGTGACACATGAGCAAACAATAAAAAAAACACGTCTTGCACATGTAAATGCAGACATCAAATACAGTTGACATCTTCCAGATGTACATGTGCTTTCTAGATTCAGTCACTTCACAGTTCAATAAAATCGTGCCATGCCCTTAATTCTTCTCATTTGATATTCTGTTTAACTTCAAAATATGTCACGTTACAGAAGTTGTGTGGAAGTTCACACTGATTTTAAAGTCATGTCAACACTGTTTTGTGCCCAATTTGGACCCATTTGGGAAACATAAACAACACTGTTTTTTTAAAGTCTCGAAGATGTTTATTTAATATTGTTATTTAGTTGTAGATATTTTGTTGGTTGTATTCTGTTCTAACATTAGTGTTGTGTAAAAACTTAAACAGGACTTTGGGACCAGTGTTGTTCAAATCTTTCTGAATGGTCTATAGTAGATTATATTCTGTGTGTTTTTTTAGTTTATCAGCATTAACATTTATAGGGCTGTCAAAAGATTAATCGCGATTAATCGCATCCAGAATAAAAGTTTGTGTTTTCATCATATATGTCTATGTACTGTGCATTTTAATTTTGTATTGATAATACAAAGACATACACATGTATACATATTTAGGAGTTATTTACATGCATTTACTTATATTTACCAATAATTGAAATTATTATGCAAAGTACACGGATATATATTATGTAAACACAAACTGTTATTCTGGATGCGATTAATCGCGTACAATCTTTTGACAGACCTAATATTTATTAATGAATATTTATGATAACATTTTATTTTGTTTGTTGTTTATCTTGCAGATATCCATGTGCCATGGATGTGGTTTTGGAAAATCAGGTTAAAAGTGTATCATGTGACAATGAAAAACACCTGCTCCATCAGTTCATCTCTCTTACTATTAGCTGTGGGAAATACCAGGTAAGCCACTGTTCTGTTTCCTTTCCATTAATCCTAGTTAGATTTCTGAAACAGTCCATTAAGGCAGTTTACAAATAAATATAGAATAAGTGAGATCCTAATCTGCATTCATATAGTCCCCCAAATAAACTCCGGAATAAATCCGGATCAGGAGCCTGAGGGGTATTGCACAAAACCAAGATAAGGGATTAAGACAGGATATGTTGGTTTTCCTGGCTGAATTTAGCCTCAAGTCGGTAGCATGAAAGCAGCTCAAACTTAACCCGGCCAAGTTACTATGGTGATTTATTCTCTGCAACTAGCCTGCTCCAGACCAGGCTAACAGCCAGGCTAAAATTAATCTTAGTGATTCCACCGCCAATTCCTGCATGCAAACACATCCTCACAGGTTTGGTTGCAGCATGTCCATGGTCTTTCTCATTTTAATTATCCTGTATTAAAATATAACATGTATAGTAATTTTTATTTTTATTTAAATCTGTAAATTTGTAATTGCAACAGTCTTTTTATATTGATTCAAGTTGTATTATTATTACTCAGGCCGAGTGTTATATTGCTATGCTAATGAAGACTGCTTGTCAAATTGCCATCAGAGGTTTCATAAATATGTTTTTTATTGCAGTAATTGAGATTACAAAACATAGATTTACTGGTTGGCCGCCCCCTGTGTCAGTTTTATGGGCTTTTTTTTAACTGCTAAAATCATACAGACGTTTAACATGTCAGCAGACACCTAATCTATTCACCACATGTGTTCACTGTTATCTACTTTAAAGTCACTTACTAGCCTGCAAAATGTTCTTTTATTTAATTTTAACTTGCTGCCAGATCCTTTTATGGCCAAACAAGTTGTTCTTTATGAAGGATAGAAAAATAAAATTGATAAAAACATAACGTGAGAAAAATACATTAAATGACACACATTGTCGATAATTGTGTGCATTAGTTGATGAGTGGACTTAAAAGTAATTTATTTTTTTGCGTTATGTGTGCTGTGATTATTCATTTTGTAAGGTCTGTGTTTAATATAAGTAAATATCATTTAACTTTTTTTGTTTTGTGTGTTTTAATTAAGAAAGATATTAAACCACCATAAATTCAAGCAATTGCCGTTTCCGAATTGCCGCTTTTTTAAAACTGAAAGTAATATGCGTCATGTACACGGACGCATCTTCAACCACCCCAGAGCAAACCCCTCACCCCTGGTTTAACCGGTACAACCGGTGTTTTAACACGTCGATTAACCCGTGGTGAATCCCTAAAGTTGACAAATACTCTAAATAGTTTGTGCAAATTTATTTCAAATCTTCATTACTAATGTTTTGTATAAATTATCGTGGCATGTGTATCTGCAGATCCTGGAGGAATCGGACACATCTCTTATGCTCAGTCTAAACCATCCGTTACCTTCAGTGAGAAACATGGCTGTCAAGTACCTGAAAGAGATCTTCACCTCGCAACATGTGTGTATATGCACCTTCAACGTTCACACCAACATGAAATAAATTATTTTTGGCCTGTTTATTTTCTTTATATGCACTACTAGCGTGAGTCATTCATTGGTTCATTTTACAGAAAATAAAAGCTTGCTTGGTTATGATTCAGCAGAATGTAATAACTTAATGTTTTAGTTCTTGCTTTTTTGCTCTGAGGGTAAATTAGCCTCAGATAAGAAACTAGGGAATATTTTAATGGCCGTAATTGCTAATGTAATGAATGTTGTTACAGTAATAGCAAATGGTGGTAGATTAAAAAATATTCTCATAAGGCTAGATGAAGATGCTCCGGACTACCTAGGAAGTGGTTTATGATAGGGGTCCTCCTAATACTTTATTGCCAAACAATCATTTCCCCATATCTTATTTTTCTGTTTCATCTATAAACGTCTAATTACAGACGTTAATGAGTGGTGATTTTATGTAAAGCTTGTTTGTTAGTCCGTCTTATGTTTTTTATATTTTCTGCTTTTACATGCAGGAGTTGGATGTCAATATAATGAATTTATAAGATGTTTGTGTCCTGTATGTTGCAGAATGGCTTTGATGAAGTGTTTCTGAAGGATTCGTTACTGGAGAGAATAAAGGATGACGTGCCGGAGGTTGTGATGTCTGCCATTACAGCACTGGAGGTCAGATAACCAATTGATTCACAAACTTTTTATTTCATTGATTTCTCTCCACATGGAGATTAAATGCCTGTTGTGGTTTCTAACAGCTCCACTTAGGCTTTATGGATTCAGAGGAGACGGTCTCTAGTTTGATTGCTCTTCTGCACCGCACCAAACCATCAGCTGATTGGTTAGTTATACTGGAACAACACTTTTGTTTCCTTAAAGGAATCATTTGACTTAACGTGGTCTTGTATTCTGCAGGTGTGTGGTGCTGAAGGAGGCTGTACGTGTTCTTGATGACCCGCGTGTTGTCAAGGGCAGGCCGGATCTGAAGGCGCAGGTTATTTGGGATCTCCTGCCATTCATGGCTGTGACGGGTCCAGAGCCTGAGTGTTTAGAGCTGCAGATGGCATCATGTGTTGCTGGAACCGCTCTGATCTCCCAGCATCCTCTTACCAAAGGATGGGCCAAAGGTTGCTACTGACGATTTTAAAATGACATTTCAATTAATTTATAGTTTTCTTTGTGTTCAACATCTGACCCAGAATGCTCAGCGAGATCATTGGGATTACTTTGGGTTTTACATATTTATGAAAGCAGTTGCT
The DNA here is from genome assembly GCA_008369825.1 of Triplophysa tibetana. Taxonomy (NCBI): domain Eukaryota; kingdom Metazoa; phylum Chordata; class Actinopteri; order Cypriniformes; family Nemacheilidae; genus Triplophysa; species Triplophysa tibetana. The sequence goes on from CM017893.1 coordinate 20,190,203, forward strand.
TTGTATGGTACATTTACTTAGAAAGTAAGTCAATTTTGGTTTCATGTTGGCTTTGTCTTGTCTTAATTCGTAGTGCTGAAGGAAGTGCAGGCCAAAACCCCTCAATCAGACATGATGGAGATGGCCAACCAAATGCTCACAACAACTCTGATAAAGAACCTGGCCAACATGGATCACACGACCAGACGCAACACTGTAAGAATCAAACCGTTAAAACTGATTTCATGTTTTAATATACATAAAGAGTATATAAGTCAAGTGTTTGAAATGTGTGTTGCAGCTTGAGAATATGTGTGAAGTCGCGGGGCGTCAGGGCAGCAGCGTGCGGGAGAGAACGGCGTTTGTCGTCTTGTGTTTCACGCTTCTTCAGAGTCTGGAGTCTATGAGTGAGAGTCAACATCTGCACACAGCTCAGAGTGTCTACAAACTCCTGGAGCCTTCCCTGCTTCACATCTTCACAATCCAACCCAAGAAGGTTGGAAGCCCTGACAGTTACTACAAAATAAAGACCATCACAGCTTATAAAACAGCTACTTGCCACACGAGTCATTTATTAGACAAAAATGTAGATGTTTTATTAGAGCGTTGACAAACATTCACTAGGTAAAGTCATTTTTGCTAGTGGCGTTAATCCAATACACAAAGTCGAAAGAAGACAGGAATGCCTTTTCATATTAGCTAGGCATGTTTATATATGCAATTTATTTCTAAGTATTAAACTGCATCGCTCAAGATGTCCCTCAGAAACTTCACGAGCAGTTTGTTGTCAGTTTTAGGAAGCTGTTATTTATTGTTCATGCTATACATGTAAAAAGTTTACTTTGTAATATTGAATACAAAATTCATAAAAACAAATGTACTGTTTTCATGACGGTCACAAACACATCATGCATCCAAATGTATTGTATTTTGTTTCGGTCACATTAGGTGTCTGTTGTGGAGTTGGATGTGTGTGTGCCGGTGTGTGTTGGCCTGGGTAAGTTCCTTCAGAAGATGAACTCTGGTCTCTGCGCAGAGAAAGAACACAGCCTCCTGCTACTCTCACTACTGCGGGTATTCATCACTGCCCTCAAATGCCCCATATCCACATTTAAAGGTAAGGACTCTTCGTTTATTTGAGCTAAACAGCAATGCATGTTTTATTAGGGAAAATACTGTGGCACAAGTTCACCCAAATCCTTAAAAGAGTACCAGAAAACAAAATCACATGTTACCTGCTAACAATACATGATGTGTATTTCAGATGAGTCCTGGTGGAACCCTGAGAAGATGGACACTAATACCTGCTGTTACCTGCGTCTCCTTTGTCGTCTGTTTGATGTGGTGATATCAGGGGCCAGTGAAGGGCCGCTGGCCTCTTGCTTTAGGAGCCTAATGCAACCCATCCTACAGGTGCTGTAATCTCTTCATAAGTGAAAGTATTCAGTGTTTTACTGTCCATTTTCGATTGAGTTTTAGTACACTTACCGATACATATATAAGTCACCATAAAATAGAAGTAGCGATTGTCTTTTCTGTACTGTGACGTATATCTGAGTGAAACGTCTTTAGAAATGAGGAAATAAATGTAGGGCGGGACTAGGGGTGGGCGATATGGACCTAAAACTCTATCACGGTATTTTCTGGTATTTGTTGCGCTAACGATAAAAATGACGATACAACTATAACACCATTAACTGCTGTTTTTTGCTACAAGTGATAGTAGCTGCATGTAGTCTAGAGCCTCAGAAACACAAACATTAAACAAAAAGTAAAACTTACCCCAAAACAAACAGGCTCCTAAAAATACCTACAAAGAAGTCCCTACAATATTCCATGATAAAAAAAGATTTTTCAATTTTGATTTCATGCCGTCTTTAATATTAGGGGTTGTAACGATACACTCAGCTCATATTCAATACAATACTGGGTCCACAATTACAATATCACAAACTCAATTCTAATAAAACCAAAATATTAACCATTTTCATTAACCGTGTCACAACTTGTTATAGAATTGACTTTAATTTAATTTTAGTTTAATTAAACCTTCTTTATGAAAATTAATAAAAATTGCAATGTACATTTAATGTAAAATTAAGGAAGCGAAACGAAACGAACATAAACAATAGAATTAAACAATTCATACCTTAAAAGAACGTCATTCAGCAGCAACAGCATAAACAAACGTTATATGACCCAAACTTAACTTCTGACAAGACCTCAGCAAAGATTCAATAACTGTTCAGCAGTTATAATTTAATTTAATTGAATACAACTGTATTATAAGTAAATATGTATATCATATTCCATGAAATATTAATAAAATGAATAATATTATAAATTAAATATAAAAAAATTCTTACATAATCAGACAGGGAACCAAAAACAGACCGGAAATGAACTTCGGGGCAGACGTGTGCATCAAATGAAAACGTCTATTGTCACATACCGTAATAATGTGGTTTATTATAATTTCATTTTCTGTTCAAGTTAAGGTTTGGATTTCACTTTTACAATTGTAAGATTTCTGAGAGTGAAGCGTGCAGGCAAAGCTGTCTTCATTGAATTTTTCGCTGTATTTCATTAAAAACAACAATGTCGGCTTCATGCTCATTTATGTCTGGCTTTTATATTGCAGGTGCACCTGAAAGAGCCCTTGACTCTGTTTAAGTTTCTCTCACTCCTGTGGGGTTACAACAGTAATTTAGGTGACCAGCTGGACTGTCGCGTCAGTGCCATACTGCAAACTCAGGCTCTTTATGTGGGGAAAGCTGTGCTCTGCAAGCAGCCAATGAAATCCCTCAATGTACTGGCATCAGGTGCCTCACCAGGTACATCACTCTCTTACATAAATGTGTGTTGTCTGCACATGTTGTTTTCAACCGAGAGGACAGATGATAACTGCTGATTGATTTCTTCCTTCAGTGGTGCCGTCTCTGCTGGTGTGTTTGCGATCAGGCGTATGTGAGGTTCGGAAGGCTTCCATCGCTGTGCTTCACTTTTTAAGGGGGGTCGTATCTTCACCTTACCATCCATTGGTGGAACATCTCCTCAAATCATCCGAGGAGATCATCGCTGACCCCTCGTACCTCAGCCAGGTCAGTCACAGCCGCATTTTTATGTCGCTTTGAGTTGAATTCATCATTTCAGTTCTGTGTGTTTTTGGCAAAGAAATAACACGTCTGTCGTTCCTGCAGTCGCTGTCTATGGTTTACGAGGAGGCGATATTGTTGAAAGGCAAGAGTAAGAAGGTGGCCTCTATCAATCAGCTCCTGCAGTGCGTGCAGTTACCCTGTTGCCCCTTATACACCTCCAAATCTCTGCTGCGGGCCATTCAGGACATCCATGGAGAGGTACGTAGCGACATCACCGTTTCTCATACCTCTTTCAGCGATGGATGTGTACGCATGCAAACGCATCTTTTCCTCTTCATCCAGCATGTTTTGGAGGCTCTTCTGCCGGCTGTGGAGTGTCTTCTCGAGCAGTGTGCTCCAGACACGTGCACCTTCCTGCCAGATGAGGCTCTCGTCCTGCAGCTGCTGCTGAGCAAATTCAATGAGAAGTCTGCACCTTTACTGGTCAAAGAGCCCCGGTGCCTTGAGATCTTCCTCAGGGCTATTGGCACGTCAGTCAAGCCGTACCCAACTATGTCTAGTTTCCAGATTATTGCCCTGGAGCAGGTTGGTGGAATGAAGTGCTTTCATTACAGATATTGTTTGACAGACCCTTCTAGCGTACAGAAGGACCTGAAATGAGTGTACTTCAGACACCTCTGTTCTAAAAATATACATTAATATCTAAACCAAAAGTTGCAAGAACGTAAAAGAATGTTTGAAAATTATTGCGTCGTAGGAATAATATAATGCAATGTTTCCTTAGATCACCAAGCCATTCTTCGCCGCACTTGGAGATGAAAAGATTCAGCAGAGAATTCTCGCCGTTCTTTTTGACTTGCTAGTGGGGAACAAAAACTCTGCCTGTACCCAAGCTATCAACAGCGTCTTTAAAGCGGTATGTACATTATTAATATTGTTGAGGGTCCGTAATGCACCATAAATCACTGAATGCATTTACATTCATCCCTTTAATTCTTTGGCAGACATGTCTTCTGTATTTCTATCTTTAATGAACGTTTTAACGCGTCTGTGGTTGTAGATCGCAGTGGATGCAGAGTTAGTGGCCAATGAGCTGATGCCTGCAGACAAACACCGAGTCGCAGTGACCGTTCAACAAGCACGGCGGAGTAAATTGCAGAGGTGAGGGGTCAGCCTTTTCACCCCAGGTTTCAATCCAGGAAGATTTGGTGGTTTAAACTGAATCTGCTTTCTTGCAGAAAAACACAAGACACGTCTACGGCAGGACCAGAGGAGGCCGTCGTCTCGTGGCCGAGAATCACCCTGATTTTAGAGCTGCTGCAACACAAAAAGAAGCTGAAGAGAGCTCAGTGTCTAGTGCCTGCTCTCTTTCACCTGCTCTCAAGGTGCGTGACGAACATCTGTTCACAATCTTGACACCTGCGCACACTTTCATTACAAGAATATTGGAGATACCTCCTGCTTTGATCTGACACATGACTGAATAACGTAAGTTTAGGTGGGTTGTGAAAGTTTGTGTTCAGGATCAGGTTTTACAAACTTCATACAAAAGCTTTGATTGTTCATGTCTGAATATAGATCATGCAGACATGTTCGGCAGAGGAAGAACACATTGATTTGTACCGTAACTGCACTTTAAGTTGCATAGAGTGAAGGTATCTGTCAAATGCATGAATGAGTACGTTTTGTGAAATGTGTTTTGTAGATGTCTGGAGTGTGCCGCAGCTGAGCAGGAGAATATCGAGTACACCAAACAGCTCATCCTCATCTGCCTGCTCAACATCTGTCAGAAACTCTCTCCAGATGGAGGACCTGTCAGCAAAGGTACAAGAAACTGCCTCGGCATACTTCAAAGACCTCTAAACGCTTAAAATTTCCAAGAGATCTGACATTTTAGCACCTTAATATGTATGTGGGTTTTAACAGTGTTGTATGCTGCAGGAGCCTTGCAGTGCAAGTTCTTTTAAAGACCCTCAGAAACATTGACCTTGAACTGTGCATCCTTTTTTTTAATAGATGGATTTTCTCTTCTGTTCAGGTTTTTATTAGATGGTTTGTTTTTATGTTCTGTGATTAGATTTGCTGGAGGAGGACAAATTTAACGTGGAGCTGGTGGTGCAGTGTGTCAGAATGTCAGACGTTCCCCAAACTCACCATCACTCCCTGTTGCTGCTCGGGGCTCTAGCGGGAATCTTTCCTGTAAGTAGATTCACAGAGACATTCACAGCAGGGCTCGACATTAACGCTTGTCTGGGGCAAGAGAATGTTTTGTATGGGCAAGTGAGAGAGAATTTTACTTGCCCGACTGGACAAGTAACTTGGAAAAAAAAACACCACCAATGCGACATATACAGGGCTCTAGAGTGCGACTAATTTGGTCGCACATGCGACCTTATTTTTCAATGGTGCGACTTAAAATTATCAACGGTCGCACCGGTGCGACCAGCTCTGCAACTCTGAAAGTCTTCCTGTGATTCAATAACAGACACACATTAGACCCATATCGTGATCTAAACCCTCCTCTGATTGGCTGTGGTCCAGAAATTCCTGCACGTGTGTTTACCAGAGGTCGCGTTAACTGAAAATTATCTGTCATTGACGGATTTTTTTCCCGTGACAGAAAAACCTGAAGGCCGTCCGTCATTTTGGCAGATTACAATGAGGGTAAATTGTAAATCCCCGTTTCCCTTTAGCGTGATTTGCTCGCGAAGCGACCTGCGTGTTTTCACCTGTCATTGTTACTGACTAGACATATGTGATGCGATCTGGAAAAACCCGTCGGAAGTCGCGCTGGGACGCGGGAAAGACAGTTCACCTATCAAAGTAAACCAAATAACATGAAGAATGAAGGAGTATCACTGCACATTTCCCTCCAGTCCTGTGTAAACTATGTCACGCAAAGTTTTTTTATAGAATGTTTTCGTGAGTTGACAGAGCTCTCAGTCTACAGCGCCAGGAGTTATGCCCACTCCACTGCTCACGCGAGCCGGACCGCGATCGCAAAACATACCAGAGATGATCAAAAGTCCAGACATGCACATGATAATCAACGTAAAACCTGCTTCACTGCTTATTAGTTGTTGTCCGTAATGTTTCTTAGTTTCCTTGTGTAGTGATAATGGCAGAGCTCTCGTTCTTTAAGTGTGCGCTGCACCATTTTCATTACTTGCGTTTTATTCAAACGGTTTTGTACAGTATTTTTATAGACTTCAACACTAGGCTTTTTTTAAATAAATTTTTAATGGAGTAAGTCTCTCACCACTGTAAAGTGACTTTTACTTGTGATACTGGACTGTTGTGCTTTTAATTTCATCACTGAACTTTAAACACGATTTACTCCAAATTCCGATCATAAAAATCACAGCGCTTCAGCCGACATCAGCCATAACTTTTTTTTACATACACAAGATATGAGCAAAATAAAAAGTAATTTGGAAAGGGCTTGAATATGGTATCAAAAACTGTAACCTCTGGTGTACGTTTGAAAATGCTTGTGCTACAGTCAGACAGAGAGATGAGGAGACTAATGCTGTTACCTAAACAGAGTGGATGTAAAAGGGGATAATGAGAGAAGATGAAAAGAACAATTCACAACTTTTTCGTGAATAATGTTAAATTAAGGCCTAATCCGTCCGAAAATCATGATCTGACACGGAGCCTTCAAGCCCTGGCCCATTTATCTTGATATCTTTCTAGTTTAAATTTCACTTCACTGAAGCACTTTAAGCACAAACACTTTTTCAGTAAGTTACCTTTCTTGTTTATTTGTGCTTCAAATAAAGAACTTAATGTTGAACAGTTTGTAAGATAAACATTTACAAGTAAAGTTTGCCTATATGGACATTAAACAAAAGTGAACTGGTAAAAGCAGGTTAATGTTAAATGGTTAAATGCGATGCGGTCAAAAATTTGGGTGCACCTAACTTTTGTGCTGGTGCACCCAAGAAAAAAGTAAGGCGAACCAGTGCAACCAGTGCAAAAGTTAGTCTAGAGCCCTGATATATGTAGGATAATAACAATATGTGCATTAGACAGAGCTGCGTGTTTGTGTGAAGTGCGTTTGTCGTGGTTGTGCTTGAATGTGTGTGACAACAATCAATGGCGCTGACGCGGAATCCTTTTATTTAAATATGTCATCTGGCTGTTCTGTGTTTCTGAGTGAATTATGTGCACAGTTTAACATTCAACTCGTGTAATGGTCGAGGATTTATCTGCACAATGAGGATATGAACACATAAACTTCATCTCCAGAGTTGCTCTGAGAGTTTATTTTATAAGCAATTTCAAACACGCTATAGTATCTAAGAATTTTACTGCAGTTTACGAAAATAAATACTAAATTAAACTACAGTAATTTATGTGGACAAATATACCACTATTGTATAGTAAAAATGAAAGAAACAGAACAACAAATTTAGGTAATCTAAAAATGATATGCTCGGAATATATCCATCTGTATGTTACATTAATGTCTTTTGTCAGTTACCTACATATTCATGATGAACAGCATTTGCATATTTTTTGTAAATGTTGACAACAGACGATTTATGTAACTACTGTTTGGCCTGTGTTGTCAAACTTCAAACCTCTGTTGCATTGGTGCTATGTTCAAAAAAGTTAACTTCCAGCTTTAACACTATTAATAATTATTGCTTGACACTAGTTAAAATGCTTAAAGCAAACTTGACCAATTTAAATGCGAAACAATTATATTATATTATAATTCAAATGAAATATATATATTTTTATCTTTGGACAAGTAATTTTTGTACTCTGACAAGTGAATGAAAAATATACTTGTCTGAAGGACAACCACATGACAATGCTTAATGTCAAGCCCTGCACAGACACAGTTTTTAAAATCAGTGTTAACTATCTTGTTCACTCATTTCAGGAGAAAGTTCTTCACAACATCATGCCCATCTTCACTTTCATGGGCGCCAACATCATGCGACTGGACGATGCTTACAGTTTCCTGGTCATCAATAAGACTGTAAAGGCTGTCATTCCTGCTCTTATAAAGGTCTGTGACAAAGTCATCTGACACCCTTAACCCAGACTAAAGGGATAAAATGAACTTGTCCTCTATTGCTTGTGCTATGTATGATACGTCAAACCAGGCCGCATGTGTTTTTACATAAAAACCTACATTACACTTGATTCTCTCACAGGCCCATAAGGATGGCAGTGTCCAGTCTGACGCCAACATGGAGGTCGTGGTGACGCGTATTATGCACGTGTTTGTTGATGCTCTCCCGCATGTGCCCGAGCACAGGCGCTTACCCATCCTCAGTCAGCTGCTGGGCACGTTGGGCCCGTCTCACTTCCTCTGGGTCCTGATACTGCTCATGTTCAAGCAACACGTCACGCAGACTTCTGTCAATGCCGCCGGGCCTGAAAAGGTGCGGAAAGTTTTCATTTGTTGTTTCATGGATGTGTCCTGTGTGTTTAGTTATTAGAGGCATTGAAAGGGTGTTGTATGTTCAGGAGTCTGTTGTGGAGAGCGATCAGGACTTCTGGATCTCAGTGTGCTGCGAGTTTGAAGTGAAGGAGCAGCTCGCCTCCCTCATCAGGGTCCTGCAGTATCTCATGACACTTCCACAGGACAGCGAGGAAGGTGAGAGAGCAAGTTCAGAGGTCCAGAGGTATTTTTTGAACTGCATGGTGCGAACAGTCGAACGAAGCTGATTTCTCTTAGCCGTTGTTGATGTAGAAGTCACCAAAACAAACACACCCCTATTCCCATCTTTCGCTTTCGTAAATGCTCGGCCCGACTAATATCCGTCCTGTGCACCTTACTGCTGATTGGCTACGGCCCGACTTGTCTGAGCAAGCGTAATCTGGGAATCGCTGATCCCGCCTTTAAATTGAGATTGTACATTATTAGTAAAATTCAGTTTGATTTATATTTATTGATTAATATTAAAAGGTTCATTAATAAAAAATAAAGAACGTCAGTTCTCATGATTACTGAAAGCATTTGTGTTTAAGAGTTTAATAATCAGTTAGCTTTAATTGATTAAAGTAATGCTTAATCCGTCGTTATAATTGAATCGCAATCTCAAATATGATTGGTTTAGACATTGGTTAATCTAGAGTGAATCAGTTATTTTGGATATTCCACTTGAATGAATTCTGTGTTATTGTTTGTTTTGTTCCGTTGAACACAAAATGAGATATTTTGAAGAATGCACCTTTGAATACCATTTAAGTGGTAGTCAATGATATCCATGTACAGAAAATCACTGACGTACTTAATATCTTTCTTTGTGTTCAGAATAACAAAGTCATTTTGTTTAAGATGTTTGGAAAAACTTGGGGTTGAGTAAACAATGACAGAATTTTTATTTTTTCGTTTCTCTTTACAGATTCTGAGAAAAAGCGTACTCGAGGAAGAAGTGCAGTGAAGAAGGAAGAGACCGTCTCCGAACTGATTTTCAACGTTCAGGCTCATAGTGGCAAAGAACTCCGTCATTTTAAATTCCTCTCCGTCTCTTTCATGGCTCATCTCCTGGCCTCTGACAAATTTGTTGGAAAGGTAGCCTCATTTATACTGGACCGCACTTCATTTAAAGGGATATTTCAGCCAAAAAGCTACATTTTCCCATGTTTTACTCACCCTCAAGTCATCCTATTTGTATATGACTTTGTATCCTGGCTCGTCCAAGCTTAACAATGGGGAGTGAATTAGTGGATGAGATTTCGAAGGTCCAAAAAGTGCATCCATTGATCAAAAAACTGCTCCACGCCGGTCCGTGGGTTTAATAAAGGACTTCTGTTGTGAATCGATCGATTCTACTTTTTGGAGCTCCGAAATCTCATCCAAAATTCACTCCCATTCTAAAACTTAAACGACCCAGGATACACGGTATTGCAACTCCGACTGCATTATTCTGAAAGATAGGAGTAATATACAAATAGGATGCAATGGGGGCGAAATTATTTGGCTGAAATATCCCTTAAATGTTTTCTTGATGTCTTCGGAATATATGCTATTTTCTTTCAAACGTTGGAATAAGAAATGTAATCGTTTGACAGGTTGCAGACAGTGAGGACATTAAAGACGTCGCCTTACAGAGTCTTCAGCAGCGGTGAGGAGAAGCGTGACAGTGTTTAACTGTTTATGGTGAATTGTTTTGCTGATTGTTATATTTGTGTGTTTTTTGATCAGTATGCTGGAGGAGGTTCTGCGCTATATCCATACAGTTGCACGATGTGTGGAGGATAACTCAGACAAACCCACGGCCAAGTTCTGGAGAGCTCTGCTCAGCAAGTCCTATGACACCCTGGACAAGGTACTGTAGATAGCTTGAACATCTATATTGATCTGATACGATGAACAACACTATTATTGTCACAGTATCATGACTAAGCAAGTGACATTTCTTGTTTTACATGATTTTGGCTGAAATAGATTTTAACAGATTATTTATCGCTTAAAGCTCCCTGAACTCTCTGTAAATCGCTTTGGAATAAAGCGTCTGCTTAAAAACTAGATGTAAATGTAAAAATAAACAGAAGACATTTTTAGGCTCTCTTTGTGCTTCTGTTTAAAGGTGGTACTTACATGACGGCATATTTTTGTGTCTGTCTGTTCTGCTGTGGATATTAAAATGATTAATCATTAATTAAGAATTAACTAAAGAATTATCTTTATCAATAAGACAATATTAATTAACTTAATAATTAGGGCTCTTAAACGAATAAACCAGAATAGAAGTTTGTGTTTACATAGTATATGTGTACTGTGAATATTAATTTTGTTTTATAACCACACACACTTACCTGCCTACATTTAAGAAGAATATCAATCAAAATATTAATTAATAAACATATATATAATTTTAATTATTTGAACATACATTTAAATATTTCTTAAATATGTATACATGCATGTTTATGTCTTTATAAATACAAAATTAATATGCAAAGAACTCAGACATATAATAGGTAAACACAAACTTTTATTCTGGATCTCTCTCAGTCATTGGTTTCCATGATACCTGGAAGCATTATTTAATTTGATTAATCATTCATTTGATCTGTTTAATGATAACAATTGATTAATCAAGCGTCAATTATTTATCTAATAAAATAAGTATGCATGTATTCTTGTTTTTATGTACTCTTATTTAAAATATTTGATAACTTTAAGGTGAATGCCCTTCTGCCCATGGACACCTTCATCACAGTCATGAGAGGGCTGATGGGTAATCAGTTGGCTTCGGTGAGGAGGAAGGCCATGGAGTTACTCAATAACAAACTACAGCAGAGGACTCTGTGGCAGGAGGAACAGGTACAAAACCTCACACATAAATCATCATTTTCTGTCATTTTGTCTTATTCAAATGATTTATATCCATTGACAACCAACTGCACATAATACGTGCCGTTAAACATTCCCAGTTTAAATGTATTTGTTTCCGTGACAGATTACTGTGCTTCTTGAACTCATCGGTGATCTCCTGCATATTGTGGGTCGGGGTCACGATCAAGTCATGGCACAGGAAGAAGAAGAGCAGGCCATCAATCGACAGACGGCCCTTTACAGCCTCAAGCTTCTGTGCCGCAGTTTTGGCTCGAAGCACCAGGAGCTGTTTGTCCCCGTGCTGAACAAAGCAGTGGAGCTGGTGGCTAATAAAGACGAGGAGAAGAACGTCATGGGAAGTGCTCTGCTGTGTGTGGCGGAGGTGATCAGCACGCTGAAGGCTCACGCCATACCACAGTTACACAGGTACTGCTTGATGATCAATTGTGTTTTATTCTGGATGTAGTTGTGGTATGGAAATTTTTGTACTGATATGGTATTTTCATCACGTGTCAGGTTAATGCCAGCTGTGCTGAGCACTCTGAAGGAGAGGAAGGATCTGTTGACCAATGAAATCTATCTGCTGAGTGCCGTCACGGCCCTACAGCGCGTGTCTGAGACCCTGCCGCACTTCATTAGCCCCTACCTGCAGGACACCATCTCACAGGTCAGCAGCAGCACACGGCGTGGCAAATGATGATTTCAAACTCTTTATATTTTGCCAGTGAATAACATGATCTCGTTTATTTGTGATGCTGTAGACCACACGCTTAACTCTGTTAGCGATGCGACAGACGTCCTGCCCTCAGCTCATCGTGCGTCTCACGTCTCTCAGGAACACTATTGCAACAAAAGTGCCATCCAGGGTCCTCATCCCCACCATCACCAAATGCTACTGTGGCATGGTGGATAAGCATCAGGTAAGATTGTGATGTCACATAGAGTTGTGACCAAAACTTAGGTCTGATCTTGGAAAATACATATTCGCTCTAAGTTGAAATATATCATTATTGAAGGGACGGTTCACCTCCAAATAAATCCGTCATTGTTTAATCACCCTTAAGTTGTTCCAAACCTCTATAAATTACTTAGTTGTGATAAAAACACAGAAAGGTATTTGGAAGAATGTCATTAACCAAACAGAGCCGGGCCACCATTGAGTACCGTAGCAGGAAAAATTTAATTGTTAGTCAAAGGTGCCTGAAAACTCTTTGCTTACCTAAATTTTTTTAAATAAATTAAAAAAATGTACACAGTAGTTTCTCCTACTATGGTAGTCAGTGGTGACACAGAACTGTTTAGTTACAAACATTCTTTCGGATATCTTTCTTTATGTTCAGCAGAACAAAGACATTTACCCAGGTTAGGATCAATTTAAGGGTGTGTAAATGATGACAGAATTTTCATTCTATGCGTTTTACTATATATTAACGAAACCTGTATTTCCTGTAGTTTGTCACTTTCTGTAGTTTGTCTAATAAATGCCTTAAACGTCAATTTTATAGCATTTTGTCATTAAAGAATCAGAATCAGGAGGAGCTTCCAAATATGTTTACAAGGAATTTGGCTTGGCGACAGGAGCTACTAGTGCAGAAGAAAGTGTACACATATTGCAAACATAGATGATAGAGATGAAATCTAACTAAGATAGAAAAAAATGAAATATTAAATAATAATAATAATAATAATGCTTTATAAAAGTATGTTTTGTGTATATGCTACAGAACCGTGTTAGTCCGCTGATGAACATCTTGAAGGAACATATCGCTCAAATGGACAAGGACCAACTCAACAACCACCAATCAGAGCTCACTTCCTTCTTCCTGTCCGCTCTCGACTTCCGCGCCCAGCATTGCCAGGTACTTAAACAGCCTCGCTTCTATTCTTTACTAATGTGTTTTTCTTCAAATGCAATGGTTGACAGGATTATACGTAATTATGTTATTTTATAGGGAGATCTGAAGAAGGCCGGTGAGATAGAGGGCAGTGTGATCGACTGTCTGCTGGGAATGGTCATGAAACTTTCAGAAGTCACGTTTAGACCTCTCTTCTTCAAGGTAAACATCAGGAAGAGGGTTTGAACAAGTTGAACAAATTTTCATTCCATCCCACATTCATTTATTTAATAAAAATATATGTTCATTTCATGTTTTCCAATTTCTTAATATAAGCAGATGAATCAACTGAACCAATATAGCTGTCAGATTCAGAATTCACTTGAATATTAACTGTAGACGTCATGTGTAATTTTCTCTTGAGCGGTGTGTTGATTTCCAATGTAAATGTATTCTGATTGGCTCTCTTCTCTCTCGCAGTTGTTTGATTGGTCGAAGATAGATGGTGCTTCTAAAGACCGTCTGCTGACCTTCTATAGACTGGCAGACAGGATCGCAGACAAACTCAAAGGACTGTTTGTGCTGTTTGCCGGGCAGCTGGTCAAACCATCTTCTGACCTACTCCGTCAGCTCAACACGGCCCACACAGGTAAGATATTATAAGTGTCTTCGTGTGAGAACTAAATTGTGTAAACTAAACCATTAAGCCAGTGTTTCTCAAAGTGTGGGGCGGGCCCCACTGGTGGGGAATAGAGACATGACATGTGGGGGCCGACAAACAGGAGGAAATTGGGTCATTTTTATTCATTCCTTTATTTATTGACCATACACTCAAAACAAAAGACACATTTAAATGTAAGCATTACATAAAAAAACATCAGACTGCGAAGAATATGTCCAATGGAACCATAGTAGCCTTCAAGAATGATTTCATGTCGGAATGTTAATTGAAGCGGCACACAAACTTGAACGTGGAGAGGCGGTAGGGGCTATAAACGTTAGCCATGGATTAGGGTTGGGCGATGTTTACCAAATAAGCCTCGGACGAAGTTTACAGAGAAACATCGCGATGGACGACGACAATGCCCTGCGGCGTTTTAAAGTGAGGCGTGTCTATGTGAGGCATGTCTGACACGAGCTGCGCAGACATGCATCTTTATACAGCGCAAGCAGGGCCGTTATAAAGTGAGGCTTGATTGTATTCCTATTTTGATGTTTTATTCATTAAAAGAGTTTTAAAGTGAGGCGCGTCTTCATACAACGTCAGCTGCGCAGACACGTGTCTTCCTTATACAGTTATAAAGTCTGGCGCAAACTGCGCTCCCTCTTTACACAGCGTGAGCTACACTGAGCTACACAGCCAGCCTTTTTATTATCATTTGGTTGGGGCGATTGGGGACAGGTAGGGCTTGAAACACTTCCCTACCTCCAAAGTTTGAGAAACACTGCATTAAACCTTTACATTATGAAAAGCAGTGATGTGATCCTACTCGCACACCTTCTCCCATAGATGAGGCCTTCTTTAAATCAGATGATGAGGAAGAGGATAATGTGACGAAGAGTAGTCTGCTTCTGCAGTATATGTTGGACTGCCTCCATAAGATCTTCGTCTACGATACACAGCGCTTCCTCAGTAAAGAGAGGGCTGATGCTCTCTTGAGCCCTCTGGTGGATCAGGTCAGTATAGTATTGACTATGCTTCATAAACTTAAATATTTAAGATGTGGGTGCACATTCACCATAATAATTACTGAATTGAGAAGTTTTTAATTTTATAAAACAAACAAATTGTTGACCATGCCTGTCTTAACGTTTGAATTTGTATCAAGTTTGCTTTTTTGCGTTTCTGAAGTTGGAGAATATGCTGGGAGAAGAGGAGGTCTACAAGATCCACATCACCGAACATTTGGTGCCCTGCATCGGCCAGTTTGCCGTCACCATGGGAGACGACTCGCAGTGGAAAGTTCTCAATTATCAGATTCTCCTCAAGACACGTCACGGCTCACCCAAGGTATACAGACGCTTTCACCAGAGTCGGGCCGTATGGTTGGTGTACGCTGTTTAATTTGAATACTGAGGTGTTTGTGTTTTTGTTCAGGTGCGTTTCTCAGCACTGGTCATGTTGCTGGAGTTGGCCAGAAAACTAAAGGAGAACTACATGGTTCTTCTGCCCGAGACCATCCCATTCATGGCTGAACTCATGGAGGGTAAGAACGTCATATCAGATATTAAACTAGTCCTGTAGAGCAGTGGTTCTCAACTGGGGGTTCGCGTACTCCCACAGGTACCGCAGGGGTACTGCGTGAGAGAAACTGACATTTAGGATTACATAAAGAAAATCAATCAATTACGATAATAGTATTTTTATATGAAATTAGGACTACACAAAGATGCATAAAAATAAATTAAAAAAATTTAGATATAATAACTGTTTGACTCATTTCACTGAATTTTGAGGTAAAATGTTGTTGTCTGGTCAAGTGGTACTTGGCTTGAAAAAATCATAAAAAGGGGTATTTAAGACAAAAAAGTTTGAGAACCACTGCTATGGAGTAAAAAAATAAATGATATCCATCTAATAAAACCACTGATTATTTATCATGCTCCCTCTTTTTCACAGATGAGTGTGAGGAAGTTGAACACCAGGTGCAGAAGGTCATTCAGGAGATGGAGACTGTTCTCGGGGAATCCCTGCAAAGCTACTTTTAAAATCTCTGTTATTTCAGCCCTGTTAAGATGCTTTAAGTGTTAGTTCAGTGTCTCTTAATAAGTTACTTCATGAACTGATTTGCTGAACATTTGTGACTGGCAGCTCCAGGAGCACATCTTCTCTTCAGACAGACAGACACCTCCACTTCTGGGATGTTGTCGTGCCTTTTGTGCATGTAAATGCTATAGATTTTAGCCACAGCTCTTCCCGTAAAATGAATATAACAATGACATGTTTTGTGTTTAAATGTCTAGTGTTTTTTAAAAAGAAACTATTTGATGGCATTGAATGTCATTTGTAATGCAAATGAATGGAAAAGATCTGGAAAACTTGCATCTATATTTTTTGACATATATAGACATGAAATCAAAATGTGGTCATCTAAATGTATGCCGTCTTTACTCTGAAAGGATTTATTTTGAGCTGATGTCACTAATTCCTCAGGCAATCCATCGTCCAGTTTCTTTCTGCTATGAAATTCCCATAAAAAACACACAAATAATCTTTGTTGTCTGTTTGTACTAGTCAAAATAGTTATTTGAACATTAGTTCATGTTTGCGTTGACTAAACCAATATACACCCAATAAAACTTTGATATCAAGGACAGAATACTAGCCAACACTTCATTTCACCTACATTAGCCCTTCAGGAGATCATATTCTTCAGGTCTTGTCATGCAATTTGTGAAAACTCGTATAGAAGTACGTTAGAAAAAACGATTACTTTTCAGAGATGATGGTTAAGTATAGAAAAAAATAATAATATGTTGTCTTTGGAGTCAACAAGCTTAATCTGTGACAAAATCTTTGAGCTTTTTTCGTTTATTTTAGGCCACATTTCGATACACCATTGTTGGGGCACATTTAGCTGTTTTGTAGTTCATACAGCAGGTCAAAAAAATGTACATATAAAAATTAATTATAGAATCATTTGTCTATAGTGAACTGTGGTATATAAACGAACTGTGCATAAACGAAAATAGAACAATTAAGTAAAATGTACAATATTGTAGGTTTTCGTAAATGACGTAAATAAAGCTCTTTTATGCAAAACAGTCAATGTTGTCATCTAAAAATAATCTCTGTCTATTCCTTCCCATAACAACAACATCAGCTCAGATCAGCAGAGATAATCCAATGATTTTAACACGACACGTGTGTGGACACGCCCCCTGTAATCTGCTTTAATGTCAGAGACGCGCGCGAGTTATTCTGGACTGCCGCGTGAATCATGGCGGCAAATAAGAGCTTCAGCCGATTACGATCCGCGTTTTATATATTCACAAGAAAACATCACAATTACTGTGTGGGAATAATCGGCGCCCCTTTCTCTAAAGGACAGGTGAGATATTACGCTTAAACGCCTCATTCGTCGTCTGCTTTACAAAACCTTCGCGTTTAATATAATTGTGATACTGTATATAATGATGCTGTTACATAGTAGCGCTCTGTGTAATGCTCGTGTCATGACTGCAGAGGAGGGATGGTGTGCAGAGAGGACCAGATCTGATCCGAGCGGCAGGATTGGTGCAGAAGCTTAAAGGGCAAGGTACCGCTACACCTCAATAAACACATGATGTTCACACTCATTACTACTGAACTGTACATCACTCCTGAAATTATTCGCATTTGATTTAGCATTTAACTAGTTCACAAATCAATTCTGAGTCCTCTGAACATATTGTTTACTCTGGGGACAAATTGCAGCAATCTGAATCTGAAATCGTTGTCTGTCTCTTACCAAATATAGCAAAAGTGGTGTACTAAAATGGGCTGTTTACTGTAATACTGTTCAATTCCTTGATACTGTGTTATACTATAATAAACATGACAGTATTTACTACAGTCATTAATTCACTATATCACAGAATGCTTCATGTACAACAGTGTAGTTACTAAAATGTATTGTTTTATTTTGCATATCATTCGAAACACAAAATATGACTAATTTAAATGTAATGTACAGAATGTTAACCGGTGGTACACTAAAGTTTATTTCTAAATATTGATTAGTTTCGCTCTTAGATGATCATTATCATTTTTAATAGCTTTACATGCTTTAGTGAGTTTAGATTAGTTAAGAAACCACATGGAAGATTTGTGTTGTTTTAAAGTCATTTGACACGACGCACGAATACTCCAAATTGAATTAAACTCGTTATTAAAATATTAGTGACCCTGGATCACAAAACCGGCACGGGAACCTTTTTAGTAAAAGACATAAATACATTGTATGGATCAAATTGATCGATTTTTCCTTTATGCCAAAAATAGGATATTAAGTAAAGATCATGTTCCATGAAGATATTTTGTAAATTTCCTATCTTAAATATAAAAACTTTATTTTTGTGAGTGGATGGCCTATTACAACGCCTCTGAATAACAACTTCAATGCAATTTTCTCAATACTTTTTGGAAATTTTTGCTTCCATTTTTGCTCCTTCAGATTCCAGAGTTTAAAACTGTTGTATCTGTGCCAGATATTGTCCTATCATAACATCTCATACATCCATAGAAAGCATGATTATTCTGTTTTTAGTTTATGTAAAAATCTAATTTTGGGAAAATTGACCCATAAGACTGGTTTGTCGTCCAGGGTCACATTTGTGAAACATACAGAACACAGACATCTTATACAGAAATTTGTTGATGCTAAACATGACAACTTTTATGTGCCAACTATCCATTGTTAAGCACTTGCATTTGGATGCTTTGTGGGCAATTACAGCATTATGGATGTGACATAAACGCTCAGAGAATGTATTTGTTAACGCAAGTTTTCTATTTAAAAATGGGTGGAAAACGTGTTTAACATCACAAAAAAAGCCCTAAAGGGACAACACTTTCTAGGATTTCTTTGAATTTCTCTTCATAGCACATAAAATAGTTACTTTAATAATTTAATTAGCACGTGTCCGTTCATTAGGAATATGTGCAGTCATGAATGCCACAATCTTGAAAATGGCATACCTTTCTAACTGTGCTTTAAAAACACACACAAACTTGCTTTAAAACCTTTAAGAGAGACCTTAATCCATTGCTCCTTTTGTATCTGTCTGACTGTCATTGCACTAAGAATAAACTGTGTCATTACTCTGAGCCAAAGAGAGACTCGTGTCATGAAGAAGATCGGTGACTGCCAATTTCTTCTTTTATTTATTTACTATTGAAAGCACAATCTAATTGGAGCAACAACACTGACCCAGCACCACCCCCTCCGTTTGTATTGCATTAGCAACAGATTTCTGTTACTAAATAAGAGCGAAGCGTGTTTGCACAGATGAACAAACCCAGCGATGTTGAATGCTGTTACTACATAACCTCAGTTGATATTGTATAACAAAAAGAGAACTTGGGCTGTTAATTGTAAACCTGTAAACCTGATCAGTAGTATGTCTTTTAATACTTTATGTCTTTAATCTTTGTGCAGTGTTCTCTTTTTTGTTTTTGTTTTTCAAGCTAAGTTATTGTCCTTGGTGTGAATAGATCTTAACAGTCCTAGTCCACATTCAATTCAATTGTATAAATAAAAAGAGGACCATCAAACATTCCTTAAAGTCCCATTGAAATAAAAACATACAATGCTTATTTTTTCATGAAATATTTCAGCGTTTGTAAATAGTTTATCAATGTGAGTCATTCTCTTTTTAAAATTCATGTGGCCTCATAATCTTCAATTCAAATCTGAAAATGCACTTTCTTCCTGTGATGACTTACCCTCTTAATCAGACGGCTTGGGCGGAGCATCCGTTAACTCCTCCCCTTCATCTGTCAGTCTGCTGCCAGTTCCATTTCAAAATGCTGTTTGATACACCCAATCAAACCACAGAAAAAACAAAAGGCAAATTAAATTTATAATTCAAAATTATATTTTACTCAGAAATGCATCAGAATTGGGAGGTAAAAACAATTGCAACTTCCGGTTCACTGAAACTTTAAAATAGATTACATCTTTGTACAATTAACCCTTTCATGTTTTTAGTATGTAGTAGAGATGTAACGGTGTGGACATTTCTCATCACGGTTATAGTGAACAAAATGATCATTTTTATCGGTATTATTATTTTTTACAATGTGCTGGAAATATCAACAAAGTACTGATACCAAGTTTTATATTGATGTGACTTGCTAAAAGCACGTTTTGTAGACGTAATCAAATCAAATAAATAACATTGACATTTTGGACTAAAAGCCCATTTATAATATTATTTTTCTTGTTTATTTTGCACTCCTTTATAATGTTTTATAATGCCTCTGTTATACTGTTGCTAACTTTGGCTGACGCTGGACAGTATGTACCGTTAGTAAGTTGGTACGGTTTAATGATAACTACAATCTGGCATGAACCATTGGACGTTTTAAACGTGGTTTTTCATAAACCGGTAATCATTACATCCCTAGTATGAAGTAAATAATTTAAGAAAGCAGCATGGCACCAAATGTCCTTTCACAATACAATCATTGTATCACATACAGAACGTCCAAAATAAGTCATGTATTTAGAAATTCATTCCAGAGTTTTAGCTGTTTCTTCAGTTGTATTCTACAGTAATTCCTTCATTGGATGACTCATTAAATGCCATTTGAATCTAGACTTTCACCAGTGGATGTTCAACCACAAATGTTTTCGTCTTTAAAAATTCACAAATTTCCGGCCCTCCGTCCTTCTGCAGGTTGTATAGTGAAGGATTATGGAAATCTGACATTTGAAGACATTCCCGACGATGAACCTGTTGGCAGGGTGAAGATGCCGAGAGCAGTCGGCCGTGCCAATGAGCTACTCGCAGGCGCTGTGCATAAAGTCAAGAGTGATGGGAACACCTGCGTGATGCTGGGAGGAGATCACAGGTTACACCTCTGTTGTTACAAATGACTTAAGCTACCCTCGTCCTTACAACAACATCATGTATATGGTCTTTTAGGCTCAAAAAAGACACAAATGAATGATTAAAATATGTAGTAGTCTATTCGATTGCTCCGAAAGCATATGCTTAAGTTTGTTCACAGAAAATGTAATAGAGCACATTTTTCATCTGGTTCTTCCAGTTTAGCAATCGGTTCGATCTCTGGTCACGCGGCATCGAGAAATGAGTTGAGTGTTATATGGGTGGACGCACATGCAGACATCAACACACCTTTGACCACACCCACCGGAAACATTCACGGCCAGCCGCTGTCTTACCTCATTCATGAACTGCACTCTAAGGTGACTGATAATCTTGGATTATTCAGTGTAATATGTTGTGGAGTTAATTTCATCACTGTCAGACTCTTACAGAAGAACTGTATAGTTCCGACCACAGCTGGTGTTTCAGCATCTGTAAACTTAACACCGTTTGTACTCTTTACTGAGGAAAACTGAACTGCGTTTTGAAATGTGTTGCAATATTGTGTCAGCATGAGGAGGTGTGGTTACCCAGATGAGTTTAATTGCGTCTATTAAAACGTCTTTTTGGAGTTCTCATTAACATCTCTGGCTTGCACACTGCAATAGTATTCATAAAGCTTTCTGACTTGTGAAATACAAATGAAATAGCATTTTATTTAAAAAAGAAATATTGAAAGATGCTTCAGAATTGAGAAGGTTTCAGATTTACTTCAGTATGTTTGAGGATTCTAGAGTGAGTAGGCCTATTGGCATTGTTTAAAATCATATTGTCAAAGTTTTGTTTTAAATTTACCTTTAGAAATGTCTTAAAAAAGTTTTTTGACTATTATTTATTATTATTGTGTCAAAAATGTTTTGCTTGCATTATCTTGTGAAGCACTTTGAGCCACATCGTGTATGAAAAGTACCATACAAATAGGCCTAAATGTCTTATTATTTATTATTATTATAAGAAATATTTCTCCTATGCTTCTCAGATTCCCATACTTCCAAATTTCTCATGGATAAAGCCCTGTATAGCAGCTAAAGACATCGTGTACATTGGTCTTCGGGATGTAGATCCAGAAGAACAGTAAGCGTGTGGACTGCATCACTATTATGATTGTTAAAAGGGTCATATGACACGGCTAAAACGAATATTAAGGTTTTTATTTAAGGTTCAAAAGCGCTGTATTTTCCACACCGTGCATGTTTGTATCTCTTCTTTGCCCCACTTCTCTGAAACACACAGATTGAAACACACACTCTGAAAAGAGAGGTGTGCTCTGATTGGCCAGTTAACCAGTGCGTAGTGATTGGTTGAATACTGCAAGCTTGTGACGGAAATGTTACACCTCTTACCATATTTGTAACATCAGGTTCCTCTTCAATTGTACTGACAGGTACGCCCACTGTATACATTTGGGCGGTCTTAGTCAAGTCATACCACGAACTGACGTAGATTTGTGTTGGTGTGGTTAAACGAGCTGTTTCGGGCAAGTCTGGGTGAGCATTCACTTTTTGACGGAATGCTTTTTTCTGACACTTTAATTTGTGCAACTTTACATGTCTTATACATGCATGGAAAACTTAGAAAACACCCAAGACACAGAAAAACACATTCGAGCCATATGCCCCATTTAAAACAGATTTTTCGATAATGATAGTTAAAAAAAGTATTATTTCACTTTTTCATAATCTTTTCATTATCTTCATACTCCAGTTATATCATGCAGTATCTGGGCATCAAAACCTTCTCCATGACGGATGTAGATCGGCTTGGAATAGCGAAAGTCATGGAGCAGACATGCGAGCACATGTTTTCAAAGTAAGACTTTGCAAAACAGTAAGATTTAAAATATATCCACCAAACCCATGTCAACTCTTTTATGGTTTAGAGTGAAAAAACCCATCCACCTGAGTTTTGACATTGATGCGCTGGACCCTTCAGTATCACCTGCAACAGGAACACCTGTAGCTGGAGGTCTGACCTATAGAGAGGGGATTTATATCACTGAACACACATGTCAAACTGGTGAGAATATTTTTTTGAATTTTTATGAAAATGTTTAGTAAATATTAGGCACTCATTTTCTTGTAGGCAACTTTAAGTACGTCATATTTATAATATTTAATACATTGCCCATAAGGTGCTGCATTCTAGATGTTGGTACAAGCATTGCCTGTTGAAAAATCCATAAAGTTTATTTTGCAATCTTTCGCTCGATGAGCAAGTTTAATTGCAACAATCCTTACTGATAATATTTCATTGCCTTTAGATGGCTATTCAATACACATCTAACCTTAAAGGGATAGTTAACCTAAAATGATGAATTCTGTCATCATTCAGTCTCCCTCTGATAGATTTTATATTTTATTGCTCAATATCTGTTTATATGTTTGACCCAAATGTTTCAGACTGCAGCTTTAACTGTGTGTTATCCGTTCTATGTCACTGTTCTCCAGGGCTCCTATCTGCTGTAGATATGGTGGAGGTGAACCCAAAGCAAGGCAGAACAGAGGATGAGATTAACTCAACAGTAACAGCTGCTGTCGACCTGTTGCTGGCCTGCTTCGGACGGGTCCGTGAGGGGTCTCATAAACCGGATTACAAAATTCCCAATCCATAAATCAAAAGCTTTGTGTTTTGTTTTATTGCAATTGCTAAGACCTTAAAAGCGTTTATACAAAGTAAAAAAAATAATTTTAGAGACATGCAAAACAAAGGTTCAGCAGAATATCTTTCTGCTGTTTCTAGGCACTTTTTGAGCATGGCAGAGTAGTCAACATGGCGTCGATTCTTTTTAGTGTTAAACATTGATTCCAAAGATAAACACAAATGCACACTAGATCTCTGCACAAAGCAAAGCGCTGCTTCGAATAAACCGGTTCTTCCTCTGCTATGACAGCCGATCGGTTTACAGAAGCGTGAATAGATCCAGTAAGCTTTTATGTGGTCAGTATCAGGTGGCTATGGTTTGTACTTTACGCAATATTTGAGGGCCATGTGATCCTAACATTGACCATTGACCTTGTCTTGTTCTCAGTAGAATATTATTAGATCATTGTCGTGTTTAGATAGGGAGGACTCAACAACACGTGCTGTACCTTTGGCTTTGAATATCGCTTTATCTGTCCTGACACAAATGTCCCAGTGTTAAACAGTCCTGTGAGATGGCCAGAACGATAGGACCGAGAGAGGTGAGGTTAGGTGAGGATTTATGTGAAAATATGACTGAATGCAATAAAGCCAAGAGCTCTACGGTCAGCATTCGTGTTCTAAAACATACAAAAATTTACTAAACACTAGTCATATCCTGATCGTCACCGTAAAATTGAATATGTCTTATATGGCACCTGTGAATCACTACTGTACAGTTGACCGAAACACAAGACAATGCAGGCGATGAGATCTGCTGTTGTATTCTGATTAGGGTTCCTAAATATTACTTGATTAACATTATTGATCAATAAATCAATAATACCATATGAAGAACTACACAAACAGCAATGGTTGCAACAACCCATAAAATAATCTGTGGTGAATTCTCTTTAATATGACTATGTACCAGACCATATGCATTCATTTTACAGCTCCATACTCAAAAATGTATTTTAACAATGGTGTTATTTGTTTCACTTTCATTTCCTTTTAGCAAAAACATCTCAAATGTGTAACTGAAATGAAACTGAACTATAAATATTGTCAAATCTCCTGAGCTTTCTGTGAGCAACGGTTCAAAATTAAGTGTCACTTGGCTAAATTGTTGAAATGATTTTATATGCAGTTTTTCAACGGTCTGATGCCAATTAAATTAGAATACATTATCATCACATGACCTGTCTATGCTGAAGTGTCTGATGTTTTTGTCAACTACGACAACATTTTGATAAAGATTTGAAATCAAATAACTTTTAATTTATCATATGTTAAAATAGCTTATGACATTAAAGCCACTGAATTAAATCGCTGTCAAAATGAAAGTTTTCAAATCTAATTAATGTGCTACTTTTGTAGGTGTGTAACATTGTCGGTCATTCGATTGATTTAGAGTGAATAGGTTTGTGAGAAATGAGGACGTAAAAAAGTGACTTTGGAAAAATCAGGTTTATTCTGTCAAGCTGTGAACATTCAATCTGTACGTTTACTTTTCATATTTCACTTTGGTTTGACTAAGTCGTATTAACAGCTCTTATATGACGGCGTTAATATACAGTGCACTAGCTAAAGGGCCGTTATGGAGTGTTGTCAGGAATAGTGCCATCCTTAGGTGCCCTGCTGCACTAGGACAAAAGGCACTAACAGAGGTAACATAACCCATAAACTGGCATACACATGTACGCCTCTGTGAAAAAAATGAAACATGGCAGTCACATGTGGGCTGCTGTGAACAGAAGGGAGGGTCCTGTCTCCATAGTCTGTTCAGAGTCTCGGAGGAAGACATCACGAGGAAGATGATTTTTATTTTCTTCCATCAGACTTTTTCAGGCCACACCGTCTTCGGAATTCCTGCCCTCTCTCGTGGATCCATTTATTAGAAACTGACAGGAATAAAAAAAAATAAGGTCAAGAAAGAGTGAATTCCTGTAACATGTCAAAGGTTAAAGTATATCACACAACGAAAGCCAGCTTGTGTAAATGTGCTCATTCTAAATATAGTTTGTAATATGGCTGATGTTCCGATTCGATTCTGATTCACAAGCTCTCCCTTCGAGTCAATGATTATAGATTTAATACAAATCCTACAGATATTTCTAAAAAAGATCAGTGCATTTCACATTACAAGGTGAATATAAAACGAAACGAAGAGTCACAACCATGTATATTAACTCTCTATCGACACAGTAGAACAACAACCTCGACTACTAAAGATAGTTTCGCAAAGAGCTTGCCAGATCTGACTTCTTTAATAACCATACCAATAAATACAGAATCGCTCGATGACATGACCAGTAACTTGGGCACTATTTTCTCTAACAAATTAGAAGCTGTCGCACCTATGAAGTGAAAAAAAGACTAGTGAGATAAAACATTAACATAAATTAACAAATAAACAGACATAACATGACCTGGTTATTTAGCCGCACCTTGGTAGCAATGAATTAATGAAGTCAAAAACATACGAGACAAAATATTAAAATCTCAACCTCCGAGTCTGCCCTGTGAATTAGTATCAACCATCGCCCCAAAAGAAAAGCTACAGTGTTTTTCACCTATAAAACAAGAAGATTTAATTCAACTTATTGCAACATCTAAACCTAAAACATGCTTATTAGACCTCATACACACTAAATTATTAAAAGAGTTACTAGCTGTTGCAATTGAGCCCATTTATAACATTATCAACCCCAAGGAACTAGGAAGCTAAAGACCGATTTCACTTCCCCCTTTCCCATCTAAAATACCACAAAAAGTAGTGTCCACTCAGTTGTGCTCGTTCTTAAAAAATAATGATATACATGAAAAATTTCAGTCTGGCTTTAGACCGCATCATAGCACTGAAACTGCTCTCGTTAAAATGACCAATGACCTCCTTATAGCATCAGATAAAGGTAACATCTCACTCTTAGTCCTGCTTGACCTTAATGCTGCATTCGATACTGTAGAGTAGACCATAACATACTTTTAGATATTCTATAGAATTATACCGGTACTCAGGGACAGGCACTACTATCATTCAGATCTTACTTATCAGACAGATATCAATTTGTCCATTTAAATGGGGATTTGTCAAATCTAATCCAGGGAAATTATGGAACACCTCAGGGATCGGTTTTAGGACCTTTGCTATTCTCCAAATACATGCTGCTCCTTGGCAACATTATTAGAAAACATTGAATTAGATGATACTCAGCGATATAACTCATCAAGACCAGATGATTCCATCAAGCTATCCAAGTTGACAGAGTGCATCAAAGATATAAAACATTGGAAATATATATTACCAGACAGAAATATTACTTATCAGACCAAAATAAACAGTAAACAGAATATTTCGGATTATAACCAGCAAATTGAAGGCTGCACTGTCATATTAGACTGCAACCTGTAATTTGGAAAATCACATCTCAAATGTCACAAAAACAGCCTTCTTCCAACTAAATATTTCATATGTTGCTGACACAGATAAGCTTATTCATGCATTTGTGACCTGCATTTGAGACTTGCCTATTGTAATGCTCTACTTAGTGGTTGTCCTATATCATCAATAAACAAACTACAGTTAGTTCAGAATGTAGCTGGCAGAGTTCTTACCAGGTAAAGAAAATAAGATCACATAACCCCAGCTTTATCATCCCTTCACTGGTTACCCATTAGGTATCGTATTGATTTTAAAGTTCTTTTCATTACTTATAAGGCCTTAAACGGTCTAGTTCCTACCTACATAACAGAGCTTCTATCACATTTTCCAAACCATCATGCTCTCCAAGATCTCAAAACTCAGGACTATTGATAACACCTAGAGTAACTAAATCCACCGAAGGGGGCAGAGCTTTCTCATACGAAGGACCAAAACTCTGGAATAGCCTTCCCGATACTATTTGAGGGTCAGACGGACTCTCCCAATTTAAATCTAGATTAAAGACACATCTTTTCAGCCAAGCTTTCACTTAATGCATAATATGCTAAATAAACCACCGGAAGATATTATTTACTAGAACGATCTTGCTTGTTCTATAAACACCATGCACTGTGCTGTGTTTTACCTTTTATGTTTTTCTTATTTTCTCCTGTGAAGCGGCTTTGGAACAACGCATATTGTGAAAAGCACTATATAAATAAAATTGAATTGAGCTTGGGTATATTGAAATATTCAGGCAATTTGCCGTAAAGAGGGGATGCAATCATATGAAACGCTGCCTTTTATATGAATGTGATGACAACACACCGGCATCTGCAATGTTAATTAAACAATGAATGAATGATATGCTCCCAGTTGTAACATCCACCCGTTGAAAAAAGAGAAGTGACAGCTAGTGGATAGTAGGAGCAATAACATTCACGTTAATGAATGTTCAGTGCTTGCAGAAATATGAAAGAAAAAATTCTAATTATAGCCTTTGAAATCGATATTGAATCGAATTCCACTCACCCCATTTATTGCCCACCAGTACTGGGCAAGCTGCGTGTCGTGTGCTGTAATCTCCATCTCCGCTGGGAAAGAGATTATACCAGAAAACTGCCGTACCCTAAACACAGAAAATCTTGTAGCCTTTCATAGACTTTGAAGCAGAAGTTTTCCTATTCCTAGCTAGTAAATTTCTAGCAATAATATCTAGATGGTGTTTTATATAGTAGCAACCCTCTAGTTCGATTTGACTGGTTGTATATGTATAACAGTACTTTAGGATGATTTACAAGTAAAAATGTCCCCACAAGGTATAAATGACTGGAATTACGTCGGGTTTCTTAAAACACACAAACAAACTGCACCTTCATGGGCTTTACAGCGGCTCCGACATCAGTAAAGACGGTGGCGCCCCCTGATGTTACATCACTCATCTGCAATGGATCACAGGAGTTTAATATTAGGGCAGATTCATCCATTTATATACAGTTTTCCAAAGATACTCACGTAGAACAGCCAGGTGGCTATTCGATTTCCCGTGCCCAACTCTTTGAAAGCATCCGGTTCATCTTTCTGGAGGACAGAAGCATGTTCAATCCCACCACACTGCATATAACTGTACTTCACTACATCATAAACTGTGTTTAACAAGATGACTATTGAACAACGTTTAATTTACCCGTCCAAAGTCAAAATGGGGCTCATATTGTCCTCCAACACCGTAATTTGCCACCTAACAAATAAGAAAAATACAGAGCAATGAAATATAAATGCGCATCATCTTTTATTCTTCTCTTTTTTGGTCTTATTGGTATTGGTATTATTCTCTCCCGTGCATTAAAACAGAACTCCACCTGCAGCTCCTCAGCCGTTTTGACATTGAGTCCTGTGATGTCTTCTATGCGTTGATTTATACGATCCACAACCGGATGCTCGTAGGCGTCTAACCAGGCACTGAGAGCAGAGATTTCTATTAACCATCAAACTGCGCTGTATTCATTACCAAGAATTACAAAATACACTCAAATGTATTTTCATAACGATTATTGTTAAAACAAATACAACCTTGGAGGTTGTCAACAAAAGATGTGAGTTGTTCAGTACGGAGGTATTAATATAGAGCAATGAAAGGAAGCTGTAGTTAGTGTGTGATTTTAGTATTATTAGTAGGTAACATGCACATCATGAACGAATGAGGCCTAAATGGTTCTTTCACTACAGCCCTCTGTAGACCTGGTAATTTCACACAATTTTATTTTCAGTCCTGTCACATGCAATGTCTTCCTTTCTCTGTTAGCTGTTCAGAATGATCTTTCAGACGGGACAGAGAGTTTTCCCTTCAGACTGAAAGACCACATAATATCCAATATGATTTGTATTTTCAGCATCAAACATCATTGCATCACATCTCCAATATGAATCATGAACAGTAAAAGCTGCTTTGAACCGATCTGTACAATGGATGCAAAGATAGGATTTGTTAGGGCTGATACCTATTGTAACAAACAACTATTGGCCGATTCAAATGTGGTTGCATAAATTGCATACAGTACTATGCAATACTAGCTAGTTTTTCAGCATTCAATTTATTTTACTGAAGATGAATAGGATCCATTTAACATTGAAAGAGAGGCACCATTGTAAATGTGCCTAAATGTAAATGCAAGTAATGATAAAAATACAATAAGACAACATGACAATCTTCAAAGGTTATTTTTGATACCCAATATTTATTAATATAATAGTATTTATTCATTTTACTCAAATTTGAATTAAAATGAATCATTTCCTTAATATATTTTAATAAAGTCTGTGCTGTTGCTATTTACACTAAATATTTAGCTCAGATTAAAAATAAGGATATTCAGACTTTCAACTTTCAATTGCCTCCATGCAGTTAATTAATAAACGTATGAAATCTGTTAGGTTTTTTCCCTAAATTCAATTTTTTCCATTTTTATTTTTCTCGATTCTGGGTTTTCTTTTTTTGAATGGTGTACAAATATGTAAATATGAACCAGCATCTTACATCTTGTGTTTTTTTATTTACATTTAATTACTAGTTTTGTACATTTTAGTAGCAGGTTTGTTATGAGTTAACTGGACTTTAATTATGACGGCTTGCCACAAAGTTTGACAGCAGCTTCACTCAAATGAAACTGTAAAATGTGCCTGAGGTGAACTCTTTTAGAGCAGCGCTGATTCAGTTTATGCGTTCGCGTCCCCAGATGCTAAAAAGTCCACTACAGTGAAATACACAAAACCACACCCCTCTTTCACACGCAGAACAAGCAGATTGCTTATCTAAACAGCAGCTGAATAATTATTAGCGCTATTCATAGCACAGTTTGAATTTCATAAGCTGTTCAGCGGTACTTTCTGCCGTGTTTTCTACTTTTCATCTGTGTTTTCCGCTTTACGGAAATCAAAGGGCCCTAATAAACCATCGATGTTGTTAAATCAATCAAATATCAGCCAATTAATATCGGCGGCCGATACATCGGTGCATCTGTACTGAATAAAGCACGATATAAATAAAAGTAAATTCCATTCGGAAAGTCAATTTATTGTTTATTTCTATCCAGTCCAACATACTATTGAAAGTCAAGTTAATCGTTTGTGGCTCATTCCTCAGATAACCTGTTGAGATGGTATAGACACAGAGGCTTTTGGGTAATGAGAGGACGAGGAACCGGACGGGTGTGCATGCCTCGTGACCTTTGCTCTTCACCTTTGAACCCTTACCTCTTGGAGACTCTTTACTGTGCTATAGAGCGAGCACAGAGAGAGGAGATAGAACGAGGCAGTTGAAAGGAGGGACCACTGTTTGCTGTTGGCTTGTGCAATGTGTGAAATATCATCAAACCCCAGAGACACGGCTTATTCTGAACTACACCAGCTGGTGACCTGAACTGCACGCCTGGAGTGCGGCATGTGCCAGAGCTGAAGTGCTACTGTTAGCTGAGAATATCTCTGGACCGACACTTGCAGGCGGAAGTATCTGAACGCTTGGATGATCATGGAATCATAAGGATCAATCACATTGCTACAGTAAGATGTGAACAGCCGCTCTGTTTTTAAAGCCGTTATCCCTAACTTTTGCTTAGATGTTGCATTCTCTGTTTAAAACATAAAATTGCAGTTTGAACATACAGATTTTATGTCAGTGATTCTTAAACAGTGGCAGAGCCTAGCGCCCCCCGGTGGAATGTGACAGGACATGTTTATACATAAATATGCAAATTCATGCGATTTCATTCATGTGCACACTTCTGGAACTTTTCATCTCTGCACTGAAAGCAAGCGTGCGTGTCAGGAGGACGGAGAAAGAGTGCGCAGGGAAAAAAGGTGAAGGACTTTTTGACCATTTTGTTTAAATGTCAAGATGCTTTATTGCATTCCTCCTTTAAATGCGGTAAATAAAGTCACTTTATTGGATGTTCATTGGTAATAAATGTGCTGTACTCCCGTTAGTAAAAAAAATTCCATTATTATCTAGTAGTTTAAAAAATTGTTTTAAGGCGAAATCTGGTCTAGTTTTGTATGGCACAGAACTGTTACGTGATGTTTAAGGAAAATGTCCATTGATTTTACTATTAGTGGCTTGTGTTTTGAAAATGATGTTCCCCTGTCTGCACTCGTGCTAAAGTTGCTTTCCCAGCATGCAGTGGGGCAAGCTGGTTGGCTGGTATGGCCACAAGCCAATAGGAGCCCTTACCTTTTACTGATGCGATACTGGGCGGTCTCTAGAACGCCGGTAACTGGGTTGGAGATGGTGGCTCGGCGCAGCTGTAGAGCCAACCGGTCAAGAGCACAAGTTACACTTGGACTTCCTGTTTACTTTAACATTAACATGAGCTTACACTTGACCTACAGACCCAATGTGAGTAACCCTGCTTACACTCATAAAGAATGTTTATTATCAGATTTACAAATACATACTGTAAATATCAGCGCTAACCTTAGTTTTCTCAACACAAACGTATGATTTAAAGTGAGCACATAACTTCAAGAGGCGCAATAACTAGGTTGGTATGTTTACATCATTGCATTGGTTCAATACGGTACCATTTAACTTCAAATTATTTAAGGATAACGTGTGTGCACCCGACTTCAAGGAGATGCATACTTGCATGTTTAAAGGTTACTTACCCTTGGTTTGGCAAGTTCCTTCACCTTCTCCATTTCCTGCTCGGTTATAATGTTGTGGTATCGGATGATGCGCGGACGATCCCATTCGTCCTCCTGTTTAACTGGACCGATCACGTAGAACGGATGTCTGTTATTGTCGTAGTACCGGCAGAACAGGCGCCGTTGTCTGCGAGGGGTCTGTAAAAGTAAGATTGTGAAAAATATCACTTTGCTAGTGTTGTCAATAGACCCGGTACTTTGGGTCCGGTACCGAAAAATTAAAAGGTTGGTGGTACCTAATTTTCATAAGACCCGGTGGTACCGCTGTCCCGGGTCAAACGGGTACTAATGCAGTGCAGTCAGAAACTTTTTATAGACACAATAAGACGCGATAAACGGATAAGCGTTGCTCCGATCCACATGAGATACGCACAGAAATACTTCAGATTAAACCGGATTTACGTTAACAGGTTCAAGCGATAAATTTCAAATTCTATTCGCGTTTGCATTATGAATGTTGTAGCAAATGTTAAGTTAAAGGTTAAATTAAAATAAATGTCCCTGTTTGCATGTTAATTTGTTAGCGCCAATGCTAATACAGTCACGTGTCCTTATTAATCATTTAATGCTTCTATAACTGTCCTGGGGTCAAATTAATGGGAGGACATGATGGGGTTTACAGTCCCTATTTTATATAGGCCTATCCAAAACCTATGGATATAAATTGGATAGATTAACTCGTTTTTAACCCTAATAAAGAAAAATCTATCTGTTGCATTTATTATTTTAATATACAGTTACCTTAATGTAAGTCATCTTATGTAAATGCAGTATAAAGTATAACTGAGGTTTGTTTTAATATTGCAGAAGCATGTTTGTTCAGTAAGTTACTGAAGTTTATTCTATTTGTCTTATACAGCAGCAGACGGAGGAGGATGTTCATCAGCATAAAAGACCCCAGTGAGCACACAACAGTTTCAGCAACAATTAACTTATACTTCATGTATTCAAAATGGAATTGCTTTTAATACATTTATATCAACAATGAGCTTTATTAATAAAATTGTGTTTCAATTAGAATGTATTTTGCTGGTATTTTGCTTTGGTACCGAATTTGGTACAGAGAACCGTGGAATTTAACTGGTGTTGGTACCGACTACTGAAATGATGGTACCATGAAAACACTAAACTAAGCAAAATGCAATCATTCACAATGAAAAATATTCCTTCTGATTGGCTGATGGCATAGCTTTAAAGCAGTCTGATAATGCTTTAATAAAGCGGGTCAGACCGCTAAACCCTTCTATGGAATTAGAATATCAACAATACAGACTTTTATAATAATTACCGGTCTTCTTGACAGATATATTTACCATGGTGAGTCCTTCTCCTCTGCACAGCCGCTCATATTTTCTCTTCTCAGGGAGATATTGCTTCATCGACTCGCTGTCCTCCGTAGGTTTGTGTGGCTCCTCTGTCTTACTCTGTTTGGCTAACTGATATGTAAAATATTTCATGTTCCCGAGGGCTCGCTGGTGATCAGGGTCTGTACAGCAGAGATTTATGTGTTATCTAGCAGTTCAATTGGTTGTAAAACTGCATTTCTACTTAGTAAACATGTTTCCACCAGCGGCACACCCACACTCCAATGTTATCGCTCAGACTTTGTTTTTCTTTCTCTATTGTGTTTCAATTTAGAATCTACTTCGAATGTTCTTCACAATATAAGGTATCCTTTACATCCATAGTACTAATGCTGTGGGACGAGTGACATGTTGACTTAGCGTTGCAGCTTTGGTAAACACCTGGAACAGGAGATTTAAGCGAAAGAAACTAACCGATAGTGAGCAGTCTCTTGGTATTATCCAGAGCACTCTCTAGCTCCCCCTGCTGGTAGACGGAGTAACTGAGATAATCCAGCACAGTCACGAGGTCAATGCTGGAATCTTCTCCTTCATCCAGCTGCTTGAGCGCCTGAGCCATCCACAACTCCGTATGATAGTAGTCTGCTTCGGAGTAGGATATTTTTCCCAGTTCGTAACAGTCCTCTACTGACAGCGTGCTCTTATAGGGCAAGTCTGTGGTGATGCCTACAAGAAAACACACACACTGAAGAACAAATCTAAATTCTTGGCATTTACGTCCTCTTGTGTACGTCACACTCACCAGGCAGATCTCCAGAAGAGATGGTCTGTGTGTCCAGTTGATAAGTGTCCTGCAGTCGGATAAGAGCTTTGCCGGCACCCGTCTGGTCTTCATCATTAGGAAAATGCTGACGCTGGATGGTCAAGTTTGAAATGAAGCCTGAAGAAAATGTATTTTAGAGATGTGTCCTATTACATATGTGTTCCTAGTTTTTAAAAGAAAGGTATTTAAAATGGTACTTGAACCATAAATAATACATCAATAGATTTACAAGGATTCAATACCAAGTAATGATATTGTAATAGAGTACACTGACCATCAGACATATCCTTGAGCACCAGATCTTCCACTTCACCCCACTCTGTGTTTAGTCTCTTCATCAGTTTAAAGGCATTGACAGGGTGACCCAAAAACCCCTCCGGGTCCAGTGTGGCAGTGGCTGTCAGAGCATCAAGCTTCTCTGCCCACCTGACAACACACACACACACACACACACACACACACAGAGTACTGCTGAGATCAACAGCTCACACGCATAGTTTCTTCTCTACAGTTATCCATTGTTTATTTGTGCATGTCTCATGGAATATATCAGATGGTAAAAAACAAATCTGACTTACGTTATGATACAGACTTGTGTTACGCAAGTAGTCTTTAATTCAATTTGACTCATTTTATTCTTTTTCAAATGTGCATTGTTTCCTACAACGTTTTGGAGATTTGGGGTTTTGCCCATTCATCTACAATTTGCATGACTTCAAATCATAATACTCATTTGACCAGAAAATGAAGTGCATCATTATGTCAAATCGAATAAAATATCACTATCCCCCCCATATGTAGGCATAAAAAAAGTTTTCAAATCAAAGAAACTTCACTGTGCAGGTTTTATGCAGAATTCATCTGGTATTCATGTGCGTTTCATAAGTATATTTTTAAATGCATCATTCATTTTTAAAGAACGAATGAGCTTTTTAAACACTGATTTGGTTATTTTGGAAAGAAAAGTGAAAGGGGAGAACATCAGAAATGCAATGAATTCTAGGATGTTTACATCAATATTTGAGAGCAGCAAAGGTTTGGAAGAAAAAACAATCAAAATCATTAAAGAAATTTGATTTATAAACCATTAGTTTTATGTAGTGTGTTTTGAGCATTATTGCAGTAGGATTCAATGGTTGTATTGGTTCGCATCTACCACATTACCAGTAGACACCATTATGATTTCCATTAAAACCATCACAATTCCCATAATAACCATTAAATCCATCACATTTCTAATTGAATTTTAGGCAGGGTTACATTTGTTTTATAATTCCAGGTCAACTGACTTCAGTTTCACTTTTCAAGATTTCAGGAAGTCAAAAGTGAAGAATCTCCATGTCATCAGATATCACTCACTGTTTGACCTGCTCCAGTTTGCTCTCCTCCGCTTTAATGTAGTCTTTTAATGACGTCACCAGGTCCTTCTCTGTGAATATCAGATCCGTCATTTGACCTGCAAACACCCAAAAATATCACTTCTGTCTCTTTTTCACATATATTAATTTGACATTTATGCATTTGGCAGACGCTTTTATCAAAAAGCGACTTTCTTGCATTATACTATACATCGTTCTTAGTGCGTGCAATCCCCTGGGATCGGACCCATGAAACACAGGAAAGCTCAAAAAGTCACACCATCAATAACTTACAAAGTCACAATATTCCTGTGGTTTTGATACCAGCACATTGTGACTCACTTATTACCCGGCACTGTGGAATATTTCATTCTGATTAGCTAGTCACTATTTGTTATTCCCTGAAAACAATTAATTAAAAATAGTTGTGTCTAATTTATATAAGATTACATGTACAGAGGATTAAACCTGAAATATACGAATCCAGTGTGTTTGTGAGCTTAGTGGTTTCTGTTTTCTTTTAGAATTTTCAACATTTCTAAACATCCATGAATAAGGAAAGAGGTCACATACCGATAGAGGTGAAGAAGTCACTGTGAGCGGAGGAAACCTTCAGCAGACAGCTGAGGAGTGAAATACAGCACACGCTCCAAACCCCCATCTTCACCAGCATACCCCCTTAAACAGTCTGAAAGAGAGAGTAAAGAAGAATTAACACAATTTAACAGCTTCAATAACACATTTCTGGAAAACATGAAAGTCTACATTGCTCAACAGAATTCCATTTGTGTTTCATGCTTCGTTGAATATGACGGTGTACGTGTT
Organism: Triplophysa tibetana; assembly: GCA_008369825.1. Taxonomy (NCBI): domain Eukaryota; kingdom Metazoa; phylum Chordata; class Actinopteri; order Cypriniformes; family Nemacheilidae; genus Triplophysa; species Triplophysa tibetana. The sequence goes on from CM017893.1 coordinate 20,226,571, forward strand.
TTACATGATGTTTTAGGTGAAGATGTTGATGATCTGAATCCTACACCACTAAAGATAAATAGAGACCTATCCAATAACACACACCAAAAAACAAGTATAAATCAGGAACTCAAAAACGTAACTATAAATTCCCATTATAGTAAGAATGTCACAAAAAGGGAAGTTTTAAAGTCGAAACTTGTGCATCCTACGCATTAATGCAATACCAGAAAAATGTTAGCTCAGAGGAATATGAGGGGGAGACGTGTCGTTCTGTGCCAGACTGATGTAAACACTGAAAGAGTGTGTCAGCTCGCTGCAGTCAGCAATGTTACATGGAGCAAAACTGTGCTTGCAATTTGTAAACAAAACAGCACAACTTCAAACCTTCTTCAACAAACTTCGAACAACAGCAAAACTTCTTACTTCCCATATTTAGTTAATGAGTTTTGTTCATTTTGATAATTCTGCATCAGGACCAACTTTTTTTGTTTGCTGCACCCAAATTTGCATTTAATCCTTTAAAGATGGGCTAAATCACACTCAGTTTCTGCCAATCTCATATTAATCTTGTGTACCTATACAGTAGTATTGCATACGTAGTATCTTTGAAGAGTATTTAGTTTGATCAAATGTATAAAAGAGAGATACAGCTGTACGATTATTTCCGGAAAACACGAGCTGCTGGAGGCCGGCTGGGGGGACGGAACTACAGCACGAGCACACAATACATCATCGCATTATCCCTTATTAAGCACATAAGCGCAAATTGGCAACAAAACACAGACATATGATTTACCGCATGTAGTTCATGTCCGGCATCTGGGACTGCGCCATATATCAGTTCAAACGATATGCAAATCCACCATTATATCCCCCGTTTATATACCATCCATCACTGAAATGCAGTGAACAAACAAACACCTCAACTTCTCTCACTATCGCAAGAGACCCCTAGTGGTGCACGACACGACAGGAAAATAAAAACTCGTCATATTTAAAAGTAAATCAGTGTGTAGACTGACAGAGAATCTAAATACAATTACTTAAAAATTCCTAAATTTACAGAGATGACCCTGAGAAGAAGTTGCTTTTAATTTATCTGTTTTTACACAGTTTAATGAGCCTTTATCAACATTTCTATAATGTAATTTAAATGTTTTTTTTTAAAAAGGGAGTCGACTCTGAATCACGCACACGAGTCGTCCCTGGTCCGATTCACGTCACTCCATATTGTCCCCTTCTACATTTTGCAAGGACTGCCAGTGAAAACTTCACTCTTCTCCCCCAAACACTAGCTCATGAGCCTCATTTGCGGTAGACCAATCACAGCCGACTAGACAATCTGACCAATCACATCTGACTAGGCTAGGGGAAAGGAGGGGATTAGACGGATGAATTACGTAACGAATCATTTGAGAGTCAGTCAAGAAGTAAGGTAAGATTAACTGCCTACTATTACAAAATTATAGTGCTTTTACACCTTCCATATACATAAACTTGTTGCTGGACACTCCATAAAACAAAGTAGGACCTTTAAAATCCCTAGTTATGTACTCGATCTGCATTAACAAGGATCTTGGAAAATGAATAAAAACGCTCTATTATGCATTCCAAGCCAGTGGACGGCGATGTTGCGCAGTAAAGAAACACTTTGCGCCTGCGGCAATAAGAATACCCGGTTTTAAGAGTGCTTTTAATATACTTTGTCGCGTGTATTTGTGTTTAGAGTTAGTGTATATAAATACTATGTCTCCGCTGGTCGTAGTGATCCAGTAAAGGCGGTATAAGCATGCAGCACGGATTCCACCATTATTGTATTGGGAATACTTGTGCATGCCTACAGACTGAACGTGTAATACACATGAGTATGGCGTAATCGTTTTTGGAAAACGGTGCCTTCAGAGTTTACATAAAGACGATAAAGCCGTCATTTTCAAAACCTTGCACTTTTAAACCAGGTTTCAAAAGTTTGCGTTTCCAGTCCCACAAAACACTGTTGTTGTCGTGTAAACAAACAGCCAAAACGGATAAACCGTTTTCCATTATTAGTTGAAAATCTTGTTTACGCGGTCTGTCAATCCACAGCCTCCTCCCAAGTACCACTGATGTTCAGGGTGTGGGAAAAGTGCCTGACCAAAACTGCTGGTCAAGCAGCTGTTTTCCATAGCTAAATCCAAACTATAGGAAATAAGCAGAAAACTGACTCTAAAGGTCTTTGCAATACAGCCCGAAATTTTCATATGCGTTTTTTTCGCATTTGGCTGTCGTTTGTACGGTGTATCTGAATTGTTAAAAACGCCACTCAAAATGCTTGGTGGATGTGAAAAACGCAGAAAATTGAACCCAGTCCAAATTGTTTTATGACGGATGACAATATCGGACCCAGTGTGTAAATGTGCCTGACACAACGTGACGTCGTATTAATTTTTTACGTTTGAAAATTTCAGACGCAACTTTTGTGACTCAATTTGCAATGGGTGTAAGTCAGCGACTGGATTTTGAGCCACAAAAGACAAAACTGTCACATTGTTTGGCAAACTATAGAGATTCATTTTGTCTAGTAGGTTACTCAAACAATTATTCATGGTGGCTTTAAGAAAGTCACTTTGTTGACTCCTTTTACACATATTCAAAATACATAATTCAAAATGGCTTCATTTAAAAGAATGATAATGAAGAAGTTAACTTTACACCTTTTTCTTGAACCTCAATGGTGAACTGGACAAGAAAATGTCTGTATCTCACCAATATAGTATGTTTCTTTGAAAATACCCATTTTTCACTTAGGCTTTCTAGCGTTCAATAAGCCAAAATGGCATGTTGCTAATGCAATTCCCAACAGTTTCCAAGACAACAGTTAGCTAACTGTTGATGACAATAACAGCAGCTAAAACAAACACAAATAGCACAGATCACTTAACATTCCTTTCGTTAAACAAATAAACATTTTGGTTAAAAAATAACTAAAACAGGGCTTTGTATGAAGTCATCAAGGCTTTTGACCATTTAAAGCAGGAATGTGAGGAGAACATGATGTCTAAGGTTCGGAGGAACTAGTATTAACTTGTACAGACAGCTTGTCTAAAATCCTGCAGTGAAAAGCAACAGCCTGAGGTTAAGTCAGGGAAGGTTACTGGATGTGGTCACTCGATAAAAGGCAGAAAATGACCACACCCCTTGTATTGAGGCCTATCCTTACAAGACTGTACCATGGTTTCTAAAATATTACTATGGTAAAGTTATTTTTAAAAATCTAATTAAACAAACAAAAAATTATAATCCCTTACAAACATGTGATATTTACGTCATATTAGGAATCTGTTTTTATTTTAATGAGTCATTTTCAAGATGGAGAAACAATTATTACTTTTTACATGTTTGCACCCTCCATAACCATGTGATCACAGTGACATGATTTCAGATCAAATAAGCGTATACATCCATTCACATCACACAGCTTCTGTATTCAGATTACTGATGTGACAGATATGGTGAAGTTAGAAGAAAGAGCAGATGCCCCTCAAGAATGAGGTTTGCGTGACATCACACTGTGAATGAGCGTTTTATAAATAAATCGTACATGTGTCCTATGGTGTAACATAGTAAGATTTTGAAAACAAACTGTTAAAATTACATTATTTTATATTACTAATTAGTGGTGGTTGCGAAGCCAAGCATCACTATTGATATCCTGCATACTTATTATAATTGTTCTAATATTTATCACATAAATTATCATAAGAGAGATTTATCTTCATTGTAAATTTTGTTCTACATTATTTGCTGCCACACCATAGAACAAACTTTCCCAAAATTCAACTAGGGTGACTGATTTGACAGCGTTTAGATTATACGAAACTCAATTCTCACAAACACATTTCAATCACATATACGTTATACCTTTCGACTTGTAAGACATCACTGTTTGCCCTACTGTGTGTTTTTGTATAGCTGCTTTGCAACAATATAAATAGTAAAAAGCGGACATACAGTTTTTACAATGAAAAATCAGTGCTCACTAACAAAAATAGCAAAATCAACATACATTTGTCCTACTATGTTGCAAAAAATTTGGAAAACATACGTTTAATATTATACTATTATGTATAACATAAAATGGCATAACAGAGAAATTTAACTTGGTTGTTAGAATTTTTCCAAATTTTTTGCTGCGTGCCATTTAAACATTTGTCAACTATATCCATATAACTATTATGTCAGTGTACAATGTCAATACTGTGGTCTTTTGAACATGTACAATGGAAAACCATTGTATTCCTCAAAGCACTGTACCTTGAAGTACCACGTAAATTCAACTGTATAAGAACCAGGAAACCTTGATATAATATGACAATAACTTCTTAATTCACTCATACATTTTATTATACTTTTAGTAGAAGCAAAGTGCCTACAAATATCGCACTGAGTCACTATGGAATCCGCACTTCCATAGTACAAATAATAATCCATACCAGGTTAGTACTCTTTAACTAACATAAAACAATTGTTACATTTCGTAAAAGATGTACTTTCATACACAAGTAAACTGTTGCTAGTCCACATCTAACAAATGTATAAACTAAAGTTAACAGTTATGACACAGTTACTGTAGTATTTGTAAAACACGCTGGATTGAGTGCCACGTCCCTTCCCCTCCCCCAGAGCACATCAACCAACTCTCGGGTCAAACACTGTTACTTTAACGCTACAACTAACTTTCTTTCACACCACACAGAAGTATTAACATTGACAACTGTCTGTTTCTACGCAGTAACCTTTCAAAGGTAAAAAAAGTTAAAATGTAGCAGGAAAACTCTTGTTGTATCAAATTAAATTACAACGATATCATCTAATATAGTATTTTAGGACGTATTTGTTACATTTAGGGCGACAGCGTGACAGTTTGTAAACTATGCGTTACTTGATCATTATCATATATAATACACGTTTAATATAATGTATATAATAAGTTAGAACGATATTATGATCATTCAGCGTCATACGTGAAATCAGGAGGCGAGATCACCGAGAAACCTCACTGATGAAATCTACAAACAACAACATAAACACAAAACATGTTTAGTTCTGAGAATGTCTCGGAGTTTTGCAACTTAACGCAAGCAGCGAGCGATAGCAAACTATGGAAATGTTTGGGAAATTTCTAGAGGGTCTATTGCTGCGTACGTGCGTGCGTGCGTGCGTGATATTGATCGTCTGCAGACGCGTTTAGTGAAAAGCAGGTCAACTCACCGTAACCTCCTGTGTCTGAGATACAGCGAAGTAGCTCAATGTTTGGTTATTTCCAATCCTCGTCGATACCGCAGCTCGTTTGCTTTCACAATGCTGCTGCTAAGACCAGAGCTCCTGAACTGTAGGAAAATCTAAAGGAGACGAATTTTTGTGACGGAGCGCCACCTGCTGGTCACAGGGAGTACACACGAGGTCATCCACATACAGTTTAGTTTAATATACTTATTTATTGTAATACAAGTATTACATTACATTGAAATATGTGACCCTGGACAACAAAACCAGTCTTATGGGTCAATTTTTCGAAATTTAGAATTTTACGTAATCTGAAAGCTGAATAAATAAGCTTTACATTGACGTCTGAGTTGTTGAAATCTGACAATATCTGGCTGAGATGCATCCGTTAAAACTCTGGAATCTGAGAGTGAAAAAATTCAACTATTGAGAAAATTGCCTATGAAGTTGTTGATCAGCGGCACCGTGACAGGACATCCATTCACAAAAATAAAGTTTTTATATATTTACGGGTGGAAATGTGCAACATATCTTAATGGAACATATCTTTACTTAATATCCTTGGGCCAGTTGTTCAAAACATTTAATCTGGATCAAAATTATCCGAATTTGGAAATCCCCTTTTTTCCTATCCAGGATCAGGTAATCCACCTTACTTTTATGCCGGTTTTTCAAAGCAACATTGGACTGGATCACTCTGATCCAGATACACAGTTTTCAAGATTACCAAATCCGGATTACAGTGCTCTAAATGGGACAACATATCACAATGTGGGCTATGTAAAGAACAGGTAGAAGTAAGAGCCAACATAGGGTCACTGTAAGTGTTTATTTTGAGCCAAAACACAAAAATAACATAAACATCCACTTCCATTCATAATTTAACTTTAATTAAATTATATTAAATAATTACTTTTATGACCCCTCATCTGAACCACAACAAATAAAAAACAAATATACATTAACAAATACATAGTGGATATTTTGAAAACATCTTTAAAAAATAAAATGGCTAAATATCCAATTGTTAACGAAATAAAGAATGTTCAGGGTTCTTCTTCATCTGAGGAGGAGAGACTAGCATTTCCAAGCCCTGCTTTTAGGAGGCGGATCTGAAGTTTCGCTTTGGTTTGCTGCAGTTTGGTCAGCTTGATTTGTTCCTCTGCCAGGAGTATCTGTGCTTCTGCTCTTTCAGTTTCTCGTTTAAGAAGTGATTCATAGGCATCATCATCATTATTATTCGGCAAAGGACGCTTCAAGCCTCTTTTCTGAGCTCCTGTGACTGCTGGCTCTACCAGTGAGGATCCAGGTTGTTCTTCAATAATAGGGCTGAGATCCAGAATGAATGTTTCCTCTGCATTAGGAAGAACTGGCTCACTTTCCTCTACAATTGTAGGCTCACCATCCCCTACAACACCATGAATCCCATGCAGAGCTTTAGAGTTCTCACCTCCAATAATGTCCAGAACCACATCTGTGTATTCACCTTTCTTAAAGGGTTTGTTGCCTGTTTGGGTGTTTTTTGCCTCAGCAAGGTCCTTCGTTGCTCTGGCCCTCAGATTCTTCCATCTAAATTTCACTTGCTCCAAGGTCCTCTTCTGGCCAGACCCCATTGCATTTACATTCTGGGTGATTTCAACCCAAATGTCTTTCTTCCTTTTGTTAGTCACCATTCCACCTGCAACAGAGCTTCCTACTATTGAGGCATAATGGCACTTAACACCCTCCAGCAGTGCATGGGTTTCTGCAACAGTGAAATTAGGTCCTTTTGAGTCCATGGTTTCACCGCTTCTGTTGTAGTGAACATAGTATTCGTAGGCCTTGGGCATGATTGATTTAATTGAACACAAGCCACAGCACGTCAGCCAATTGGTTTGTGGGTATTTGACAGCCATCTTATATTCAGCCTTTCTCAGAGGACTTAGAGAGAGGAACTGACATGGCAGGTATTGTCCATCGCTACCACCGTGTTGGTGGAAGAGGATACCGTCAAAGGGTGTATGTTGAGCGTGCACAACCACTGGAGCAATACACCACTGAAGAACTGTATGCTCGCTTTCGCTTTGGGAATGCTGATATTAAGTACATTGCAGACCTTGTCAGGCCAAAACTTCAACGGAGAACCCGAAGGAGCCACAGTCTGTCTGTGGAAGAACAGGTCCTCATTGCTCTGCGCTTCTATGCATCTGGGACTTTCTACCAAGTTGTTGGTGACAATATAGGAGTGGACAAATCAACTGTGAGTGATGTAGTGAAAGCTGTGTCAATTGCATTGGCCAGCCTGGTCAATCAGTTTGTTTCACTTCCAAAGGATGTCCAGATTGCCCAGACCAAGCACAAGTTTTTTCTTTTGGGGAATATGCCCAATACTATTGGGGTTATTGACTGCACTCATGTGCATATCCAAGCACCTCATGAGAGGGAAAGGGGAGGCGCAGCATCAACATCCAACTTGTGGGCGATGCTGACCTCATCATCACAAACTGTGTCGTGAAGTGGCCTGGGTCTGTTCATGATGCACGCATCCTGAGAGAGAGTGCTTTATACAGAGAGCTCCAAACCAACCGACCGGATGGCATAATATTAGGAGACAGTGCCTATCCACTCCTACCATGGCTGATGACTCCTTTTCTTGCAGCAACCACACCTGCGCAGGCACGCTTCAACACTGCTCATTGCAAAACAAGATGTGCAATTGAGCGTTTAAATGGAGTTCTGAAGAGACGCTTTGCATGCCTTAACCACTTGCGAGTGGAACCACAGGGAGCATGCAACATAATACTTGCGTGTATCGTCCTGCACAACATCGCTACCAGGCGCAATGTCCCTCTCTGTGATGATGTTTGTGATGCACCTGAGCCTGTTGAAGAACCAGACCAACCTCTGGTGGTCTGTCAGAATCAGGGACTGACTGGACGTATAGTAAGGGATGCAATTGTTAGACATTATTTTTGACAGGCTCATCTCTGATGATTGTTTCTTTGAAATTAATATACGGTGATAAATGACCGAAAAATGAATATATTATTTTTGTTTATTGAAATCTGTTTGGGGGATTATTTCATGGGGACACGATAATTTTTATTTTATTTTTACTTTACTATACTGAATAGCTTAATTGTTAGCCTATGTCTACTTTATCACTGTTACAACGGTTACACAAGTCAAGTGCAAAATATAAATAAAAGTATATACACTAAATGATACAAATGTATTAATTGACCAATTTTAAAGTTTTACTACATTTTCTTCCTGAAATCCACCTTGAAATCCTACCCCCTGTTGGGATCAGGATAATCCTGTTTTTTTTGGATCAAAGTTATCCAAATCCCACTGACAAGTTTGGAACAATACAAACTGAAGGTTTGATCCAGATTAAAACTAGGATTGGATTCCCTGATCTAATCTGATTTCAGATTCCTTCTTTCCCTTTTGAACAACTCATTTTCAAGATTTGATCCAATCCGATAACCAAAATCCGATCAGCTTACCTTTGAACAACTGGCCCCTTATGATTTTTGGCATAAAGGATAAATCGATAATTTTGACCCATACAATGTATTATTGTCTTTACTAAAAATGTTGTTCCGTGCTACTTAAGACTGGTTTTGTGATCCAGGGTCACATATTTGGTTTATGGTTTTTTCAACTGCTTGACTAAACAAGTTACTGTGTGCGATAAAGAAGAATTTTTCACAAGATGATTACATCCTGACTAATAAAAATTAAAATGCAAATAATGCAAATCAAACTTTTGTTACTGTGTGGGATGAAGAAGGATGTTTCAAAAGATGAATACATCCTGACTGAAATAATTTTTTTAATGCAAAATCGAACTTTTATTTTGTGTTTTGTTAGGTTGCGCAACACTCGCTATGGGCATCTGTGGCGCTAGGAGGCGCTGTTTTCCACATTCACTCCTCGACCTCCACACCGGCAGGGAACAACAGCTGCTGTTGATCATTGACGGCGGATCTACGTCCAGTTTCTCTCGCATAAAGCAGAATTTACAATTTGATGCTTTCAAAAAATATACTATTCAACTGCGTATGTTTAAACGGACAGCTCGCTGGAGTCGAGAAAGAGAAAATTGCGATACAGCCTCCATCTTTGAACTCGCCGCATATAGTAACTTTACTGTGTCCTGTTACATAGGCTTTATTTACAGTATACCGTGTTTCATATCGTTCTGTGTTTGTTATTCAATGAACTGAACATAAACAATCATTCATAAACACGCTTTGATTGACGGAAATCAAGTGAGAGTTTGTGTCCACTGCCATTGTACTGTTCATAACAAAGTTTCAGAGACAACAGACTTTCCAGCTGATCGCAGGACTGATTTGTCAAAAGTTTTCTTCTACTTGAATAGTGAACATGCGAGGCAGATGCTCGTGGGTTACTTGGAAACTTCTGCATTCAATCAAACCGCCGGAGCTCTCTCGCTCGTGCTCTGGATATGTGTCTCGTGTCAGGTCTGTTATGCTTTTATGTCGAATATAGATTAGGCTACAGTTTCATTATATGTAATGCTTCGTGATACTAGTCCAAGTGTTGTATATTGGTTCTAAAGGGATAGTTCACCCAAATGTTATTCCAAACCTTTTATTTTGTTCTTCTGCAGAACACAAAACAAGATACATCGAAGAACGTTATTAACCCAACAAGCATTGCACATCATTGATTTTCATTGTATATACACAAAACCAGACATTTCTCAAAATGTCTTTTTTGTGTTCCACAGAAGAACGAGTCAGAGACAGATTTTGAACCACAATGATCCCTGTAAACATCTAGTTTAAAACACAAGTTTTTATTGTTAATAATGTCCCTTCGCTTAATATTTCAATATCATATGCATGATATTCTTGGTTAATCATAATATATATTTTTTGTGGACAAGATATCATCACGCTTAATACCGACAATATAAACACTGACTGACCTACATATCAAAGTACAAAAGTATTACAGCCTCATAATTATATAATTTCTGATATTATTTTGTTAATAATTAAATAATATATGTAATTCATGTATTACCTTGTATAAATACAGAAGGATTTTAATACGTTGGTGCCCATGCAACCTAAAATGTAAGTTCAGCTGAAAAAATATTTAAATGTGTAATTTGTGATCTATTAAACATTAACCCCCCAGGAAACCCCATTTTACCACGAATGCTTAAATCTGATTGGTTTACAAATGTTCTTTGGGTATGCATTAACTTTCAGTAAATGCATACATATGAAGGTGTTCCAGGTCTGCTAAGAGTTCCATATTAATATCACTTCGGCAAACAGAAAGTTTACAGTGTAAACTGTGTACAGTACACCTCACACAGCTTCCTGCTCTTGAGTTGACGTTTATAATGTCAAACTTTGCTGTTAATGGAAACGTGTGCAATGAAAAATCATTTAAAAAACAATATAGAAATACAAATACTGAAATCGAATGAATAAAATAATTAAATGAATTTTCCAAGAAGTCATCCAAGATGTTTATGTATTTGTTTCTTTAGTGGAAAAGAAATGAAAGTTTTTGATGAAAACCTTCCAGGATTATTCTCCATATAGTGAACTTCAATGGACTCCAAATGGTTGAAGGTCAAAATGACAGTTTCAGTGCAGCTTCAAAGGGCTTTAAACCATACCAGACGATGAATAAGGGTCTAATCTAGCGAAACGATTGGTATATGATTGTATATGGTTTAGAAACACAAATGCTCGCCTTGCTCTGTTCTGCGATGCGCGTTCACGACTTCACAAAATACGTAATTGCATTGGAAAGTTCGGGCTTGACGAAGGCAGAAGTACCAAGACAGTTTTTACAAGTTGAACATGCAAGTTTTCAATGTAATTACGTATAACAATGAAGTCATGAACGCGCATGGTAGAACAGAGAAAGGCGAGGATTTGTGTATATAAAGGATATTAGTTTTTTATTTACCTATCCTTTCACTAGATAAGATCCTTATTCATCGTCTGGTATCCTTTAAAGCCCTTTGAAGCTGCACTGAAACTCTCATTTTGACCTTCAACCATTCGGAGTACATTATATGGAGAAAAATCCTGGAATGTTTTCATCAAAAACCTTTATTTATTTACATAAACGTATTGGATGACATGGGCGCAAATAAATGATCATGGAAATGTATTTTGAAAGAGAACTACTGCTTTAATGCACACCCGAGGTGTAACTTCAACTCTGCTTCACGTCGTGCCTGCATTATGTCCTCAAGGTGTTCATTATCTTTTGAATAATTGAACCGCCCTTCGTCAATTATTACATAAAAGCTTTAATATTCCTAGTAACATTGCCTATAAACTATCAGTTCTATTTACCGTATTAACAAAATGTTAAATGCTATCCTACTTGAAAGTTGCTATGGATAAATTTTGCCAAACGAAGAAATGTAAATGTAGTATGTGGTTATCATGTTTAGATATCTGATGAGGTTGAAGGAGGATGATGAGGCGTGTCGTGAGGCACTGAAGTCTGGGAGTTTTCTGCTTTATAATAATCTTGCACCACTACTGAAGAGCAACAACAACATTTACAAACCAGCTTTTCTGAAAGCTTCAGGTCTGAATATAACAGTATTTGGATGCTTTTAACACAGAAACATAACAGTCTGAATTTAAGTGCCTACATCTGCCTGTTTCTTTAGATTTGGAGACTATACTGAAGAAGATTGGTGGGGACAAACACATTGTTAGTGAGTCTGTTCTTCTTGGATGTAATGAAAATGGAGAAGCACAGTTTTCATTGGATGTGGGTTAGTACTATCCTGTACTCAGGAAGACTTTTCTAGTTGATTATCATAACACTGGATTTTCTACTAATATTTTTTTTAAACGTTTAATGGTGAACAAAACTAGAAAGGTTGACAGAGATCTCTTCATTTCTTTACCACAGGTGATTTGGACCGCAGTGCTTTGGAACAGCAGTGTGAAGGGGTGTTTGTGGACCTCAGAAAAGCTTTCTTCATGTTATCTGGACCAGAGGCTCCTATTGTGACAAAAGTATACACCTGTTTCCTTCAGATGCTAGCATGACTTGAAGAATCAGTAATGCTAATGCATTCTTCTTACAGCTAGCAAGTGGATTTTTTTTACAAAAAATCCAGGCCATTGACAGAAAGGTTTCAAGTTTGACCATGTTAACATCTCTGCTTTAGTGAGGGGTTGTTAATACATCTTTAAAGGGATAGTTCACCCCGAAATTGTGAACTTTAATCAGTTCTTCAATATATTTCATCATTTGCTTCCATTGACTTCTTCGAAATGGACATTTCATCCATTTTGAATGACAGGATTAATAAATGATGGGATTTTTTTGGTGTGAACTATCCCTGAAGCCATTGTACCTTAAAAGGCATTAGCTTTGTGTTCTCACTACCATCGAGTCGGATTGAAAAACATGAAGAGACTGAAAAAAGACAGATTATATCCAGAAGAATTGTAGCAACATCTCCAAGATGCTGAGCCACATACTTGCAAAGATACCTTATATTAATTTAGCTTAAAATTCACCACAAACAATGTTTTACAGGAAAAGGTGAATCCACTGAAGGTTGAATTTATTTAAAGGGATAGTTCACCTAAAAATGAAAATTCAGTTATCATTTACTCACTCTCAGATTGTTCCCAACTTTAAAAAAATTATTTGATTTGCTGAACACAAAAGAAGATATTTGGAAGAATGTCAGTAACCAAACATATCTCATCTCCTATTGACTCCCATAGTATTTATTTTCCCTACTATGGCAGTAAATTGGGGATGAGATCTGTTTGATAACTGACATTTGTACAAATATCTTCCTTTGTGTTCAGTAGAGGGTTACTAAATCATAACAAGATTTTTTATTTTCCGTGAAGTATCCCTTTAATAGAATCTAACTGAGAAATAAAAACTGAATAAATTTGAACCTGTTTTATGGTACCAATAGTCAACCAAGACTCGTGTCTAAATATACGAATAAAATACATGTTTGTATTTCAGGGCCAAGCTCTCATCCGGTGGCACCAGACGAATGGTTTCTGCAGTGCTACAGGGCAGCCCACCGTCAGGAACCAATCTGGAAGTCACCGAATCTGTCACAGTAGTGGAATCACGTACTATCCAAAAGTAAGCAACAGGTCTTCTGTCAGGCAGCAGGACAGCCGTATACCACAGGTCATGGCATCTTAAAGGGACAGTAAATGAAGATGCTCTTGTCCATCTGTGTTGACGAACAGATGTCTCCGGTGGTGATCGTGCTTGTTTCTGACGGGAGCAGATGTCTGCTGGGACGACAGGCCACATTTCCTCCAGGCCTGTACAGCGCACTCGCCGGCTTCTGTGACATGGGTGAGTCACACTGTTATATGACATCACCAGCTACTGTCAACAGCATATCAGTCTATGTGGGTTTTATCAGAAACATTTGAAAAGCGTGTGGTGGTTGTTAGTTTAGCTTTAGTGAATCTCCTCCTGTAGGGGAGTCAGTGGAGGAAGCCCTACGCAGAGAGGTGGCAGAGGAGGTGGGACTCGAGGTGGAGACCCTACGGTTCTCTGGATCGCAGCATTGGCCGTTCCCACAAAGCTCCTTTATGGTAGCCTGCCATGCAACTGTGAACCCAAACAAAACACAGGTGAGACCAAGATGAGTGTGATCAATCCTGGTCCTGGAGAACCCCCAGTACTGCACTTTTTTCATATCTCTCGGATCAAACACACCTGTGCTTATCAATTTGTCAGCTCATTAGTAAAGAAGATTCCATGACCTAAGATGAGTGTGTAAGATTATAGTCACATCAAAATGTGCAGCGCTAGGGATACTCCAGGACAAAAGTAATAGTAATATTTCTACATGTATTTAGCAAAAGTTAAAAATTATTTTTTTAATTGATAACCTTGATTTTTATAACAGTTTTATTGTGTCTTGTCATGCTGCCAGTCTTTCACAATGCTGTTGGATGACTCTTTGTCACTAATGATGTTGGGTTTTGTTGAAGTACAACATACACAGAACCGGAATTTACATTTAGGTTAGGGGTTCATATTAAAGTCTTGATATTGATTTTTGAATGCCGACTTGACAAACCTGACCTCAGTTTGTGACACTGTTGAGCTCTGTTCTGAAACTAATGGAGATAATTTTGAGGTGTGTGGGTCTTTATATCAGGACATTGATGCAAATGTTTTTCATATGGAAATATTTTTTACATATTTTTCAAAGGAAAAATTTTGTTGCTTTAAAAACAATGAATCCAGGAGATTTTTGTACTTAAATAAAAATCTAAGAAAGATTAGATATTCATTTAAATTTCTGTATGTTTCAGTATACCTAATATCTCATATATCTCGTACGGAGTTTCATTGAAAATAATCACTGTAGAACAGTATGTTAACAGTACTGTGACTCTAATTAGAATTTGTCATCGAAAAAACTAGGAATTCTAAAGAAACTTAAAAAAACACAATACAAATGTGAAAAAAAACCCTCAAAAAAATAGGAGAGATATGTCCTGAGATTTTTCACATTTCAGTATTCAAGCCTATTACAGTTAATTAGAATGTGCTCATTTGAGAATGCAGTGAGAGTAAAGGTACTGCAAATCTGCTATATTTAACCACAATCATTGATGTCTTTAACAGGTGAGCGTTGACAAGGCAGAACTTGAGGATGCGCACTGGTTCACTTTTGAAGAAATGACAGAAGCCCTACAGTTAAAGAAACCTCCACGCATCTCTAAAGGAGAGCCACCCATGTTCTGGGTACCGCCTTCTTTTGCCATAGCCAATCAGCTCATTCAGGAATGGGCCAGTCAGCAACAACTAACAAGAAATTAACACAAACTTAACCTGGACATTATTATAATAATAGATAATTACACCATATATAAATAACATAATGCATTCACTTACCACTTTGACATTTCTGTAGACTTGAAGATGAAATAGACATGAATTTTAACAGGATTAAAACATTGATGTGGACTTTTACATTTATTAACATTTACCTTTACATTTATGCGCTTTTATCCAAAGCGACTTACATTGTATTATCCTATACATTTATAATTAGGTATGTGCAATTCCCAGGGATCGAACCCACAATGCTCTTACCACTGAGCTACAGGAAGCTAAAGGATTAAAGGATCCTTCATTAATTTTAAAGGATGATTTTGATAGTTTGGATAAAAAGATACCGATTATTGTTGTATTATGATTTATTAACATTTGTAAAGATGTGTCACTGTACATCTACCTCATAGTACAAATAAATGTTCACTCAAGAAAATATTTAAACACTTTCAGACCAATCAGATAGTATTTGAACATATGTGACCTTGGATCACAAAACCAGTCTTAAATATCACTGGAACAGTTTTAGGAAAAGCCAAATATACATTGTATGGTTCAAAATGATCCATTAAGTATAGATCATTATCCATGAACATAATTTGTTGATTTCCTACCCTAAATATATAAAAACTTTATTTTTTTGAGTGGATGGCCTGCTACATTGCTTCTGTTTAACATATTCAAAGGCAATTTTGAATCCATGATTTTAAACGGCTGTATCTCTGCCAGATAGTGTCATATCCTAACAAACCATACATCAAAAGTACGTTTTTTTTAGCTTTCCGGTGATGTAAAATCTCAATTTCGGAAAATTGACCCAAATTACTGATTTTATCGTCCAGGGTCACATATACATAATTCTTTACATGCTACTGCTATGCTGAATGAATAAAGTGGGTTGTTAGAGTGGGCAGAATGAAAATACGAATTAATAAACAATAACAACTAAATAATTAAGCTTTATATCTTTATATTATCTTTATCAGATTAGTATCAGCAGGGTTTGCTGGATTTTCCTTACTCCTTGAATTAAAAGTACCTAAAACAACAAAATGCTTTCATCTTTTTCTTGTGATATTAAGACTGTTGAAGTCGCTGTTTCCTCCAGCTCGGGTGGTGGCGCTGGTGCACTAAAGTTTGTTTATTTACAGAAGAAGAAAGGAAGTCAAGATGGACGCTGAGTTGTTGTTGTTTTTGGTCTCCGAGAATAAGGAATTGTTTGATAAAAACCACAGCGAGTACAAAAACATAAAACGGAAAGAAATACTCTGGCAAGGTATTGCGGACAAAATTGGAGTTGACGGTAAGTCTTAGTTGCGCAGCGTTACCTGATGTTATGAAGATGATGATACTACGCGCGCTAAACTCTCTTCAGTGTGTGTCTGCAGTGGAGGATGTGAAAGCTAAATGGAAAAATCTGAGAGACACATACACGAGGAAGAAGCGAATGGAACAGGCCGTCAGTCGCGGCGGACGGGGTGCTAAGAAATCGAAACAGTGGAGATATATGAGGGTGATGGATTTCCTCGATCCGTCTTGTACGGAACACAGAAGGTATCTGAATCTGATAGATTATACATGTACCAGACAACGGTGACAACATTGTAATAGCCCGTGATTGGTAGTTTCTTCCGTACATCATATGAGTACTGGTTTGTAATTGGTCAGCCCTCGGTGAACTTGAGTTTTTTATCCCGAATCTTGCTTACTTGGGGTATTTCGGTTCCAGAACACGTTTGAATGGTAATTTTAATAAATCTCACGAAAGATTTAATAAATCTCACGAAAGATACCCAGAGTTAACGGGCGCCCATAGAAACGGCACAAAGACATTGTCAATGGATCACAGAGTTCACGTATCACCATGGAAACAACCGAGAAGACTTAAATCTGCATCAGTGTATAAATTGCGGGATTAAAAATGATATATATTTTTAATGTTTATTAAAACAACAAACTCCATACATTTATTTAATTGAATATATAAATAGTTTAAATATGTACTATTTTTTTACTGAAATATTTAAAATATCTACTCATCAGGGCTGTCTTTGTTACATAAAGTGGAGATTTGTTAGATGTTTGTAAGTTAACTGTTATTTTAACGCGTCTATCATGGTATTTGACCCAAATTGTGTTGTGTATGTATTTGATCACATTCTTAATTTTGTAGGCAGTATTCGCAATAACGTTATGTTACTTAAAAAAACGACCTTTATTTGTTTTTCTGAAAACTGACTTTGCATTATATCAGCTTGTCATGTAGCCTAATATACATCCCTTTCAAATAGACCGCCATTGTCTTTTTTTTTCTTTTGACTTTGATTGGTTAAAGGTTATGGCTTTCCAAATGTTAAATGGGGTGTATTGGCCTATCTTGAAAGATCAATAACAAGTTGTTATTTGGAGAAATGCCTTTCAATACCGTAGAGGAAGCTGAGGGTCAGCAAAGACATTCACATATTATGAAAACACTTAAGTCTTTTGATGTAATATATTATGTATCTGATTTAAAGGGAAATTAAATCTGTTAACACCCTTGCCATAGGTGATAACCTATAATTAAAGTTACCCTGGGAATCAGGCCTGCCAGACTGGGAATCAACCATGCAACCTTTGGGCTATAAACTCCTCTTAACCATTACACCTCAACTACCCTGAGATGCATCAAATATTACCTAGTTAGTGCGAAGAGTAATGAGATCCAAATGCTTAATAAATGGTTCTGAAGTTAAAAGAATTGTAAAATGTAAATGCATCTTATCATATCTGGAGATTTAATAATAGGCCTAAACCTAATAAAAAGTACACATAAACGCAGACAACCTCTGAAGCTTAGTAACTTTTCCTTAAAATGAACTAACCATGTAACATGACCTGCTCCGGAGGAGGTTATCTTCATAGAGTGAGTTGCTATGGTTACTTACCCAGAGAGTAGCCTGTTTTTTAAATCGAAAGTTGAGGTTATCAGCTAACCTACCCTGAAACATACCCGGGTATGTCACATAACCAGCTTTCTGCAATTCCCCCCAGATTTACTTTCGTTCCAAAAGCAAGAAAAAAAGCAACATTTTGCATCTGTAATTAAACCTTTATAACAATAGAAAGCTTGTCATTTGTAATATTTGTAAACTGACAATACTTTGGTCAGTGTGGCTTATCACAGTGCCTGGTTGTGATTTGTTTACAGCATTTCGTTGAACACTGTCCCAAACAAAGTTGAGGAGGATGAGCCAGAAGACGACAGTGAAGCGGAACCAGCCAGCACCAGTACAGGGACGTCCATATCCAGTCCCGGAATTCAACCCTGCGCCATGAAGCGAAAGCGGACAGGGACACTAGACATGTTAGAGAGGTATTTGGCTACTAAGGATGCCAGGGAAAAAGAGAAAGACGAACAGCAGCTTGATGAAGTTGATTTATTTCTTCGTAGTTTAGCACCTGCGTTAAGACGCTTGCCTGCTTCAAAACAGTCTTTGGTGAAACTTCAGATCCAAAAAATAATTCACGACGCAGAGTTTGGGCAACCCGGCTTTCCACAGATGGCATCGGTTTCACCAAGTAATCAGTTGTTACTACAGTGTAGTGTTGTAAAACCCAGTTGAAATATTTTATATTTAAAATAAAAAAATAAAAGAATTGATTGCATTGGTTTGAATGTATTACACACTACTTGCATGTTGTATGTTCCTACACGTACTTGACCAAGAAAGAAAGTGAGGCTATAAAACATCACAACATACAGTTTATTAAATTTAAATGATAATGCTGTTAAAAATAATACCTTTCAAGAAATGCTGAAACATGAAAACATACAAAGCAGTCTCTCCCATGGAAAAGTTGCAGCAACACAAAAAAGTGCTCATCCTGTAGTCTGAACAAAAACAGACACACACTTAACCGTTTTCTGTTACCTGTTATTAGTCTTGTGGATCATCAAATGGTGTTTTACAGCTAGAAAATTATCACTATTTTTACAAAAAAAGTGGCCTCTTATTAATATTTACAGTTCTGGAAAAACTCACAAAATGAAGTCTTTTTATCGTTTGGTGAAAATAGTCATCTTGATTCTCCTTAAACATTGTTCACTTTTTCTTCCCCTTCCTTCCTCCCGCTGGTTTCTTGCAGTATTTTGCCTCCAGATCTGAGATGAGGGAGTTAAATCCATTTTCTTTAGACTTCTGTCTTTGCTAAGTGCAACAAAATGAACACTGGTCAACAACATAAAAGATTAAAGTAATGAGGTTAAGAACATTTGATAATCGCAAAAGCTAATGGAAAATTTGACATTTTCCTAATATGAATAAGCATTGTCGTTTTTAATATTCTAAAGAAATTGTGAATGAAACCGTGATCATTTTTACTCCATTAAAATTGTAGGGAAAAGGGTTGAGATTACTTGCTTTTGTTTTTCTAGTACTTCAGGAGTTGTTGCTAATTATACCTTTATCATAGCGACCAAACTGTCCTCGCTGTTCAAGCCCATCTCCTTCTGCATTTCCTCTGCCTCCTTACATTCTTTGTCCGCCTGCACAGAAACAAGGTATAACAAAAACATACGGTATTTCCATTAAAATAACACAATACTTTATTGACACGGTACCTTTCTTTTGCGGTAGTTTTTCTTCTTGACACTCTCCTGTGTGAAGGCTTTGTAGGCTGGCACCTCTTCAGCATCAATGGCCTTATGTAATATGTCTTGAACCCGAGGTTCATCTTCATGGGAACAGCACAAGGCAGACTCCATAATCAGATCCATATCGCCTTCATGCTGCAAGTACAATCGCTTCAAGTCTTCCACCTCCTCATCGGAGCCTTTATACTGTTTCTCAAAATCCAAGATGTCTTGCTGTGTAATCTATGGCAGAATATTAGCAATTGATGACCTTCAGGGAAAAAAAACATGTACAACAGCACACGGTGTAAGAAATACCTTGGGAAACAATCTTCTCCAATGTTCCTCCCAATTGCGATCTTGACTGAGTGAGTCTGACTCTTCATCCAAGATTCCCTGTTCATCATAGACCGCTCTTTGGTCTTTGTCAGCCAACACCGCAAAGACCTTTCCCAGAACCTGCAGAATCAATGTAAAGTTTAAAAGATGATTTGTCACAGACATTTTCCCTACAAGATAGCAAGCAATATAAACAGAGATAAATGATGTGAATAAAAAAAACATATGAAAAGTCCATAAACATTTACAAAATAAGACAAAATTTACGAACGCAAATGTGATGCATGTTAAATGAATGTGTGTTTATTTATGTAAACAATTATAATTTGATGCTATTTAACTATTACGCAAAAGCATACCTAAACTGGGCTTACAACCAAAACTGGAGGTTTAAGATTTGTTACACCAGCCCCTGACAGAAAGTGCTTACGGTTAATATTTTAAAGAACACAACAGAAAGATCCAGATGTTACCTGAAACTTAGTGGTAGCCAAATCATCATCAGGAGCTCTGTCAGGATGAACCAGCAGAGAAACTTTATAATATCCGCGTCTGATCTCTGCATCTGATGCCTCCTTACAGACACCCAGAACTTTATATAGATCAGAGGTCTTGAAGAGATCCTCACACTGCTCAAGCAAACCCATCACTCTGCAAAAGACAACGACATTTATACGTAACGAACATTCACATTTTTACTTTCAAAACATAAAAATATGTTACAAACAATAATACTCCGAATTTAACGATATACGGGCATAACGGAAACGTGTGATCAGTTTGTCAGTTCGTCTACAAATGCAGATAAACACATCTAGCCAACTCAACGCAGCTTTAGGGTCACAGTTTATGTAACGTAACTACTTATTATTCTGGTATTTTCTTATGATGTTTGTCAGAGCAACTTAAGTGGTGCATTTACGCACTTACCTCCGAGACACCTGTTAAAATGACAATAAACCAGAACAGCTAACGTTACGGCAACAACACACTTTCAGCACAGACAACAGCTACGCAGGTCGCGCCAATTTTTGGCGCTTGGTGTACACGTCACCGAGCGTCATCACGTAGCTTAGGGACGGGAGAAACGAACCTTTTCGAATCTTTGAATCAATTGAACCGATTGTTTCGTGAAATGATTCATATGTTTTTTACTAGTGAGAATTGGATTTCTGATATCTGAAAGTGAAGTTGAATGGCAGTCTATTGTAATTTTTAACTGGTAAAAATGCAGATATCAAGAATTACGTTATTTGCTAGTTGAAATTTTATTTTTGATATCAAGAATACACATTTCTGCGAGTGTCGACATCAGGAATTCACATTTTTACTAGTGAAAATGTAATTACTGATATCAAAAGTCGCAATTGTTGCTAGTTGAAATTCTATTCTTGATATCAAGAAACATAATTTTACGCAATAATTCTAAGAATCTTGGTAATTGTATATACGTATTTCTAGTCAGACTTAAATAAGTGTGATAAGTGTTAAGAGCTCTATAGGTCAGATGATTTAGGAGTGCTGGAGTGGAGCGGAATCCTAATCTTGTAAAGAGTAACAAGATGGCAGCAGATAGACAGACACCAGACTTCACAACAAAGAAACAATGTGGTGGAAGGATGTGATAGAGTTAATAAAATAATAATTATTATAATATAGTAATCTAAAAGATGTTAAATCTATTTTTAAGGATTTGCAGCTTTTGTCTTGTCTTTAGCCTATATACAGCTGTAGGTGCAATCAGGCCCGGATTAAGAATTCAGAGACCACTGGGTACAAGTGTCTTGTGGACCCCCCACCACATGATTCCAACAATATTTTCCTGGACCAGCAGCAACAATTTTAAAACATTTCCCTGCATACTGTAACTGACTGGCGTATGCAAGCAGCACACACTACCACACCTCTACCAATTCGGTTCTATCAGACAGATTCTTAAGAAGTTCTTAAGAATATTCTATGGTGGAATTCTCAAATATTTTATTATTAACATCACAATTTTTACTAAGAATAAACTTCTTAGTCTTTGTCAATGATTATACTATTAGAATAATTTGTCAATTTGTCATCTGTTTGAATATTAAAGTGTACACGAAAGACGACTCGCCCTGCAAGATCACTTGTGATTGGCTGAATGTTAATTCATTCAAATCTATGCATCTAACCAGATAACATGGGCGGGAATGTTGGCGGAGGTGTGTCGAAAAGAGGACAGAACCATTTGTATCTGAAAGAGGGTGTATTCCCGCACATGGTGCCACGACTATTTAGCGCAGATGTATGACTTAAGTCTTAAAAAACAATTGCTTATGTACATTTATTTAAAAAAAAAATGGTGTTCCTTAAGTCTTGTTGCCCCTGGGCACTCGCCCAATTGCCCATATGCTAAATCCACCTCTGTGCAATGGGAATTCGCAACGTATTTAATTAAGTTAAAATAAAAAATGTGTCAAACCGAGTCAAAATTAATACATATTGTAATATTTTTGCACATAATGCAATTTTTTTGGAAACGGCAAAGTTTTACTTTTGCCCTCTTGTCGCCATCTCTGTTTGAAATATAAAATTGCAGATTACTTTGTTTATCTTCATAAGCTGAAGTCAACCAACGTTACATTTCCCCCAAAAATCGTACAGCTCAACTTATAAATAAAGCATTTAAAAGCTTACCGTTGTAAATCAGGGAAAGGCAGGCATATAGTTTTCAATGCTGATTTTACTGTAGTTGCCCAATAACTTCATTCTGGTTTATTTTACCCAAATAAGTTATGGATTGCAGATGTATATCTAAAATAATAATAAAAAAAAAAATAGTAAATGTTTGCAATGTCTTATTCAGTCACAAATAAATGGTGCCTTGCTTCTATTGCTTCACCCTTCAAGGACGACCATTTTGTGCTTAAATCATTGTAGTCCTTAGTTGATAACACTTCAGTCAGAACTTAAGAATCAGTCTTAAAGGGCCGCTATCCCAGAAAATGCACTTTTAAATGTTTTTCTACCAGAAATTGAGTCGCCAGCGTGTGTGCAGAAACACCTTGTAATTATACAAATTCAACTATCATTCTTTTTTTGTACTCTGACCACAACAGTGACACAAAACAGGCTGTTGGGACCCCCAATCAATGTGATGTCACATTAATTTACGGCCACCCAAGACCGCTCACAGACTCCGCCTTGATGGTGTCGTTCCACTTTCCACCAGAGACACACGCTGTCAGCCATCTCAGGCAAGAGCTGATGTAGCCACCAGCCAGCGACAAAAATGTCTAAGAAGCAACAAAGGTTTGCTGTTGTAAGGCAGACTTTTTTTAATGCGGGAGGCTGGGAGGAGACCTTTCCGACGAGCCCGTGTTCGTTCCCGGTGAGACCTCGGGGGACGGAGTTATTAAGGATCGAAAGTCCTGAGCAGAACGATGATGACTGGGAAGAATGGACTTTTTTCGGATCGAAAAACCAACATTCATAGGTCTGTATCTCTGGTCCGGAAAGACTTAGAGAAACGAGCCAGGACTCGTTGGAAAGGTCTCTGCCGGGGCTTTCTAGTGACACTAATCGCGAGCTAGAGCACCCGGTAACGTTAGCCAAAAAGGTTGAATAATCGAAGCTTTGGGCTTTATAGCATGGGTTTTGCCAAAAAATTGATTCACAAGAGTGGATCAGTACCAGCTGTTCACGATCAAACTTCATATCCGGAAGAAGTTAGTATTACCCATCGTTTTTAAATTGCGTTTCTTAAATAATGTATATAGCATGTTTGCGGCTGTTGTTTACATGTTTGCGGCTAAAGCTGAGACTTAACGTTAGTGGTAAAATGCATCGCGCCCATCGGTTCAGAAGACTTGTGACCAACAAAATTTCTGTGTAGCTTATTCATTACAACGAAAGAAAGTTATAGCAGTGTCTTTCTCTGTAAGCTCAGTGTTTTCTTGTATGTCCTAAGTTAGAGCAGAGAGAAACAGAGTTCGCATTTGTAAGACAATGAGTTTACGCAGAAATTGCTACTCATAATGTAATAACACCTGGTGGCTGATCTTTACATACCTGTCTGTCATATACAAGTACTGTCAATGCAAGTTAATGCCTATCTAAAAGGGCCGTGTCTATGTCTGTTAAGAATATGCATGCACATGATTTATCATCAATGGCCAACATTTCATACAGCAAATGGTCAGCATATATTGTTCTATCTATGGTTTTGGTTGGACAGTGCTTTAAAGACATACTTACGCTTTCCGCCATATTGCTTAACTGATGTCATATGATCCAAAGCACATGTCTAAGTGCTCCACTCCCTATTGTGCATACGGGGACGGAGAGCAGAAGCTCATTTGCATTAAAGAGACACACACAAAAACGGCACATTTTCCATTGCAGCCACAAATGGCCATGTTCAACATCTTGTTATGAAAGATGTATTGTGTATTTTTGATCTGAAACTTTACAGACGCATTCGGGGGATACCACTGACATTGCAAAATGTAATTGCAGAAAACACCTGGTTTTGCGGCACTTTAAACTTTACTGAAAGATGCTTTTAGCTTCTTTATAAAAGTCTACATCTAAAAAGTCCTACATGTAACTAAGACACTTAAGTCAATCATTAAGACTATTAAGAGCAGTTCCTGGCCAGTTTGACACGCACTCCGAACCACGGATTCAAAGATTATTAAGGGTTCAAAGATTCATTAAGCATTATAAAAGCATTTAAACAATGTAACATTTTAAATATTCATAAGATTCATAAGACAGCTTCTGTCCTGCAAAATGTACTCGCAAGCAGACTTCTGAGCGCTGAAAAGATGAATGGGACACGTTATGCACTCATAGACCTGGCAAGCATGTGCAATTTAAGTGGAGCCACTGTAAAATATCATTTTAGGAAAGTTTGTGTATCCCTCCGAGCCTCCTGGTATATCTAGCCGTGACATAAAAATAATATATGAATATATAGCTCTCTTGTGCTTTATGTATATTCTAAAGTTTTTTTTTTTGCTGTCACACCATTTCAGAACACATTTCCAGGACAGTTCAGTAAAAACGTGAAAGAATTTATAAAGTTAGTTACACTTTACGGAGCCCGTAACCCTTTATGTTTTGTACGAAAATATTTTACCGCATATTTGTCAATTATCCAAAAATAAAAGGAAATGCATCCCTAAATAATCATCTGCACTCATCAGTTATTTAGTGAGATGAAATATGTTTTTAATTTTTCTCTTCTAACTCATTTACGAGGGATAATGATTTCTGATTTTCAATCATTAGAATTAGTTTCTAGCAGAATACTGTATATTAATCTGCCACTGCCAATCTAACTTTCATTTCCAGAGACATACAATTACTTTTATGACTATTGCATAAAAGAACCTCTGACCTCTTTTCAGTAGATATATAACCATGCCTTCATGATTTTCATAGAATTTAGTTAAATCTGTCTTTGATAAATTTAATTGGAGCCACTATATAATAGTCTCATTTTAGTGAGGTTGGAATCAACTGTCTCCAGTTTGTGTATCCCTCCGAGCCTCCTGGTATATCTTGCCGTGACATAAGAATATAAATAATACTATAAATGTCTACTGATGTCTGTTTTTCAAACATTAGAATTAGCTTCTATCTGAATATTGTACAGTATATTAATCTGGCACTGCAGGTACTATTGTGTTCTTACTTTCGTTTTCAGAGAAATGCAATTACTTTTATGACTATTGCTTAAAAAAAACTGACCTATTTTCAGTACATACAGTATATAAACTATGCTTACATGACTTTGATAAATGCATCAACTTCACCAAATATATTGATGTGTTCAAGATAAATGAAATTGTGCAAATCAGACTCAAAGAAATATTTCTGTTTCTGAGTGAGCCATTGTTTCATCAAAAACGAAACTTTGTTTTAACAGGTTTATGACACAAAGAGGGTGGGACTTAACAAACTTTTTTTGCACATAAAAGGTTTAGAGAACATAGGTTAGGACAGTTGCTACAGAGTAGTGGACAACAGCTGACTGTCAGCAGAACGGTAAGAGAATTCATGCTTTTCACTATTATATAAAAGTGTATTTATGTTTCAACTACTGACATTGTAGGAAAAACAGATGTGCTTTAAATTAACCCTTTTCACAGCCTGTTGTGACAGCTTTCCTCAGTTATTCACATAGTAAATTTATCAATACACTGGTGGTGGGGCATGTAATGGAGATGATCCTGACTGCAGAACATGAGGTCCAGGCGCCGTGAATGGGTCCAGATCCAACTTCTCCAACTTTATATAATTTGCCGCAATTTGGCAACTAAGTTGCAACCTGTGAGTGCCAATGTTTGCTTTTATTAATGTAAGTTTCTATTTGATTAATAGTCGAGATGGATTCAAAATTTAGTGTAGGCATTATCAGAGTTAAATATGTTAACCCTAAACCATCTTATAAAATATGTAATTAAGTAAAGTTTGTTTTCAGCAAGTTTGTTTTTGCGTCAAAAGAATAACTTACTTTAGTTACGACGTAATGCAGTAATGGTAGAGCAACAATGACATGTATGACACTCATAATGAAGTAGGAGGAGACTGATTCTGGATCCGACCTTTAACCCTGGACCTTGTGTTCTGCAGTGAGGAGCTTCTGGTCTAGTTATCTGATCATCAGTCTGTGTATTTATACTTCTGTTTCTTCTGTTCATTGTCAGTCGTTGTGTTTAATATGATTAAGTGTTTATTCTTGTTTTGGATAACGCCTTACACACTTTCTGTTAAATAAAGACAAATTGTGATTAGATCCTACAAAAATGCATTTACTTTTTATTATTTATATGTAATTTTATTTATCAAATGTGTTTAATTCCGCAAAGCAAACTTTCAAGGTTGTAGGTTTGATTCCAAAGTTAATTGGGGAATATTGCAGGGATGCAGGAGGCAGATCGTTTTATTTAAAGAAAATAATAAATGTCAAGTGTATTTTTGCTTAACATCTCTGTTAGGTGTCATCTTCATTAATCTTTTATTTTTCAATCTTTTATATGTTTTTTTCCTTGCATGAGAATAATACTTATCTCGTTCTTCCAGGTATATTGATTTCTAAAAATACACAGGAATTATCTTATTTGAACAACAATTTTGAGACACTTCTCACACAAACAACTCCTCTCTGATAGAAGAATAGGTCTGAGAATGTACACTGTGCCTTCATCCAGAGACAATGAAACTATCTCAGTTCCAACCAGTCTTAGAGATTCCCTCTCATGTCTTGATGTTGTGTGGGCTGACATGTTTGAGACTGAAGACATTAACCATGACAGAGTGAGACAGCAGCAGATTGATTTTCTTAGAGGAGCTCCACCAAGGTGGCAGAATTTTTACACATCAGTGAATCAGCCGACAGTAGTACCACTGGTCAAAAGGGACGGCTTTAATGATTTAATACAGTTGGTTGAGATAAGAAAAAGAAAAGGCGCTCTGATCACTGATGCTCCTTTACGATACCAGTCTGGCAGTGGAGGGTCAACTCTTGCCATGCAGATGCTTTGGCATTTCCGGAAAGATCTCAGATGTGCCAGAGCCATCGATTCAGATCTAAACACAAAGTTGTCAGACCTGTCAAAACAAGTGCTGGACCTTTTTCTTCTGTCTAATGAAGAACATGCAAACCAAGATCGGAGAACTGTGCTGCTGTTACTGGACACCAGGGAAAAGACGGACAATTATGTGCCAATCAAGAATGTTCTCTGTAATAAACTGATT
Organism: Triplophysa tibetana; assembly: GCA_008369825.1. Classification (NCBI taxonomy): domain Eukaryota; kingdom Metazoa; phylum Chordata; class Actinopteri; order Cypriniformes; family Nemacheilidae; genus Triplophysa; species Triplophysa tibetana. Next base: position 20,254,364 of record CM017893.1, read on the forward strand.
GAAGAAATTCATAAGAGGGGCATCAATACAGACACTCCAGTTGTGATCATTTTGAACTGCATCCCTACAGACTTCACACTAACCGACACAATGATAATTCCCCCGAATCTCTCTGAAGAGACAACAAAACAGTTGAAGGAAAAAGTTCTGCAACAGATCCGACTACAGGGTAAAAGCCAAAGGAAAGTTACAACCATTAATCTGCACCACAAAGACAGCAGCGGGTCAACACTGGCCCTTGAGGTGCTGTCAGACTTGAGCAAGGAGTTCACATGTGAGACCCTGAGAGAACCATTTAATACAGATATTGCAGAAAATAAAGTGTTCACATTTGAGATTCAAAATATGGCAAATGGATTGCTCCGTATACATAAAACGCATCAGAAAACTGTTCTTCTCCTGTTGGATAACAAAGATGACAAGTCACTACACTACTTATTAAAGACTCTGGAATTCAAGCTTACGCATGCTGATCACCCTGGATTCATCATTATTAATGCTGTATGCAAGAGCGCCGTTCGAGTACCAGATGTTGTGAAACTTAAACTGGAGCTCTTACCAGATGAGAAGAAGAGGTTTGATCAGAAGTCGCTGGAGGTGAAAAAGGAATACAAGAAAATGTCACAGAAGTTGCATTCCTTTAACATAATGCAGAGAGGTTTCCAGAGAGAGGATGCAGAGAAAATGATCAGAGAAGAAATGGCGAATCATATTAAAAAAGACCCCAAGTCTAAAGGAACAAGACTTTTTAGTTTTTTGGCTTTGATAAATTCATATGTTCCAGGTTCACACTTGTCGAAGCTTTTGTGCAAGAGATTCATTGGTAAATCAGAATGGCCCATTGATGACGGAAAACCTTCACTGGAAATGATACTGAAGCCTTTCGAGAATCTTATTGTAAGTTTCTCAGATGGAGAACAGAAAGCCGACTGCATACGTCTGGCACATCCAATGATAGCTGATGCCTGTCTGAAACTGTTCACTGAGCACAATGTGAAGAGATCTGACGTTGCTCTTGACTTCTTGGACAGCATGGTAAGATCCAATAAGATCAGTTATGAACAAATTTGCAAGAGCATGTTAGTCACAAGGCTTGAGGGTCTGACGGGAAAGGAAATGTTTTCCAAACTGATTCTTGACATCTTGGATGAAGGGGAAAATAATACTAAGCAGTGCATTGATTTGTTGGAGTCAGCTTCATCTCTCTTCTCAACAAACCCATTTTATCCTCAAGCACTTGCACGTTTGTATTACATAAAGGTAAAGGAGGAGAACAAATTTGAAATGGCAGAAAAATCGGCAAAGGAGGCCATTGACAGAGATCAAGAAAAATCTCATATTAAGGACACATTGGGGCAAGTTCGCAAAAGCCACCTGCAAAGATATTTTAAGAATCCAAACAGAGACATTAAAGTGTGTTTGGACATTGCAAAGTCTGCCATTGATGCATTTCACGATGAAGCAAAAACAGCTGAATTTGAGTCAGCTGACACCAGATTCAGTAATAGGGGCCTATTTGGATTTCTCCAGGTTTGCAATGTCAGTTGTGTCATGAATCTAAAAGAAGCTCTTGAACAGGAATACAAAGGTGATCTCAGAGGTGATATTGAATCCAGATATGATTTCTTTGAACGGTATTTGGTATACTCAAGACCAACGCCAAAACAAGAGGAACCAGCCTACTTTAGTGAAGATGTTGAAGAGTGCTACATACACTTTTTTAAACAGGGTGAGCAGACTGGTAAAATGACCCTAAATGAAAAGAAAATGAAATCTTTTGCAGGACTTCTTCATTTCTTACAATCTGACATCAATGTCCTTGAAAAAAATTGGAATGCAATCGCAAATCCACAGTCTGATAATGAAACCCAAATGGTTCATTACACTCTTGCCAACATCATCTTGAGTCAGTTTGATAAGCCGTGTGAAAATCTTCAGGATCTTCAGGCCAGGTTACAGGAGCTTTGGAAAACAGAAGAAAATCACAGAAGCCCAGAGTTTTATCTCTCGATTCTTTTGCTCTTTTGGCCTGATGAAGCACAGACAGTAAACCAAGACTCTCCAAACCTGGAAAACTGTGTCCAATATATGAGTCAGTCATATGAGAGAACGTATCAGAAATACCTTTACGGTCGCTACCTGGTGCCTCTGTTCTTCTTAGGGAAAGGAAGTGGTTTGCAAAAACTGGTTCACAAAAAACTGTTTAAAACTGATCTGGAGCTCCTCACTAATGGAGATGAAAATGTAGAAGTCAGTTGTCTTCAGCGTATAAATGGGGAGGTAAAAAAACATCAAGTGTTTGCTGTTAGAGATGGGCAACAGATTCAAGTCAGCCTTTACAAACGGGCTAGTGTGTACAGAGATGGCGAGGTGTCTTTCTACATTGGCTTCACAATTAAAGGTCCTGTGGCTTACAAAATCAGATATGAAGAGAACAGTAAGTAAAGGACTAATAAACACTTTTTCATATTCATCATACATCTGTAAACAATACCCTGTTAAACATTTTATTCCCTTTTCTCTGCAGATTAAATCTGATGGTGACAGCGCTATGGAATAAATCACTGAACTTCAATATCCTCAAATGTCAGATCCAGGAAGACATCTTAATTATCTTTTTAATACTTTTGTTTCTTAATTGTGAAGAAAGAAAGTGGAGGGGATGAGACAAGTTATAGTAGATGTACATGGTCCTACTTTCTTGGATTGATCCTAGCTTATGTTTTACCACATTGGTTCTCTTAACTCATAACATCTATTGGCCAGAATTACCTTCTGTGTTTCATGTTAGTCCATTACATATCCTATACAGAATCATACAGATTATGGACACTTATAATCGATAAAAAGCATACAACTTAAAATGGATTTTGGGGTCATGTATGAATACTGTAAAAAGTCTAATGAGCTTTACATCCAACAGTTTGCTTTGGTGTTTGGTATTAGAAGAAAATAAAAGAAAACAACTGATATTCATATACAAATCATTTAAAGGTCTTTAAATTGAATTTGATTGAATTACATTTTGTGTCAATTGTTCATATGTATTTTATGCAAATTTCATTTGTTTTTAACAGCGAAATGATGTGCCTTCTTTACCAAGCTTTACATGCCATTCCTCATATTACAGAAATAATTTGACTATATCTTTACACATACTAATCAAAGATGGTTTCAGTCAATATTACATTTTTGAATATTCTTTGAATCATATTTGAGTTCATTCAATAACTTACATTTATTTGCAATGGAAACACTTTTAATTGAACACAGTCAAATTATGGGACATATACAACTGTATTTTGTAGAATACACAAAATATAAATAATAAAAAATTGTTTAATTAAAATGTGTGCTTTTGTTGTCTAAATGGTGTTTCATCTTTAGTTGAAAGTCTATGAGTAAACAGTATATGACTCTGATTGACTATAGGCATAAGGCTCTACTTAGGACAGGGGTAGCAACCTTTGCCACCAAAAGACCCATTTTGGGGCCTCTCCCTCACAATAAAATTTGTCTGGATCCACAAATATTTCTAACCTCTTAAATGACTATAACACAGGATGTAATGCATGTAAGGCACTGGTTACCCAGTTGCACTTCTAGGTGGCAATTTAGTGCGATTTTTATTGTATTTAGATGTTAACAATTTATACATTTTTGTTCCTGTCAAGAAGTGGGAGAGCTACAATTGGAGAGTAGCGTCGCGTTGTTGCACGCGCTGCTTTATTTCCTTATTCTGTGAACTTTTGTTTTGGCTTTTGTTTTAACAGTGTTTGATGAACAACCACAAGTGACCCCTTACTCTCCGCATACGGACTTCATGCATAAACATTAGAAGTGCGCTAGCCAGGCAGGATTTAAACTATGCCAGCTAAAGACCTAAAATTCTGGTTTTAAGACGAAAAACGTACCAAGCAGATTGTTTTCTCACCATTTCATGTCTGACACACTCATACAGTGTTCGGCGCTGTCTCTCATCTAACAAAGCCGAAATAAAAATGCTTCTGTATGTTTCTTTTGTCATTTCCGGTCTTACTTCGAATATCTGAAAAGGCAAATACATTTACCCAGCCAGGGTGTAGTAAATGTGTAAGCTTTTTCAAATATTTCTTGAAGAAATCAGGACAGAAGTGGTCAAAACAAAATAGATGGATTACAGCAGCATTTGTAAATGGGTATGTGCCTCTTTTGTCCATTGTTAATCCAATCGACCAAAATGCATCTAAATACCAGGATTTTTATTTGACTTCTTCTGCCATGAAAGACCAAACCATAGGCCCTAGAGACTTGAAACTTAGCCTGATGATTTAAGGAGAGATAGACAAGGTACAGCCAAAAACACAAAACTGCTCATATAAACCGTTTTACCTTATTATTGGAATTCTTGCGTGTCTAGAGGTCGCTCGCATTTGTCAACTGCAACCATCATCGAGAGGTCTCATTTCAGATATTTTTTTATGAACATTTTTCTTAAACGTAATCATTGTAGTTTCCATGCTTTTCTGAAATACAACCTTGAAATAACAAACCTGGATGACGTATGTGCCTGACAAATGCGACTTCCGGAGGACGCACCCTTTGAATTGAGATACAGCTAGACTTTATAACGTAGTGTCTGTGACATCCCCAAGTAGATTTCCTTTTTTTAATAATAACATATTACAAAATATAAGATAAATGTTGTATGCCAGAAGTGAATTATAGCTTCTAAAAAGATGAACAGTCTTCAGTGGGCGGAGTCGGCCGTCGGCATGTTGGTAGGGCTTTACTCAGTTCCGATCCTAGACTTCTGGGGGCTCTTAGCAAACCTTTGTGGGGGGCCTTGTCATAGTTCAATTTAGATAAACATAACTGTAAACTATAATAAATCAATAAATAATAAATCAATTAACACTATTAAAACCTAAAGACAAAAACATTTAACATACAGAACTGTTAAAGTAAACACAGAAGAACCCAAGTGCAGGCAAGCACGAGACGAGATGGTAGGGGTAACACAGGAATTTATTAACAAAGAACACTATAAACTGACAAAACAAAACCCACGAGGGGAAAACAAAACAAGATAAATAATAAACTTTAACAAGGACAAGAACACTGACTAACTAGACTATTGAAAACAAACACTTGAAACGAACACTAAACTAACACTTACTAGACACGGGGAACAGGAACAGGAACAAGGCAAGACAGCAACATCTGCTACAGGTACAGGTACAGGTACAGGAACAACTTACAACTTACAACTTACAACTTACAACTTACAACTTACAACTTACAACTTACAACTTACAACTTACAACTTACAACTTACAACTTACAACTTACAACTTACAACTTACAACTTACAACTTACAATCAAGGTGTGGTATACAACAGGAACAAGAACACAAGCACAAGTAGTTACATACAACGAGCCAGCACAGGACAATAAAACAAGAGGAAGTATTATAGGGAGACAAACACAGGATACTTAAATAGGGACCAGGTGACACAGATCAAACATTAAGGGGAAGCTAATTAACACAAACTAGGAAACAGGAGGGTAGGAACGATGACGCGACTCGGGGAGAGTATGGAAGGCCACAAGGTCAAAAACATCTCTCCCCACATGAAACAAAGGATTCTGTATGATTCCACCTCTAAACCAAAAAATACCTGACAAGGAGAGGTGAAACCATGACGCAGAACAAGTTAGTTTAAAATTAAATTCCCATTTTGATTCACATGTAAATAATTCTTTACCTAAAGTAACGTATGGCTCTGGAAACATCGAACTGTCAAAAAAATACTTAAACATGCAAATGCGATGTGTTTTTACTAAGCAAATGATTGGGTTTACAAAAATTAAACATGATAAATATGGTTTACTAAAGAAGTTTAGCATAAGAAAACACATCAATAATTCTTTAAATGTGATGTGACATATTATCATGGGCAAACGAACAGTGGATTGCAGTGGTGTGCACTACAGCTGAGACACTGTACAATTTGTTTTGAAGTCATTCCCTGTAGATTCTATTGCTATTTACATGTTAAGATGTTTAGGGTCAGGGTTTCGTAAGACTTGAACAACATGGGTTTATCGCGAGCCCTTGATTGAAGACGTAGCTGCTGACAGCAGTAGACTAGCTTTACAAGCCTTAAATCATTTTAATGAATTATTGCAAAATGATTCATTGTTTAGAAGTGTTCGAAAGGGCACGGTGGCGCCACCTATGGGTCAAAACATTGTAAAGCAACAAGGTCTCAGCCCAAACTGACAGATTTTACTAAACAATTGCAATTATTTTTCTTATAAGGGTTCTGCCAGTGGGTGTTCCTGGAAACTGAAAAATCTATAAGAATCAACAGCTTATTTCAAGCTCAATTTAGAGAACTTGGCAATAAAACGTACAATTAAAATATAAACAAAACTGCTTGAATACAATTGACAAAGACCAAAGACAGTGGTGTATAGTATTGGACTGAATCAAGTGTAATTTGTTACTGTATTCTTTTTGGCTACCTGGTAGTGGTACTGAGTATCAAAGTTATTAGCAACTTCACCTCTCTACTTCACTACATTTTTGAATAAATGCATTTACTCTTTACTCCACTACATTTGTAATAACTACTGCAATTACACTTTAAATTTAGCATGTTTTGTGTTTTGCAGTTTATTTCTGCAACAGAAGCAATTTATCCATTTCCAGGGTATTGAGAGTACTGTATCTTAAGCATTTTCTCTTGCTTACTAAAACTCGTCAACATGGCTTCTTTATGCGAATGTGAGTGTATTATCAGGTAGTTGACATCACTAGTGTTTTATATGTGAGATGAGGACATGACTGCAGCTAGCGATGAGGCCTAAACCAGCATGTCAAATGCAAACGGATTTGACTTTTAATTTTACTAAACATTATTTTATTTATCTGTTACATCTATCTTTTTAAGGATATTAGTTTCCTTATGAGCACTTGAGCTTAACTGAAACTAGAGTGTTTTTAATGGATGCGTTTGGGCTCTTGTGTCGACCTTGATTTAGTGCAATTTTGTGGTGTTCAGTTTTATTATGCTTTTAGAAAATAATATGGTTAAATTGTTAAAACAATTCAAGGGGGATGGGGTGCTTAAATATTTGATTATTTACAGACGATTTTTAATGTAAATGTATATTACAACAATTATAAATGGGAAAGTGAGGGGGGCATGCTTTTTGTCAATTTTTTTAACAAATGATGCCATCCCCTCGTACCTCCCCTCAAATCGAGTCCTGCTTACAATCAACTGTTTCTTGTATTTCTCTGACCTGTCACTAAGGTGTTGAGGACTGGTGCCTTTTTGAGCCTTCATTCAATGTTAGTAATATTGCCTACTCAAGTACTGTTCAAATCTGAAACTCTGATACCTGATTTCACAAGCAAGGCTTAAGGCTAATCCAAGAGTGATATGAATTTGGGCCATTTTTTGGATTTCCGCCTGAATTTGGCATACCCAATCCACATACAGTGATATGAATACAATATTTTGGTGCCATATTACAGGAAACCCCTCCAAATTTCACACAACACTGCCCAGGGACCTGTAGACAATTCTTCATCATTACAACAGGTCTCAACAAATAGAGGAAAACTTTGTTTTCTCTATTATATGATATTCAATTATTATTCCGAAGCAACTGAAGTGTCGTTTTTTCGTCATTTCCGCCGAAATTTGTCACACCCAATTTTAAACATCCCCCATTACCACAGTGGTATAAATAAATGTAAGAAGCGAAACTTGGTGTTGAGTCTGTGGTGTTTTGGTCCAATTTTTTTGCTATAGGCTAGACTGAGTGAAAGACATTTATGTTTGTAAAAGAGAGAGATAAAGTAAATGTTTATGTGCTTTCTTCATCTAAGAGTGTGTTGGTGAGTAAAGACTTTTATCTGACAATGATTGAAGTGTTTGGGAGAGTGTTTTTATCATTCTGCCATAAACTACCTTTTGTGTCATGACTCCACCATCATGTCATGTGTATTCATGGTCTTGCAGCAGAATCATGGCATGGCCTTAGGTTTTTTGTGTAGAGGGAGAGATAGTGAACCTATTGGCTCTCCGTACTCTCTCTCCCGTCCGCATCTTTGTTTCTGCCATCTCCTTTCCTTGATACCTTCCCATCAGTGTATCATCCCCTACACCAACTCCCTTGTCAATTATCCTAAAATAAACTAACAAAACAAGACAAAACGTCTAGAGGAACAGGCAAGGTAAGGGAATGCAAGGGTATCTACAGACAAGGTAAAACAGGAAGCAATAATGTACACGACTTGGAAACAATATAAAATAAACTGACACAGGACAGCGAAAACAGGGGCGTTAAATAGGGAGACGAACAAAAGATAATTAACAAGGGAACAGGTGTGGGTAATGAAACACTCAGGGAAAGCTGAACAAGAGAACGAGGGGGTAGGGCCAATGACGAGACCAGAAAGAGAGCATGGCAGGTCAAAACAAACAATGTCATGTCTCTCTCTACACTATAAATGAGAGATCTGCCATTATTCTGCCACTAGACTAAAAAAACAATAACCAAAGAGACAGAATCATGACAAAAAAATGTGGTGAAATGATGTGATGACAGGTAGTTAATAAAATAATAATAATTACAATATAGTAATTTAAAAGATGTGAAATCCATTTTGAAGGATTTGCAGCTTTTGTTTTTTCTGAAGCCTATATGCAGCTGTAGGTGCAATATATGTGTCATGGTTTCACCTCTCCTTGTCAGGTATTTCTTGGTTTAGAGGTGGAATCATACAGAATCCTCTGTTTCTTGTGGGGAGAGATGGTTTTGACACTTGCGGTCTTCCATACTCTCCCCGAGTCACGTCATTGTTTCCCTACCCTCCTGTTTCCTAGTTTGTGTTAATTACCTCCCCTATAAAACATCCTCTTGTTTCTTTGTCTGGCGCGTGTTCATTGTATGTGATACCTGTAAGCTGTTTGCTGTAAGCTTCACCTTGCCTGTGAGTTTGCTGTTACCTGTATGAGCTGTATCCTGTTTTCCTGTTACCTTGTTCCTGTTCCCCCTTTCCTAGTAAGTTTAGTTTAGTGTTATTTCAAGTGTTTGTTTTGTAGTATAGTTAGTCCCTGTTCTTGTTTTATTAAAATAGTTAATCCTGTCCTGTTTTCCCCATCGTGGGTTTTGTTTTGCCTTTTGGTCTTTTGTTGTTTAAATAAACCTGTTAACCCCTTATCTGCCTTGTCCTGTCTCACCTGCAATTGGGTTCAACCTTGTCTCCCCGTGACAACATGAGAAGGTGAATCAGCAGCTTATTTAAGCTAAAATTCAAAAGTGTGTCAAACCAAGCCAAAATTAATACATATTGTAATATTTTGCACATAATGCAAACTATTTTGAAACTGCAATTTTTTACTTTTGCCCATGTGAGGTGAGATGATGTTGCAATGACATTTACTTAATGGTCGTAGCTCCAATCCAGAGGGTCATTCTTGCAACTCCTTTCTGAAGATGAAGGCAGAGGTGGAGCTAGCCACCCCCCAAACCCTGCCATGTGTGGACAGGGATCAACCTTGTGGTGGTGGGGAGGATGGGGTTGAATATCAATGTCTGAAGAATACGCGCATTTAGTGCGGTTTGAATCAGGCCCGGTTCCTGCCCGGTGATAAAGGGTGGGCTAGCAGATATCCTGGGAGGGCATTAACCACACACAGTAGGCTATATAACTACAAAAAAAATTAAGAGACCATTTCAAAAGTTCTTGTTTCAGATAAGAATGTGTTTTGGTAAAATTATCATTTGTGTTCATTTCTGTAACATCACATCTGTGATGTTGGTCATTTTATTGGATTCATGAAACCTGCTCTTTATGGAAATTATACATGTTTATGTTTGGAGTATGAATTCTGAATACTTGTGAAGAAATGACAAAAATCAAATGTGTGAGTGAGTGGGTGTGTTAACATGTGTATATAGCACTCTCATCTTTATTATTTGAATTACGGTAATTATTTTCTTTATTATCATTCTGTGGTCCAGACAAATCACATTATTGGATTTTTTCATGTAATCAAATCAGTGACTGATGATGAACACGTGTGTATTTTGTTTAATCAATAAAATACAAGCCAGTTGCATGGACTGGTTACTGGTATACGATACAACGTATCTTGAGTATTATTTGAGCACTCTGTTAACATCAGCCATTTCATGTCCACTACATTTAACAGCCCCTAATTATTATCAAAAATAACAAATACACATTTTTAGTCATTTGGCAGACGCTTTTATCCAAAGCGACTTACAGTGCACTTATTACAGGGACAATCCCCCTGGAGCAACATGGAGTAAAGTGTCTTGCTCAAGGACACACTGGTGGTGGCTGCTGGGATCGAACCAGCAACCTTTTTGATTACCAGTTCAGTGGTGTAACCCACTAGACAACCATCTCTCACATACATGAAGACATTCAATTTATCACATTCATTTTCCAACATGGAGTAAACATCTCATCACATTAATTCAAGAGATAAATGACCATAATCACGTATTCAATGTTCATAACATTTATTTTTCTTCAAATCCATAGATCAAAGTTTATGTTAAAGCAAAATGTCCATCTAATTTCTATCCATAATTATTCATCCTCTGCTTTCATTAAAAGACAGGTAGCTGCTTTAAGTTTTAGCTTTCACATGACATACAATTCCTCTTTTGACTAAACAAAACCAATACCAGGAACAGCTTGGCACTAGATGGAACTCTGTCATCCATCATGACAGTGAAAATGGCTGGCCTTTTTTTATTTGTACAAATTTATGTATCACTTTTTTTAGATCAGACCCCCTTTCCCACCCAAACCCCCGCGGCCACCAAAATCTCAATCTGAACTCATTTCAAAACATGAGAGCCCTGATTTAAGTTTCACACTTAAGTCCGACTAGAAATAAGTATAAAATTACATCATTCATATAATTCTTGACAGCAAGAATATAATTTCTATTCACTGATTCAAAGATGCGTAAAGGTTTCAAAAGTTCATGAAAGTATTTTAAAAACATTTAAACAATGTAACATTTTAAATATTCATATGTTTCGGCCAGATGCATGAACTTAGTCCCTGATAGGACTTTTCTTAACAAGACGTTTTTTAACAGCTACTCTCATTGAAATTAGTTCTGAATAATCAGAATATTTTAAATTTCAGTTGGACTAATCTTAATCTTCGACTTAATTTGTATCACATGTGCAGTATATATGAGTATTGAATGCATCAGCTGTATCCAAATTGTTGTCGATGTGTGATGAGAGCGGACATTTCATTTTCAGAGAAATGAAAGAAAAAGTGTCATTAAGTCAAATCCACTGTCAGAACATTTCAACTGCCTGACATTCCTTTGAGGGTTGAGTGGTATTGATACAGATCTCAGTTTTCAGGTTCAGTTCACTTTCGTTTCACAGGAAAGAAAAGTAAAAGTTATTTTCTTTCAATAGACATTAATAATTCTACCAGAAGACTCGGGAGGCGAGATGACGTTGCAATGACATTTACTTAACGGCGTAGGTCCGGTCTGTAGCTCGAATCCAGAGGGTCATAGATTCTTGCACTTTCTGTATGAAGATGAAGGCAGGGGCGGAGCTTAGCCACCCCCCAGCCCCCGGGATGATTGGACAGGGATCACCCTGGTGGTGGTGGGGAGGATGGGGGTGAATATCGGCGTCTCAAAAATGCTTAAGTATTTACATTCACTAAATATTGCTGTTTCTATCCCGCAAAATGTCCTTGTAAGCAGACTTCTGAGTGCTGAAAAGATGAATGGGACATATTATGGACTCATAGACTTGGCAAACATGGGCAATTAAGGCCATGAGACTGCAAGTCAACAAAAAGTGTGTAATTTGGGACAGAGCCTGAAGCCCCCTTTGAATCCCATGTCAGGTGCACATAAGTTAAATATTTTACTATTTTGGAACCACTATGAAATGATTAGCTATGTTTTGTCATAGTCCCAGTTTCCTGGTTTGTTTCCACAGTCTGTCCTGTGTTTCATTGACAGGATCCTCCATGTTCCCGCACCTGTCTCCTGTCAGTAATAACACATGCCAGCGATCCCTCTCATCATCTCCATTTCAATTCCTGTTTCTCCACTCCGAGGTATAGTCTCATCTTCGAGAAATCTCCTATAAGTTTTGAATCAAATGTTGTTAATATTAATAAATATCTCCAGTTTATATATTCCTCCGAGCCTCCTGGTTTGTATAGCCGTAACATAAAAATATAAATAATAGTATGAATGTAGAGACATCTATCAATGAAGATAAAACTCTCTTGTGGTATTTTTATATTATAAAGTTTTTATCTTTTATCTATTTCAGAACACATTTTCAGTACAGTTCATTAAAAATTTGAAAGAATCTATAAAGTAAGTTACACTTTATGTTTTTTCAAAAACATTTAATCAAATATCAACAAATAAATGAAATACATCTCTAAATAATCATCTGGACTCAATTATTTAGTGAGAGGAACTATGCGTTTTCTAAATCATCTGCTAACTCATTAACGAGGGATGATGAAATACTAATTAGCTTCTAGCAGAATATTTTTTATTAATGTGCCACTTTCATAGCAGGTACTACTGTGTCCAAACTTTCATTTACAGATCAATGAAATGACCTTTGTGAATATCGCTTGTAAAAACCTCACTGACCTCTTTTCAGTAGTTATATAAATATGTTTACATGATTTTTATAGAATTTGCTTAACTGTCTTTGATAAATGCATCAACTTGACAAAATGTAGGCTAATGATGTCTTTAAGATAAATGGCAAATTCAATTGTGCAAATCAATCACAAAATTGTAATTCTGTTTCTGAGTGAGTCATTATTTCATATAAAACGAAACTTAATTCAGGTGTAACAGGTTTATGACACAACATTTTTTGCACATAAAAGGTTCAGAAAACCGAGGTTAGGACAGTAGCCCATTGTTGTTGCTACAGAGTAGTGGACAACAGCTGACTGTCAGCAGAACGGTAAGAGAATTCATGCTTTTCAATATTATATAAAAGTGTGTTTATGATTCAGCTGCTGACATTGTAGGAAAAACAGATGTGCTTCAAATGTGCCTTCAGTCTGTTGTGACAGCTTTCCTCAGTTATTAACGTTTTAAATCTATCAATACACTGCTGGTGGGGAAAATGTGAAAGTTTGCACTCTCCTATTCTCCATTATAGGAGATGGTCCTCATAGATAACGAGGTCCAGGTAACAAGAGTGGGTCCAGATCCATCTCCTCCCACTTTATATACTTTGCCGAGTAAGTTGCAACCTGTGGGTGCCAATGTTTGCTTTTAAGTCTATGTTTGATCAATAGTCTAGATATATCCATAATTTAGTGTAGGCATTAGCAGAGTTAAATATACGTTAACCCTAAACCAAACCCTAAAGCTAATAAAATACGTAATTAAGTAAAGTTTGTTTTCAACAAGTTTGCTTTTGCGTCAAAAGAATAACTTACTTTAGTTACGACGTAATACGAAAATGGTGGAGCAACAATGACACGTATGACACTCAAAATGAAGTGGGAGGAGACTGGATCTGGATCCGACCTTTAACCCTGGACCTGTTCTGCAGTGAGGAGCTTCTGGTCTAGTTAGCAGATCATCATTCTGTGTATTTATACTTCTGTATTCATTGAAGAAAAAATTCATGTGAAGTGTTTTTTGCTTAACATCTGTATTAGTGTCACAGAACAGCTGTGGTCAAAAGCACACGACTAAGATAGAATCCGAAAAACAGAAATTGAATAGCAATCTAGGAGCAAAACAGAAAAACCTTAACCACACGTCACATAAATAAATAAACAGAAGAAATCACAGGGCTTAAATACACAAGGGGAACGTAATCAAAGAGAAACAGAAACAGGTGTGGGGCAATAAACAACTAGGAAAACTAATGAGGGAACACCTGGAAATCAGGAACACAGAAAAAACAAACTAAACCGACTAAAACTTTGACAGTTAGGTGTCATCTTCATTCATCTTTTATCATTGTTCATTTGTTTTTATTCACCCTTTATTTTTCTTGCATGAAGATAATAGTTATCTCGTTCTTCCAGGTGTATTGATTTCTCCTTGGCACTAGAATAAAACTCACAGGAATTATCTTAATTGAACAACAGTTTCGAGCCCTTCACACAAAAAACTCCTCTCTGATAGAAAAATAGACAAACTAAAATAGGTCTGAGAATGTACACGGTGCCTTCATCCAAAGACAATGAAAGTATACCAGTTCCAACCAGTCTTAGAGATTCCCTCTCATGTCTTGATGTTGTGTGGTCTGACATGTTTGAGACTGAAGACATTAACCATGACAGAGTGAGACAGCAGCAGATTGATTTTCTTAGAGGAGCTCCACCAAGGTGGCAGAATTTTTACACATCAGTGAATCAGCCGACAGTAGTTCCACTGGTCGAAAGGGACGGCTTTAATGATTTAATACAGTTAGTTGAGAAAAGAAAAAGTAAACACTCTCTCATCACTGATGTTTCTTTACGATACCAGTCTGGCAGTGGAGGGTCAACTCTTGCCATGCAGGTGCTTTGGCATTTCCGGAAAGATCTCAGATGCGCCAAAGCGATCGATTCAGATCTAAACACTAAGCTGTCAGACCTGTCAAAACAAGTGCTGGACCTTTTTCTACTGTCTAATGAAGCACATGCAAAACAAGATCGGAGAACTGTGCTGCTGTTACTGGACACCAGGGAAAGGACGGACAATGATGTGCCAATCAAGACTGTTCTCTGTAATAACCTGATTGAAGAAATCCGTCGGAGGGGCATCAATACAGACACTCCAGTTGTGATCATTTTGAACTGCATCCCTACAGACTTCACACTAAACGACAAAATGATTCTTCCACCAAATCTCTCTGAAGTGGAAATTAAACAATTCAAGGAAAAAGTTCTGCAACAGATCCGACTACAGGGAAAAAGCCAAAGGAAAGTTACAACCATTAATCTGCACCACAAAGACAGCAGCGGGTCAACACTGGCCCTTGAGGTGCTGTCAGACTTGAGCGAGGAGTTCACATGTGAGACCCTGAGAGACCCATTTAATACAGATATTTCAGAAAATGAAGAGGAGCTCGGACATAAAGCATGTAAAAAAACTGTGCTCCTTCTGTTGGATAACAAAGATGACAAGCCACTTCGCCACTTATTAAAGAATCTGCTGTCGAAGCTTAAGCGTGCTGATCACCCTGGATTCATCATTATTAATGCTGTAAGCAAGAGCGCCGTCCGAGTACCAGATGATGTGAAAATTAAAATGGAGCTTTTACCAGATGAGAAGAAGAGGTTTGAGAAGTGGCTGGAGCTGGAAATTGAAAACAACATAATGTCACAGAAGTTGCATTCCTTTAACATAATGCAGAGAGGTTTCCAGAAAGAGGATGCAGAGAAAGTGATCACAGAAGAAATGGTGAATCATATTGAAACGGACCCAAAGTCAAGCGGAACAAGGATTTTTAGTTTTCTGGCTTTGATAAACTCATATGTTCCAGGTTCACACTTGTCAGAGTCTTTTTGCAAACAATTCATTGCCAAAAAAGAAAACTCCATTGATGAGGAAAAACCTTCACTGGAAATGATACTGAAGCCTTTCGAGGATCTTATTGTTATTTTCTCAGATGGAGAACAGAAAGCCGACTGCATACGTCTGGCACATCCAATGATAGCTGATGCCTGTCTAAAACTGTTGACAGAGCACAATTTTACCAAATTTGATATTGCTCTTGACTTCTTGGGAAAATCAGATGAGATCAGTTATTTACAAACTTGCAAGAGCATGTTAGTCACAAGGGTTGTGGGTCTGATGGGAAAGGAAAATTTTTCCAACCTGATTCTTGATGAAGTAAAAGATAATGCTGAGAATTGCATTGCTTTGTTGAAGTTGGCTACAGATTCGTTCTTAGCAGACCCTTTTTATCCTCAAGCACTTGCACGTTTCTATTACATTATGGTAGATAATGTAGTAGATGAAAACATCTATGAAAAGGCAAAAATATATGCAACAAAGGCTATTGAAAGAGATCCAAAAAATTCTCATCTGAGAGACACACTGGGGCAGCTTCTCAAAAACCAGCTTAACCGTAAAAACCCCCCAAAGATGAATTTGGCAGTTGCAAACTCTGCCATTGATGCATTTAATGCTGAGGCTAAAGCAGCTGAAATCGAGTCAAAACACAACAACAGATTCAATAATAGAGGCTTTTTTGGTTTTCTCCAGGTTTGCAATAAAATGTGGGAAATGACACTAAAAAAAACTCTTCAACAAGAATACAAGGGTGATCTCAGAGGTGATATTGAGGCTAGATGTGATTTCTTTGAATGGTACCTGGCATACTCACAACCAAACATTGATAAAGAGGACCTACACTACTTGTGTAAAGATGTTAAAACATGCTACACATACTATCTGCAGACTGGTGAAATGACCCTAAAAGAAAAAAAGTCTTTTGCAGGACTTCTTCATTTCTTACAATCTGACATCAATGTCCTTGAACAAAATTGGAATGCAATCGAAAGTCCACAGTCTGATAATGAAACCCAAATGGTTCATTACACTCTTGCCAACATCATCTTGAGTCAGTTTGATAAGCCGTGTGAAAATCTTCAGGATCTTCAGGCCAAGTTGCAGGAGCTTTGGAAAACAGAAGAAAAACACAGAAGCCCAGAGTTTTATCTCTTGATTCTTTTGCTCTTTTGGCCTGATGAAGCACAGCCAGTTAACCAAGACTCTCCAAACCTTGAAAACTGTGTCCAATATATGAGTCAGTCATATGAGAACCTGTATCAGAAATACCTTCACGGTCGCTACCTGGTGCCTCTGTTCTTCTTAGGGAAAGGAAGTGGTTTGCAAAGATTGGTTCGAAAACTGTGTAAAACTGATCTGGATCTCCTCACTGAAGGAGATGAAAACGCAGAAGTCAGATGTCTTCAGCGTATCAACGGGGAGGTGAAACATCTTAAAGTGTATGCTGTTAAAGATGGGCAAAAGATTCAAGTCACCCCTCACAATAAGGCTAGTGTGCACAGAGAAGGGGAGGTGTCATTTTATCTTGGCTTCACGATCGAAGGACCTGTTGCCTTCAACATCAGATATGATGAAACAGTAAGTAAAGTACTTCCTATTTCAAACTCATAAAACACTTTCGTCAAACATCTGTCAGTAATAAACTGTCAATTGTATTTCATTTTCAGTAAAACATTTTATGTCATTTTCTCTACAGAGTTAGTATCTGACTTGTCTGATTCAATTGCTGGACTGTGACAGCGGGATGGAATGAATCACTGAACTCAAATGTTCTTAAATGTGACATGCAGGACAAATTTTTGTTTCTAAGTACTGAAGAAAAAGAATGACAGAAAGAAAGTAAGAAAGGTGGGGGGTTGATATAAAAAGTAGAGTTCAGTTACAAGTTTCTTGATCATAGCTTACATTCTTTCATTGGTTCTGGTAATTCATTACATCTATTGGCCAGAATTACCTTCTGTGTTTCATGTTAGTCTTATAGTACATGTGCTTTACAAATTCAGACAGCTTATGGATACTTATACTAAAAAGCATACCATTTATAGGGGATTTTTGGGTCATATATAAATATTGTAATATTATAAAAGTCTTAATTGACGACTGTATGATGTTGTATGGTATCAGCAGAAAATTAAGGAAACAACATATATTCACGTTCATATCATTCATAGTTCTTAGATTTAATCATACACTAGTCAAATCGAGGTTGTATGATTTCTTTACAATTTGTTTCAATTTTGTTTTATGCTGATTTGATACTTTTTTAATAAGATAATGGTGTGCCTACTCTGAAAGCCTTAAATGTTTACCTAATATCTAGTATTTTCTTGCGGAAATATTATTATCTCTACATATAATTATTATAGATTTCCTATATATATCTGCATATCGTTTTTCATACATGATTTCTGTCAATGAATTTGCAATGGAAAAACTTTTATTTCAAAACAAAGTAACACAATCAATTCATAGTGACATGGGAAATATGTAAATGTATTTTGTGGTTTTGTCTAAGATTGAAAGTCTATGATTACACATGACTCTGATTGACTAGGTGAAGGGCTCCTTACAATATTCTTTTTGACATAAGAATTGCAGGTTTTTAACAAAACTTGTCCATATGAGTAGTGCTTCTATAGATAATATATAAAAACCGTCAAAAACTCACTGTAAAAAACTGTGTGTTTTTTTTTTTAAATCGAATCGTGGAAGAGAGTTTGGAAATGAAATATGACTTCTCTTCATGTGTAGCCCAGAACAGCATTGTTCTGTTTTACAAATGCATTATTCATCATGTTAGACGGTGGAGTCTGCTGATATCAAAACAAGTTACTCTTGATACATAATCTAAATATTGTCCAGCATTTTCAGAGTATTTATAATATCCAGCACATGACAACCCTTTTGATCATATCAAGAAGTTCAAACACAACAAACACAAAAACACACAACCATTTCTATGGAATAAAGTGGACGAAAACCATAAACTTTATTAGTATTCTTTATTAGCATTTTACCATTAATTGTCATTATCATGGGAGAATCTCAACTGAGTTTGGTTAAGTAGTAGATTTGGTAACGTTTTAGATGAGGACTGTGCAAAATAATTGAATCTTCCCTAGAATATATTCTGTTTTTGTCATGAATTGTTTAATTTCAACCCAACTCTTGCACTCGAAAAGAAATCTCGCAGACAAGGGTTCCAGATCCCAAGAATTCAAACTTTACTTGCTCGAACCAACAACGTGAGATATTCAGAGTTCATCTGAAGTGATCCAACAACTGTACATCTCACTCCACACTTTATACAGAAATCTCAAGTTGTTTTTCACATTGTTCACCAATCAGGTTTCATATGATATCACCTTATTTGTAAGCCCGTCCACTCCCTCAGCCCACCCCTCTAGCCATTGGCCACAGTTATGTTTCAACCTTCCTTATTTAGAATATAATCATGGCAAGGGTCTTCTAAATTTCTAAAAAGAAAAGCATACACATGCATGCTACCAAGCGTCGGCCAACCGCCATTACTCCAAGGCCCCTCATTACGTGTGTGGTCAGAGGGTCTGGTTATCCACCTCAGACCTTCCCCTCAATCTCCACACATGTAAGCAGGGGCCCAAGTTTATCGGCCCCTTCCCCGTCACCAAGATCGTCAACCAAGTAACCGTCCGCCTTAAACTACCCCTCACTCTCAGGAGAGTCCACTCCGTTTTTCATGTAGAGAAGATTAAGCCCGTCATACGATTCCCCCTTCAACTCTTGACCTCTGACCCTCCACTCATTATCTGCCCCTCTATTTATACCGTTGCTTTCTTTCACTCAGCGTGGCGATGTATTGTTTTTTGTTCCGTTTGGACTGTACTGATGTTTGTGCTTTACACTCAGTATTCACAAACCACGATTTATTCTCTGCATCTCTCCACAGTTCGGCTGTTTACTCTCACTACCCTTGCGGATACCGGCGAATGCTCGCCCAGCTGGAGTGAACTGTTTAAGTTTTTTTTGCTAGGTGCTAACAGCACCCTGTCACCTTCTGTTCTTGGGATTATTTGTTGCGCGTTTGGAATACACTCGCTGTTTACAGAATACCTGCATCTGAGTCCTTCTGTTTTCTGACAGTGCCAGTGTGCTTGCGATCGATCCGAGTTCGATTCATGTCTCGAGTGTCCTGTGCCGGTCCCACTCCCCTGTCTCCATCCAATGCTTTCCTGTCTGTTCTCCAGTGTCCTACCACAATAAAGGCAAAAGCCACTTAAATACAATTTATATGCTTATAAAAAATATATGCTTGAAAGATAATGACAACTGGTTTAACCAATTTGACTCTGAAAAGTTACTTGTCCCAAATGAAGTCGTGCTGAATTGTTTTGGAGATTAAAATCCAAGACAATCAGTTTTTACATGACATACAATTCAATTCAAGTTTATTTATATAGCGATTTTCAAAATGTGCATTGTTCCAAACCAGCTTTACAGGAGCAGATAAGAAAACCACAGAAAGGTAAAACACAGCCCAGTTCATGGTGTTTATAGAGCAAATACAGTAAGCAATTGATCGTGTAAAAAAGCAGCACATAAAGAAATTAGTTGTTTTATGTATTGAATAAAAGTTTGTACAGTTTGTTTAAAACAATGAGAAATTGCTTTTACGTTGTGCTCAAGTGACGTGTTGGTGTGGAGGTTGAACAAAGTGTTTGAAAATGTAATTTGGGATCTGAGAAATTGTCACGCCCTGTTGCTGGCGTCTCATTTCGCCACTTGAGGGCGCTATGCTTCTATGTGTACTGCCTGTGTTTTTTTAAGGACTCCAGTTCCCATCATGCTGTGTTTATATAGCCCTTGTGTTCAGTTATCTGGTGGGAATCGTTGTTGTATGTACTCCCTTGTGTTTCTTGGACCATTGACTTACACGCATGTGTCTTTTTGGTTAAATATCTTACTGCTCGTGGATCCTCTTCTTTCTGAACCTGACAGAAATGCACCAAAGTGACTGAGAAAAAATGGTATTTCTCTTTCATCACTTGCCTTTAACCTTAGTGGTGGGCAGAGCGAGGCTTCATGATGAAACATTTAATAGTACCATACTGTGTCGAAGCTTCGAAACCTTATGTAGTCACGTGACATTGGGCGTTTTGAATCGCACTTTAAATCTGCGCTTCTGGATCTCAACACAGTGTCGAAACGCAGGTTTCGCGTCAGCCGTCCCTACTTGCAGTAGTGTTTTATTTAATCTGAAGTTTGACTGCTTTGATTGAAATGACTATAAAATCCCAAAGAAAATGATGTTAAAACATTTTAATTTAAACAATTTTGTGGTTATTATAGATCATGTCTTGTAATAATGTTCAGTGCAACTAAACATCATACATCATTAAGAGATCAGCATTTATATAAGGGTCAATGACAAATAAGATTTTCAAGAAGGAAAAAAAAATATTTTAATCAAAACAGTTTGAAAATGCATTTTTATGTCCAAAAAAATGTATTGTGTTGATTTATATTGGTTTTACAGCATTTTAGGGAGCATAAATTCATTATTAAACAAGATTTCTGATTTTACCATCCAGAAAATGTCAGGTGGTGCGACCATATATTAATTTAAAATAATATACATTTAATGTACTTAGCACTACTGAGACTTGTAAATATGAATCATTGTAGTGTCTAAAATGCATGTCACATGGTAAATTCCCTTTCTATTTCTTTATTTATTGACCTTTTATTCCAAATCATATAAACGGCTGCTTTTCTGTGTGTTCAAACACCCATTTTTCCATAAGGACTTTTTATGTTTTGTTTTTAACTGTAAAAATGATTTGTATATGTTATATAAAGGTTTACATTTATATTTCTTACTTCATTTTGCAATTGCAGTGGGAATTGATACATTTAAATGTAAATTTGCTGGTTGCACCACCTGACCATGACCGGTCCCACCACCTGACGTTCTGATCAATAATGATTGATATTCACAAAATAAAAAGAAAGATATGTCAATAAATTTTATTCAGGTTTCAATTGGCTTTTTATTTGAATCCTCTGACCAATTTATACTCTATCTCAATAATATAATTAAATTTAATTAACAAGAAAGTGCAAAACAATTCTGCATGTTATGATAACATTTGATAATCGTTTCTTTAAAAATATAAATTTGAAACCTCAAGGAACACATTTAATAAATGAGAAAATCTTTTATAGGAATCAGTAAATTAGTGCAAATATTGGGCCCAGAAACATTAAGGGCAGAATTCAATCTACTGTTCAATAGATTCAGTAGTAACAGTAAGTCAAGATAAAGAACAACTCTTTTCAAATATAATTCTAAATCATGCTTTCAGAAAGCACATGCAATGTACAACATATCTCTAATAAAGATACATGGTTTCTGACCCCATCTATTTTTATTAAATGAAAATATATGGGACATACAGGTGAAACTCAAAAAATTTGAGTATCGTGCAAAAGTTCAGTAATTCAGTAATTTCAGTAATTCAAGTTAAAAAGTGAAACTAATATATTATATAGACTCATTACATGCAAAGTGAGATATTTCAAGCTATGAAAACCTTTTCACAATATTCTAATTTTGAATTTGGGGTTTTCTTAAGCTGTAACCCATAATTATCAAAATTATAACAAACGCTTGAAATATCTTGCTTTGCATGTAATGAGTCTATATAATATATTAGTTTCACCTTTTAAATTGAATTACTGAAATTAACTATTACATATTACATTTTTTTGAGTTTCACCTGTACTATATCATTTGTAAAATAAATTATTTTAGTTTAAATATTTAATAGAATGGGTAATGGTTTGTTAATCATTTGAATTCATTACTAATAACAGTGCTTTTCTGTAATGCTGTATGACACTGCTATCAAGTATGTATCATTAACATGCAATAACTGTAATTACCACAAAAAATATAACAGAACACCATATTAACATAAGTTGTAATGTATCTATATATACATAATGAACACAATTCCTTGCTTTTCTTTTGGCCCTTGAAACTGGATCACCTTTTAAATGAGCTCTATGTCAGGCTGTTTTCTCCTTGCTTGATAATGGCATCTACAAAAACAAATACAAATAGATTAATTTAAAGATGCAATTGTTTTAGCATCAATGTTGATTATACAGTCCTATATTCTTGAAGAATAGGACTTTAAGATGGACAATGTGCTCTTTAAGTTGTCACTCAAACCATAATAAAATAAACAAATATACATACATATGTAGATTGCACCTTTAAACAACTTAAAAGCTTTATATATTTATTAAAATGTATTTAATATTTTCAAAAACATGAATTAACATGATTTTTTTTAGTTGGTTTAACTTTAACTATGGTCGCGATACCTGACATATTGGTCGCACCACCTGACATTTCAAACTCAATTCAAAACTAAGAGGCATTAACTTGGACGCCTATACAAATGTTTGACCATATGCTCAAGGTTATACATACATCTTTTAAATCAAATACAAATTTTTATAATAACAGCACATTTTCAAAGTTTTCCAGGGGTCATACCACCTGACATGATAAGTTGAATCAACCTCATCATTACTCAAAAATGTCAAATTATCTAAAATTTATGGGAGGGTGACTAACCTTATTACTGCTTCAAAGGGTTCCTCTGGAGTCTTCTGTGTGATGTCATACGCTGTCACATGGTTTTCTTAAAGGAACATTGCATAAAATTGCATTTTTATGTCGGTCACTCTCCCTGACATTAGTAGAAGTACATTTTTCGGACAAAAGTTTTTTAAGTAATAGATTAGTTTTGAAATAGGACCGAAACACTATTTTCCCTCATTTATAAGGAATTTAACATAAAATCATGCCAAAATATTTGATTAAGAATTTTATTGAGAAAATTAACATTTATTTCTCAGTTTTGTTCTCTGTTTGCATGTTCGGACGGTCGCACCACCTGACATTTTTGGTCTTTCAAACGCCAAAACGCCAAAACTCAAAAAATCGATTGAATTTCAATAAATTGAAAAGGGTTTCCTATAAAGGACATATTGTAGATCCATTTGATACATGACATGTATTTATTCAAATTCTTTTTAGGAAAATAATGAACTTGGACACAAAAAATACACGTCATGTCATTGACCCATAAACTTTAATGTGGCCATAGTGAAGTTTTTCAACAGATATTGAAAAGCATGAGTAAATTTACCAACTAAATGAAACACTGGTGACTTCCAAAAGCAAGGGCAGGCAGACATCAGGCGAGGAAACAGGCAGAGAAGCAGAGATTTATTTTAATACATTTGACAGACAAACTAAGCTGAGAATTTGACAAACAAACTAGAAACAGGTGGGGTCTATAAATGCAGAGTGGAGACTAGTGAAATAATGAGTAACTATGGCAACAGATAAGGAGATGGGTGTGGTGACAAACAGGGCAACACATAGGCAGGGAAACATGAGGAGAACAAGACAACAATGGAACAACACAACTAACTACAAAATGATGGACGGGAGAAACAGGCAGGGATCATGACACATAGTATGTTGAATGCATTCTTTTTATTCAAATTCTTGTTGTGTGGTCAGAGAGAATGTTCATTTCCAGATCATTAAAAGGACACGTGTCATGGCAAAGGAACTTCAGAATTCTTCTAAACAACAGATTCTTCGAGAGTTTGGTGGTGTTTTCGATACATATCTCACTTGGTGAAATCAGGTGCAGCTAACCTTTAATTTACATGAAGAAACTTTGAAACGACGTGAATAATTTCCAATTGTGCCAATAGATCCAATGTTTATATGTACACTACACCAGAGCTCCTCTTCTGCAAAATGTAGTCACATCTTGTATGGTTTGGAGAAGTTAGATTGGAAATAGTGATGCTGAACTGAAAAAAATCTCACATATTAAAGGTAGTGCATCTGCAAATTATCATCTGCACTCATCAATTATTTAGTGTGATAAAGTAATGATCTACTAACTCATTTACTAGGGATGCTGATGTCTGTTTTCCAATTATTAGATCTAGTTTATAGGAGAATATTGTACGTATATTAATCTGCCACATCCGAAGCGGTACTGTTGTGTCCTTACTTTCATTTTCAGAAAAAACGTTTTTTACTTTTGTGAATATTGCTTTATAGAAAAACGTAATTGAACCTCTTTGCAGGAAATATATTATAATGCTTAAATGCTTATATTAGAGTTTGGTCCATATCTCAGTGTGTAAGCTTGCTAATAACTTTTTGACAAAAATGTATTGGTGTACAACAGATAAATAACAAAGGATATAAAGTTACAACATAAACATTACTTTCTGTTCGCAATCATTTTCATAAATTACTCCAGGTGAAACAGGTTTAAGACACAAAGAGGGTGGGATTGTACCTTGAATATAAAAGGTTTGCGTTTCCTCAACCGCTCCTGCATACTCGACAACAGCTGCCTGTCAGCAGAACGGTAAGACAATACATGCAGTGTATAAAAGTATATTTATGATTCATCTACTTACATGTTCCTCAGATGGAGCCTGATCACAGACTCTGATGATTGGTTTCCAAAGTTATTAACACTTTATATACAGTGGCAAGAATAAGTATGTGAACCTTTTGGAATTTCATTGTTTTCTGAATAAATTTGTCATAAAATTTGATCTGACCTTCATCTAAGTCAAGGGTATTGACAAACATAATGTGTCTCAAAATAGTGACACAAAACCATTCTGATCTTTCATGTCTTTCTTGAACACACTCATTCAAAATGGCAGTGGAAAAAGTAAGTGAACCCTTAGAATTATTAACTGGTTGACCCCCCTTGGCAGCAATAACCTCAACCAATATAGGTGTGGATCAGACCTGCACATCGTTGAGAAGGAATTTTAGCCCTTTCTTTCTGGCAGAACTGCTTTAGCTCTGTCATATTCTTTGAACGTCTCATGCGTATGGTCCTCTTCAAGTCAATCCATGGCATCTCTATTGGGTTGAGGTCTGGGCTCTGACTGGGCCACTCCAAAAGGCGGATTTTGTTCTTCTGATTCTATTGTGTTGTGGACTTGCTCCGGTGTTTTGGATCGTTGTCCTGTTGCATCACCCACCTTCTACAGTTTCAGCTGACGTTCAGACATTCTCACATTATCCTGAAGAATTGTCTGATATACTTGGGAATTCATCTTCCCCTCAATGATTCCAAGCTGGCCAGGCCCTGATGCAGCAAAGCAGGCCCAAATCATGATGTGTCCTCCACCATACTTTACAGTTTGGATGATGTTTTCATGATAATATGCCGTGCCCTTTCTACGCCAGATGTAGCGTAGTGTGTTTTTTCCATATAGTTTAATCTTAGTTTCATCTCTAATGATTCTGCCGCATCATGTCATGTTTCTCTTGGCTTAGTGGCGGGATCATGACAGAACCCCATGTTTTATGTGGAGAGAGACACTTTTGACACGTATGGCTCTCTCTTTCCGGTCTCGTCTCTGTTCCTGCCCTTTCGTATCTTCGTTATTATTGTTAATAAGTTCATGCTCCGCAACTGTCCCCTCTTGATTTAGTTCCTTATTTAATGGCCTTGTGTCTTCTGTCTTGTGCTGGTTAATTTCCCATTGTTTGGAATGTTTGCCGTGTGTCCAGCTCACCCGCCTTGTTCTGAATTGTCATATAAGCGTGTTCTTCTTGTGCAGAGCAAACTCCAAAAGTTTGAGGGGTATTTATCAGTCAAAGTAGCTGTAGTCCACACATCCAAACTTATTATCGTAACGAGATTCCAGGTGTGCTAAAACTTGCTCCAATTAGCTTTTTTGAGGTCATTAACACAAGGGTTGCAAACTTTTTCCACAAGCACTATGAGTGTTTTTTGGTTGTTCTTAATAAAGACATGAAAGATCACATTTTTTTTTATTATTTTAGACACATATTATTTGTCAACATCAATGACGTAGATGAAGATCAGATCACATTTTATGACAATTGTTTTTCAGAAAACAATGAAATTCCAAAAGGGTCACATACTTTTTCTTGCCACTGTATATAAATTTATTGTTATTGGTGCAAAAAAGTGTCCTGTTCTCCACTGTAATAGTTTTTTCTCAGAAGTCATCTTAGAGGATAATTAACTGATATGTTAGATGTACGACTTTGGGTTCATCCTGGTTAGATAGATGGTTAGAAATTATTCTCTTTCAACCTCCTAAACTGTGGCCAGTCGTGGCCTAAGGGTTAGAGATCTCTGAATGGGTTAAATGCAGTGGTCACATTTCGGGTATGGGTCACAATATCTGACAAATAGGTCACTTTCACTTTCACTTAGAAAAACAACGAATAGGTAATTTGTTAATAAATGTAAATAAATGTCTTCTAATTGTTATGAATAAATAATCTTTATTTAACATGTTATTTAATTAATTGTATGTTATTAATTTCATGAAGGAAATATTTTTAAGTGTGTAGGTTACGTTTAACCGTTGGTTGGGTATATTGCAGTTTTATTTTATCATTTAGAGCAAGCTTTTATAAATGACAGGGATGCAGGTGACAGAGCGTATTACTTGTGATTTTTGTCTAATGTCTGCCACATTCACATTTTGTTTGTTCTTGCTGGACAAACCTTCAGAGCAAACTTCTGTTAGGTGTAATCTTCATTAATCTTTATACAATTTTTGTTTTCATTCAGTCATTAGTTGTCTTGATTCTTGCATGAGATTAAAACTGATCTCGTTCTTCTAGGTATCTTGATTTCGGTCTCATTGGCACTAGAATAAGAGCCCACAGGAATTCTGATCAATCGACAACATATCGACAAACTAAAAGAGGAATGAGAATGTACACAATGCCTTCATCCAGATACAATGAACCAATCCCAGTTCCAACCAGTCTTAGAGATTCCCTCTCATGTCTTGATGTTGTGTGGGCTGACATGTTTGAGACTGAAGACATTAACCATGACAGAGTGAGACAGCAGCAGATTGATTTTCTTAGAGGAGCTCCACCAAGGTGGCAGAATTTTTACACATCAGTGAATCAGCCGACAGTAGTTCCACTGATCAAAAGGGACGGCTTTAATGATTTAATACAGTTAGTTGAGAAAAGAAAAAGAAAAGGCGCTCTCATCACTGATGTTTCTTTACGATACCAGTCTGGCAGTGGAGGGTCAACTCTTGCCATGCAGGTGCTTTGGCATTTCAGGAAAGATCTCAGATGTGCCAGAGCGATCGATTCAGATCTAAACACTAAGCTGTCAGACCTGTCAAAACAAGTGCTGGACCTTTTTCTCCTGTCTAATGAAGAACATGCAAATCAAGATCGCAGAACTGTTCTGCTGTTACTGGACACCAGGGAAAGGACGGACAATGATGTGCCAATCAAGAATGTTCTCTGTAATAACCTGATCGAAGAAATCCGTAGGAGGGGCATCAATACAGACACTCCAGTTGTGATCATTTTGAACTGCATCCCTACAGACTTCACACTAAACGACACAATGACAATTCCCCCGAATCTCTCTGAAGAGGAAACGAAACAATTCAAGGAAAAAGTTCTGCAACAGATCCGACTACTGAAGAAAAGCCAAAGGAAAGTTACAACCATTAATCTGCACCACAAAGACAGCAGTGGATCAACACTGGCCCTTGAGGTGCTGTCAGACTTGAGCGAGGAGTTCACATGTGAGACCCTGAGAGAACCATTTAAACCATATATCAAAGAAAATAAAGAGAAGTTCACACGTGAGATTGAAGATATGGCAAATGGATTGCTCAGCATACATAAAGCGCATAAAAAAACTGTTCTTCTCCTATTGGATCACAAAGATGACAAGCCACTACGCTACTTATTAAAGAATCTGCAGTCGAATCTTAAGCGTGCTGATCACCCTGCATTCATCATTATTAATGCTGTATGCAAGAGCGCCGTTCGAGTACCAGGTGTTGTGAAACTTAAACTGCAGCTTTTACCAGATGAGAAGGAGAGGTTTGATCAGAAGTCGCTGGAGGTGAAAAAGAAACATAAGAAATTGTCCCAGAAGTTGAATTCCTTTAACATAATGCAGAGAGGATTCCCGAGAGAGGATGCAGAGAAAGTGATCACAGAAGAAATGGTGAATCATATTAAAAAAGACCCCAAGTCCAGCGGAACAAGACTGTTTAGTTTTTTGGCTTTGATAAATTCATATGTTCCAGGTTCACACTTGTCAAAGCTTTTGTGCAAGAGATTCATTGGCGAAAAAGAATGGCCCACTGATGAGGGAAAACCATCACTGGAAATGATACTGAAGCCTTTCGAGGATCTTATTGTAATTTTCTCAGATGGAGAACAGAAAGCCGACTGCATACGTCTGGCACATCCAATGATAGCTGATGCCTGTCTAAAACTGTTCACTGAGCACAATGTGAAGAAATCTGACATCGCTAGCGAATTCTTGAACAGCATGGTAAAATCCAATGAGATCAGTTATTTACAAATTTGCAAGAGCATGTTAGTGACAAGGCTTGAGGGTTTGACGGGAAAGGAAAAGTTTTCCAAACTAATTTTTGACATCTTGGATGAAGGGGAAAATAATACTAAGCAGTGCATTGATTTGTTGAAGTCGGCTTCATCTCTCTTCTCAACAGACCCATTTTATCCTCAAGCACTAGCACGTTTGTATTACATTAAGGTAAAGGAGGAGAACAAATATGAAAAGGCAGAAAAATGGGCAACAGAGGCCATTAACAGAGATCAAGAAAAATCTTATATAAAGGACACATTGGGGCAAGCTCGCAAAAACCGCCTGCGAAGTCATTTTAAGAAAACATCGAGTGACATTAAAGTGTGTTTGGACATTGCAAAGTCTGCCATTGATGCATTTAAGGCTGAAGCTGAAGCATCTGAAGTCGAGTCAGAAGACGAGGCCAAATTCAATAATAGGGGCTGTTTTGGATTTCTCCAGGTTTGCAATATAATTTATGACATGGCTCCTGCACAAGAATGCATCAGTGGTCTCAGAGGTGATGTTGAGTTCAGATATGATTTCTTTGAATGGTATCTGGTATATTCAAGACCAAGCATCAAAAAAGAGGAACCAGACTACTTTAGTGAAGATGTTGAAAAGTGCTACATGCACTATTTTAAACCGTGTGAGCAGACTGGTGAAATGACCCTAAATGAGAAAAAAATGAAATCTTTTGCCGGACTTCTTCATTTCTTACAATCTGACATCAATGTCCTTGAACAAAATTGGAATGCAATCGCAAATCCACAGTCTGATAATGAAACCCAAATGGTTCTTTACACTCTTGCCAACATCATCTTGAGTCAGTTTGATAAGCCGTGTGAAAATCTTCAGGATCTTCAGACCAGGTTACAGGAGCTTTGGAAAACAGAAGAAAATCACAGAAGCCCAGAGTTTTATCTCTTGATTCTTTTGCTCTTTTGGCCTGATGAAGCACAGACAGTAAACCAAGACTCTCCAAACCTTGAAAACTGTGTCCAATATATGAGTCAGTCATATGAGAGAAAGTATCAGAAATACCTCCGCAGTCGCTACCTGGTGCCTCTGTTCTTCTTAGGGAAAGGAAGTGGTTTGAAGAGACTGGTTCATGCTTTAAAACCACACAAAAAGGATTTGCAGAGAACTGATCTGGAGCTCCTCACTGAAGGAGATGAAAACTCAGAAGTCAGTTGTCTTCAGCGTTTCAACGGGGAGGTGAAACATCTTAAGGTGTATGCTGTTAGAGATGGGCAAAAGATTCAAGTCACCCCTCACAATGAGTCTAGTGTATACGAAGAAGGCCAGGTGTCTTTTTATCTTGGCTTCACTATTAAAGGACCATTTGCCTACAACATCAGATATGATTAAAACAGTAGGTAAAGCACTTCCCAAACACTTTCATCAAACATCTGTCAGCAGTACACTGTCAATTGTATTTCATTGTCAGTAAAACATTCTATGTCATTTTCTCTACAGAGTTAATATCTGAATTGTGTGATTTAACTGCTCGACTTGGTGTCAGAGGGATTGAATGAATCACTGAACTCAAATGTTCTTAAATGTCACACCCAGGACATAAATGTCTTCTTAATATTTTTGTTTCTATGTTCTGAAGAGAAAGAACGAAAGGTGGGGGGTTGATATAAATAGTAGAGTTCAATGACTAGTTTCTTGATCATAGCTCACGTTCTATCATTGATTCTGGTAATTCATTACATCTATTGGCCAGAATTACCTTCTGTGTTTTATGTAAGTTCAGTACATGTGCTTTACAAATTCAGACAGATTACGGATACATATACTAAAAAGCATACAATGTATAGGGGATCTTTGGGTCATATATGAATACTGTAAAATGTCTTATATGATAACTTTATGATGTTGTATGGTATCAGCAGAACATTTTGAACATCAGAAACAACATATATTCACGTATCATTTATAGTTCTTAGATTTAATCATACACTAGTCAAATCGAGGTTGTATGATTTCTTTACATTTTGTGTCGATTTTGTTTTATGCAGATTTTATGCATTTTTAATGAGGAAATGGTGTGCCTGCTCTTTAAGCCTCAAATGTTTACCTAATATCTAGTATTTTCTTACAGAAATACTATGATCTCTACATATAATTATTATAGATTTCCTATATATATCGGCATATAGCTTTCATACATAATTTCTGTCAATGACGTTGCAATTGAATACTTTTATTCCAAAACAAAGTAACACAATAAAATTATAGTGACATGGGAAATATGTAACTGTATTCTGTGGTTTTGTCTAAGATTGAAAGTCTATGATTATAGATGACTCTGATTGACTAGATGAAGGGTCCTTACAATATTCTTTTGGAACAGATAAGAATTGCAGTTTTTTTTTACAAAACTTGTCTATATGGGTAGTGCTTCTAAAGATAATAAATAAACACTGTCAAAAACTCACTGTAAAAACTGTGTTTGTTTCTTAAAATGAATCGTGGAAGAGAGTTTGGAAGTGAAATATGACTTCTCTTCATGTGTAGCCTAGAACAGCATTGTTCTGTTTTACAGATGCATTATTCATCATGTTAGACTGGTGAGTCTGCCGATATCAAAACATGTTACTCTTGATACATATCTAAATATGGTCCAGCATTTTCAGAGTATTTATAATATACAGCACATGACAACCCTTTTGATGCATTTCAAGAAGTAACAACACAACAAACATACAGAGATTTCTATGGAACAAAATGGACGAAAACCATATCTTTATTAGTATTCTTTATTAGTTTTTACCATTAATTGTAATAATCATGGGTGAATCTCAACTGAGTTTGGTTAAGTAGTAGATTTGGTAACGTTTTAGATGGGGACTGTACAAAATAATTTAATCTTCCCTAGAATATGTGTGACATCAAACTTTACAAACATTACATCAAAATGTTAAAAATGTTAAACTATCATGCATGCATTTATTCATATGTTAATAACTGACCGAAGGTGTGAACAGTTGAATAACATATACAGCTGTAATTGAGAATGCATATGTCTCCGCCAAGTATTGAGTCAATACTGTATGTGATGGATTGTCCATGTTGTGTATAAAAGAATGCAAATATATAGCTTTTTGTAACTGTTACAAATATCTTTGTTTCACTTAATGCTGCTGCATTATCAGATATTTATGCCAAATCTAGCGGTCCTGAAGAATTTTATGATTGCCCTGGCTTGAACTGTATGGGTGAGGGGGTTTGGTGATCAGGCAAAATTCTGTGGAACATTAGAAATGTCCTCTTCTTCCCAGCGTGGTACCAAGGTCTCCCAACCTGCCCTGTAAGGGGTGTCAGGCAGTTGTCCTATTTTATCTGATGGCACTTTTCACATACAAGTTATGTTAGCCCACCAGTTAGAGAGAGGTCCAGCCATAAACCTGGGTCCTTGGAATGCATTGTCAGGTACTGTTCACTACATAAAGAACTAGGCAGGGAGCGGATCAAAATGCAGTTAAAAATGTAAACATAAAACAAGCTAAAAACCTGGTTCAACAGGAACCATATAACATCACCAGAGACATGAAACAACGACTGACACAAACAAACAAACAGATACAAAGGACATAAAAACATGGTGATAGATCCAACTATGAGATATGACCATAATAGGGTCAATTATATTTGCAACAGAAAAAAAATATTTGCAAACAAAACATAAGTTTTGCAAAGAAAAATAGGGTATAACGCAAAAAATTGCACCTTCGAAAGTAAAACTTAAGAATCTGCAAAAGAAAAGTAAAGCACTGAGAGAAAAAAATCAAGTTTAGCAAAGTAAAAATTCAGCAGCTCCTTTAAATCCGCGTTTCAGCCAATCGCTCACTGTTTTCTCTTTGCTCTTCACTTTTCTTTGCGTCTCGCTTTGTGTCCCTGATTTGAAGTGGGGGAGGAGAAAGAGATTGTGGCGTGTACACCTGCCTCCCCTAGTTCAAGTAGTCCTTACTGCAAACTGTAGCGCGGTGAAGTCATGCATTCTTGACTACACTAATTCGAACCCAACTAATTCAAACGCTAAATTTAATTAATTTAAAATTTATTGCGGATGCAAAATGATTTTATTGATTCAATGTAATTGAAGTTGACCAATCAACAATCAATTCCTCATCAATTCCTAAAAGGAGTTTATATTCATTATAATATAGTTGAATATAGGAAATTAAAGATAAATACGTTTCCACCATTTCTTAGTTACCCATTTTAAACCGGAGCTAAAATTAGTTTTTATTTGCTTTAGTCGAGTAGTTTTGCTTTAAATACAATGTTATTTTTGTTATAAATCTTCCCTTGCATGTGAAATCACACATACCATTGAGAACAAAACAGCATAACAATGCAAATTCATTGCAATGGAGCATAAAAAGATGATCCAAAGCAATACAGTGTGACGAGAACAAGCATCAGTCCTGGTGATCCACAGACCATAACTCTAATGCACGCAGCATTAATGACATTTATGGATTGCGTGCCTTTTATCTGTATACATAAAACGTATAATTTCGATTTTGAAAAATCGGTATGCTATGCTCTTTCACGTGGGGTCGAATCTCAGAGCGACTCAAAGTAAATGCAGCTGCTCCACGCAAGTTTACAGAATTACACTAATATAGTGGCATTAGAATGTAATGTTGAAACTGAAATGCGTTATTATCTTTTCCCATGCATGCACAACTGACGAACATAACATATGCTGAAAGTAGCAAGCTAACTTGGGGCTGTTGCTCAGTATAATGCATTAAGCCTTGGCTACTAACGAGGACCAAAACATTACATAAAGTAAATCAATTAAAGCAATGTTGCCAATAGTTAGTTGGAAATCATGCTGGTCTCAACCCAGGTCCGAGCAAACTTCCGAGTAGGCACCAATCAGAGACTTCTTACAAAGTATTTTGCAGTATTTTGAAACTACAAAAATACAAACGCTAAATCCTCGCTTGGGATTTTCAAGCCCACTAGAACATGTTACGCCCATAAATGTGCCTGTGTTCGCTCTCGCTCTCTCTATCTCCTTGTTAATTTTCAATCTCTTAGGTCACCTCCCTTGTCTGCTGATTGGCTCTGGAAGCTGTCAATCATCAGTAATCAATGTGACACCGACCTATCCAGTGCCAGTAAAGTTACATTTACATTTACATTTAGTCATTTGGCAGACGCTTTTATCCAAAGCGACTTAAAGTGGACTTATTACAGGGACAATCCCCCTGGAGCAACATGGAGTAAAGTGTCTTACTCAAGGACACACTGGTGGTGGCTGCTGGGATCGAACCAGCAACCTTTTGCCTACCAGTTCAGTGGTTTAACCCACTAGACCACCATCTCCATTTTCCATCAGCAGATAAAAGGACGTGCAAGGAAGTGAATCGACCCCTTCCTTTTGCTTCCTGGGTTTTGTTGTTATGTTACTTGTTCTTTTGATTTCAATTTGTTTGTTTTAAGTCACTTTGTGACTTGGATGGCGTTGCTCTTAAGCTTTGCTGAGCTTAGGCTCTAGGACGTTTTTCTCTTTACCCAAGAGTTAGGTGGATAGGATGACGTGCGACTTCCATTGTGCAACATTTAGGAACTTCGATTTGTTTAGACACCCTAGGTAAGAGGTGAACGCAACCCCCTGTATGTTTGGTTTCTATTAGTTGAGGATAGGGAAGTATATGGCGCTTGGCGCTGAAGATTTGCTTTCTTTTTCTTTCGTTAGGTTAGAGGTTTAAAATAAGTTACAAGTGTTTTGTTTTATTCCTTTCTTTCATTTGGCTTCACTGGCGTCCTCTTTCTCTTGGGTTGATTTGAATGGTTCTTTTGTTTGTTTTCTGAGTTGTAAATATTTGTCCATATTGGTTGTCTCTTTAATATATATATATTCTTATAAAAACTTTTGGTAGTTATTTGGATTTTCACTTTGTACAATAAATCACATTTGTTTGCAACTGGTGTCTCTGCATTGTTGCTGCTGCCTCCTTCAGTTTTACAGTTTTGCCACAAAAATTTTAATGTTACTCCTTCTTCCCCTAGACCATTTTAAGAGGGTCGTAACAAACACTAGGGCCAAAAACAGGAAGTACGTCATGAAAGTAGTCAAGTGGGGGTACTTGAACTGTAAAGGGTATGCATTGACGTCACTTCCCAATGTTAACCCGCCGGGACGAGCCCCCCTTTGAGTGCCAGGACACGTTCCCCTGAGTGGTAAAACATGCAACAAAACGGCTGAGGAGAATATGAGAAACAAAGAAACCGGGACTAAAACACGTAATTAATTGATGAAATTACAAGCAGATGGAGTGGACAGTGATCCTTACGACGTCTTTACGACTTGCATAGGAATCAGGTGTTCCTGAACACTGTAATGTTGTGCGGAATTGTGTTTCCTGATATTGTAAGCAGTCATTTTGCTGAGTGTTTTGCCACCCAGGACAGCACGCTCCGGGCGGGTTACCTGGTGTTCACGTGGTTAAGTGACGTCACGTCCAAACCCTCTATCTGAACTTTCCGAAAAACACTGATTCACAACGGTTTGACACTTGTCCTAACTTTGATTACGAGGTCATGGTCACTAATCTTGCGGATACTCCTCAGAAGCCAGCTAAAAAGAAAACAAAACGGCAGGAATCTATCGGTAACAGCACCGATGACATCTTGGCGGCTAAACGCGAGCTTGCTTCAAAGCATGATGAAAACTTTAAAAAATGACTTCGATTGAAGCTACCACAGAGCTACTACCCCCACTGCAGATTGGTCTAGCAGAATCAGGGCCGAGGATTTAGTTTCCGCCTTGGCTAGCTGCATTGCTTCTGTGACCGATATAAGTGCAGTCTCAGAGGAGTGGTTTGTTATGAAGACAGACTGCTTGTCATCCAGTAGTTTGTTCTGGGATAGGTGGAAAGAGACCTGGTTGAAAGCTGCCCTTTCAAGTGTTTTTAAAATAAATGGGAGGAGAGAGACTGGTCTGTAACTGGCGGGAGTAGAGGGGTCCAATGTGGGTTTCTGCAGTAGGGGTGTGACCTGGGCCGGTTTGAATGTGGATGGAAAAGTGCCGGTGAGCAGAGAGGGGTTGATGATTGGATTGGATTGGATTCAATTTATTGTCATTACACATATAACAAGTACAGTGTAACGAAATGGATTTAAGAAGAAAACAGCAAACATGAGGGAAGTGGAAAGAAAAACAGATACACATAATACACCATAGACAAGACTTGCAACAGGGTTAGATAATCCAGTTCCGACAAGCAGCCATCTGGCCCAGTGCCAATACAGCGCCGCATCACAGACCCGCTCGTCAGGCTGGCGGATCAAAGCATACGGAGGAGTGGGATGGATAAGTCTGTTTGTGTGTGTGTGTGTGATAGTTCGTTAAGGTCCAAAAGTCTGTGTGTGTATGATGAGTCTTTAGATGGGGGAGGGAAAGCAAGAGCGTCTCGCCACATTGCTCTTCAGGGTTGTTTTTCCAGTATCGGCCTCGGCCAAGGCCAGTCCTGGTTCGGGGGGGCCGAAAAGATAAGATTGCAGTTGTTTCGTCTTGAATGAATATCTGTATACATAAAACGTATAATTTCGATTTTGAAAAATCGGTATGCTATGCTCTTTCACGTGGGGTCGAATCTCAGAGCGACTCAAAGTAAATGCAGCTGCTCCACGCAAGTTTACAGAATTACACTAATATAGTGGCATTAGAATGTAATGTTGAAACTGAAATGCGTTATTATCTTTTCCCATGCATGCACAACTGACGAACATAACATATGCTGAAAGTAGCAAGCTAACTTGGGGCTGTTGCTCAGTATAATGCATTAAGCCTTGGCTACTAACGAGGACCAAAACATTACATAAAGTAAATCAATTAAAGCAATGTTGCCAATAGTTAGTTGGAAATCATGCTGGTCTCAACCCAGGTCCGAGCAAACTTCCGAGTAGGCACCAATCAGAGACTTCTTACAAAGTATTTTGCAGTATTTTGAAACTACAAAAATACAAACGCTAAATCCTCGCTTGGGATTTTCAAGCCCACTAGAACATGTTACGTCCATAAATGTGCCTGTGTTCGCTCTCGCTCTCTCTATCTCCTTGTTAATTTTCAATCTCTTAGGTCACCTCCCTTGTCTGCTGATTGGCTCTGGAAGCTGTCAATCATCAGTAATCAATGTGACACCGACCTATCCAGTGCCAGTAAAGTTACATTTACATTTAGTCATTTGGCAGACGCTTTTATCCAAAGCGACTTAAAGTGGACTTATTACAGGGACAATCCCCCTGGAGCAACATGGAGTAAAGTGTCTTACTCAAGGACACACTGGTGGTGGCTGCTGGGATCGAACCAGCAACCTTTTGCCTACCAGTTCAGTGGTTTAACCCACTAGACCACCATCTCCATTTTCCATCAGCAGATAAAAGGACGTGCAAGAAAGTGAATCGACCCCTTCCTTTTGCTTCCTGGGTTTTGTTGTTATGTTACTTGTTCTTTTGATTTCAATTTGTTTGTTTTAAGTCACTTTGTGACTTGGATGGCGTTGCTCTTAAGCTTTGCTGAGCTTAGGCTATAGGACGTTTTTCTCTTTACCCAAGAGTTAGGTGGATAGGATGACGTGCGACTTCCATTGTGCAACATTTAGGAACTTCGATTTGTTTAGACACCCTAGGTAAGAGGTGAACGCCACCCCCTGTATGTTTGGTTTCTATTAGTTGAGGATAGGGAAGTATATGGCGCTTGGCGCTGAAGATTTGCTTTCTTTTTCTTTCGTTAGGTTAGAGGTTTAAAATAAGTTACAAGTGTTTTGTTTTATTCCTTTCTTTCATTTGGCTTCACTGGCGTCCTCTTTCTCTTGGGTTGATTTGAATGGTTCTTTTGTTTGTTTTCTGAGTTGTAAATATTTGTACATATTGGTTGTCTCTTTAATATATATATATTCTTATAAAAACTTTTGGTAGTTATTTGGATTTTCACTTTGTACAATAAATCACATTTGTTTGCAACTGGTGTCTCTGCATTGTTGCTGCTGCCTCCTTCAGTTTTACAGTTTTGCCACAAAAATTTTAATGTTACTCCTTCTTCCCCTAGACCATTTTAAGAGGGTCGTAACAAACACTAGGGCCAAAAACAGGAAGTACGTCATGAAAGTAGTCAAGTGGGGGTACTTGAACTGTAAAGGGTATGCATTGACGTCACTTCCCAATGTTAACCCGCCGGGACGAGCCCCCCTTTGAGTGCCAGGACACGTTCCCCTGAGTGGTAAAACATGCAACAAAACGGCTGAGGAGAATATGAGAAACAAAGAAACCGGGACTAAAACACGTAATTAATTGATGAAATTACAAGCAGATGGAGTGGACAGTGATCCTTACGACGTCTTTACGACTTGCATAGGAATCAGGTGTTCCTGAACACTGTAATGTTGTGCGGAATTGTGTTTCCTGATATTGTAAGCAGTCATTTTGCTGAGTGTTTTGCCACCCAGGACAGCACGCTCCGGGCGGGTTACCTGGTGTTCACGTGGTTAAGTGACGTCACGTCCAAACCCTCTATCTGAACTTTCCGAAAAACACTGATTCACAACGGTTTGACACTTGTCCTAACTTTGATTACGAGGTCATGGTCACTAATCTTGCGGATACTCCTCAGAAGCCAGCTAAAAAGAAAACAAAACGGCAGGAATCTATCGGTAACAGCACCGATGACATCTTGGCGGCTAAACGCGAGCTTGCTTCAAAGCATGATGAAAACTTTAAAAAATGACTTCGATTGAAGCTACCACAGAGCTACTACCCCCACTGCAGATTGGTCTAGCAGAATCAGGGCCGAGGATTTAGTTTCCGCCTTGGCTAGCTGCATTGCTTCTGTGACCGATATAAGTGCAGTCTCAGAGGAGTGGTTTGTTATGAAGACAGACTGCTTGTCATCCAGTAGTTTGTTCTGGGATAGGTGGAAAGAGACCTGGTTGAAAGCTGCCCTTTCAAGTGTTTTTAAAATAAATGGGAGGAGAGAGACTGGTCTGTAACTGGCGGGAGTAGAGGGGTCCAATGTGGGTTTCTGCAGTAGGGGTGTGACCTGGGCCGGTTTGAATGTGGATGGAAAATGCCGGTGAGCAGAGAGGGGTTGATGATTGGATTGGATTGGATTCAATTTATTGTCATTACACATATAACAAGTACAGTGTAACGAAATGGATTTAAGAAGAAAACAGCAAACATGAGGGAAGTGGAAAGAAAAACAGATACACATAATACACCATAGACAAGACTTGCAACAGGGTTAGATAATCCAGTTCCGACAAGCAGCCATCTGGCCCAGTGCCAATACAGCGCCGCATCACAGACCCGCTCGTCAGGCTGGCGGATCAAAGCATACGGAGGAGTGGGATGGATAAGTCTGTTTGTGTGTGTGTGTGTGATAGTTCGTTAAGGTCCAAAAGTCTGTGTGTGTATGATGAGTCTTTAGATGGGGGAGGGAAAGCAAGAGCGTCTCGCCACATTGCTCTTCAGGGTTGTTTTTCCAGTATCGGCCTCGGCCAAGGCCAGTCCTGGTTCGGGGGGGCCGAAAAGATAAGATTGCAGTTGTTTCGTCTTGAGGCGAGTAGACCGCATTCCAATGCCGCGGCTACTCTCTTTGTCCATTTTGGTCTCTAGCATCATCAATTTTTCTTTCCATAGCCGTGAGCTTTTTCAAGATATAATCCATATTGCGATTAATAGTCTCAGTCTCAATGCTGACCGCTCTTCCCACGGCCTCCGTCACAACGGGCAGCGTTATGAGGCTTTGGACAGCTGTTCCCGTTTTAAGAATTTTTCGATAACCCAGGGCAAAGCCTAATCCAATCAGCATAATACCTGTTATCATGGTTGCGAAAAGGTAGATATCTTCAATGTCCTCCACGGAAAGAGCCGCCAGACACACGATCCGCCATCTCTCCCACGCGTCCATCGTGTAGCCAGCTGCGAACGTTCCGTCAGGGCAGTCAGGTTCACCCGATCCGAGTGACCAGTTGATCAGATCCATAATTTCCAAGTTTCGAGAGCAGTGCAGAGAGAGTCTCTCAATAGAGATGAGACGAGACGAGACAGGAGAAAAGCAGGGAAGATATGGGCAAGGACGGGGAGTGAAAAATGCGACCGCCTCCGCTGAGAGCCAAACGAGAATGTGTGTAAGTGCAGGTGAGAGTGTGCTGTAAATGGCCTGAAGGAGATGGGAGGGGATAGGGTCAAGTGGACAGGTGGTTGAATGGCTGGAGAGAAGTCTGGTGACTTCAGTGTCAGTCAGTGAGGCGAAAGTGGAGAATTCAATGTTTGAAGTGAGGGTGGTGTGCATCGAGGTCTGAGGTGCTGAGGATTGTTTGCTTATGGATGATGTTTTCTCTGTGAAAAATACAGCGAGGTATTCCGCAGTCAAATATGAAGTGTGTGGGGGTGGAGGGGGGCTAAGAAGAGAGTTAGATGTTTTGAAAAGCAATAGAGTGTTAGGTGCATTTCTCACCTTGCTGGTATAGAAAGAGATTTTACCTGTGGAAACATTTGGCATAATGGTGATATAACCACAAGAAATAAATCTCTTTTTTTCCTAGATGGTTTAACAATAATTTCAACTGCATCTTATCTTTCTTTGATGATTTGGGCAAGATTTTAAATTATGATTTTTTTAATCTCCATAACTTTCCAGTCCCATCAAAGGAATTTAACTCTTTGATAAGAGCTATGCCATCAGGCTTAGTTCAATTAGTCAGTAACCACCTTAGATTTTCTAAAGGTCACAGTGTTTATCCTTCTCTATATTATGGGAGTCTTGACCTTCTTGATAGGAAATTGAATAGTCACATTCGTAGACTATTTCCAAAAGAAAAGAAGAATAACTCTGAGTTCAAGGGGTAAATTCTACTGGCTCTTTCGTATTGACTGCAAATTGGAGAAAAGCCTGGCTTTTGCCTAGTAAATTGTTTATATCTAACAAGGTTAAGGAGGTACATTTCAAATTACTTCACAAATTACATCCTGTTAATTTGTCTATTTCCATATATTCTGATTTTGTGGCCTTATGGAAGAAACAGCCACACATTTATTTTATGATTGTGTTTTAAAGACAATTCTTGAGTGATTTAAGCATATGCTGTATTTGTTTAGCCCCATAAATGTATTGTCGTGAAACACTAAGGGTGGGTGAGGTGAGAGACAGAGGACTCAAGTGCAGACAGGAAGGTAAAGGGTTTTAACAAGACTTTAATAAATAATAAAATACAAAACAAACACCCACGAGGGGGTAACATAAAACATGATAACAGGAACATGTACTAACTAGACTAGACTAGACTAGACTAGACTAGACTAGACTCATAACAACACTTGACATTAAACTGCAATAAACTAGACTAACATAACTCCGAGGAACAAGAACTCACCCACATGGCACAAATAAGAGACAAGAGACACGAGGTCAATATAAAGGGAACCAAATCAAGAGGGGACAGGTTACAGGGGATAAGTTCAAGTTCAAGTTAAAGTTGAGCTTTATTGTCATTCCACTACATGTGTGGACATATAGCGGGACGAGATGTCGTGCCTCACAGGACCAACGGTGCTACATAAATACAGATATACAACACGAAGTAAAACAGTATAAACAGTATAAACCTATACACAACTAACCTATTGTCAGCTTTGACTATACATATGCTATATATAAAAGTGGTTACCTATACATAAACTAAAAAAATATAATATATAAATACAGACTGTACAACTGTGCAAATGACTTCAAGTACTTTACATGTGCAAAAAGAGAGACATTCAAGCAGCTGGCTGGGGAACAGTGTAAGGTGATTTGTGGTGCATGAGCCAGTAAACATACATACATTACAGTCATATATTACAATCAGTCTTTTGTGGGATTATGGACACACAATGGTGTGTGAAAGTGTCTAGTGCATGCAGAGGAGAGTGTGTTGCTACAGGTGGCTTGTGCAAGCCCGCTCACCTGAATTTCACAGAAATAAAAGTTAACAGTTTTTTTCCTGAGTTATGGTAAGGTGTATGTGGGGGGGGGGTTGTTAGGGGTTTCAGAGAGGGGCGGTGTGATGCGAGTTCAGGGCTCTCACAGCCTGGGGGAAAAAGCTGTTGAGCAGTCTGGCGGAGCGGGCTCTGATACTCCGGTACCGTCTACCTGAGGGTAGGAGCTGGAAGAGACTGTGGGAGGGGTGGGTGGGGTCCTCCACAATACGTTTTGCTTTGCTGGAGCATCGTGTGAGGAAAATATCCAGGATGGAGGGGAGAGGGGCACCAATGATTTTTGCAGCGGTGTTCACTGTCCGCTGGAGGGTCTTGCGGTTCGCTGCACAACAGTTTCCGTACCAGACAGTGATGCAGCTGGTCAGCACGCTCTCAATGGTACCCCTGTAGAAGGTGGTGAGGATGGGTGGAGGGAGGCTTGCTTTTTTCAGTCGGCGGAGAAAGTGTAGGCGCTGTTGTGCCTTCTTGGAGACAGACTTTGTGTTGGTAGTCCAGGTGAGGTCCTCTGTGATGTGCACCCCCAGGAATTTAGTGCTGCTGACTCTCTCCACAGTCGAGGTGTCGATGGTCAGTGGGGGGTGGTCAACGGGGTTTCTCCTGAAGTCCATCACAACCTCCTTTGTCTTCTCCACATTGAGGGACAGGTTGTTTGCGCCACACCATTCAGCCAGCTGTGCCACCTCCTCTCTGTAGTGCGTTTCATCATTGTTGCTGATGAGACCTACCACTGATGTGTCATCGGCAAACTTGATGATGTGGTTGGAGCTGAACTTGGCAGTGCAGTCGTGCGTCAGCAGCGTGAAGAGCAGCGGGCTGAGCACACAGCCCTGTGGGGCACCTGTGCTCAGTGTGGTAGTGCTCGAGGTGTTGTGGCCGACACGGACTGACTGAGGTCTTCCGGTTAAAAAGTCCAGGATCCAATTGCAAAGGGAATTGTTGAGGCCCAGCAGGCTTAATTTATTGATGAGCTGTTGTGGGATTATTGTGTTGAATGCTGAGCTGAAGTCGATGAACAGCATTCTAACATATGAGTCTTTGTTTTCTAGGTGGGTAAGAGCCAGGTGGAGGGTGGAGGAAATTGCATCATCCGTAGAGCGGTTTGGGCGGTATGCAAACTGGAGCGGGTCGAGTGTGTTGGGGATGCTGTTTTTGATGTTGTACATGACTAGCCTCTCAAAGCACTTCATTATGATTGGAGTCAGTGCTATGGGACGGTAGTCATTTAGACAGGACACAGGTGATTTTTTTGGTACCGGTATGATTGTCGTGGATTTGAGACATGTGGGGATGACTGCTTGGCTCAGCGAGGTGTTGAAGATATCTGTTAGGAGATCTGTCAGCTGTTCAGCACAGTCTTTCAGTACGCGGCCAGGTATATTCTCAGGACCCCCAGCCTTGCGTGGGTTAATCCTAGATAGGGTCTTCCTTACATCGGCTGGAGATAGACAGAGTGCCTGGTCGTTGGGAGGTGTGGGCAGTTTTTGTGCAGATGTGTCGTTCTGCATTTCAAACCGTGAATAAAAGTGGTTGAGTGCATCTGGGAGGGATGTGTCGTCGTCACAGGCTTGTGGCGGGGGCTTGTAGTCAGTGATGGTCTGAATGCCCTGCCACAGGCTCCGTGTATCTCTGCTGTTTGTGAAATGATTGTTGATTTTATTGCCATATGACCGTTTTGCATTTCTGATGCCACGGGACAGATTGGCTCTTGCTGTTTTGAGGGCTGCTTTATCT
The DNA here is from genome assembly GCA_008369825.1 of Triplophysa tibetana. Classification (NCBI taxonomy): domain Eukaryota; kingdom Metazoa; phylum Chordata; class Actinopteri; order Cypriniformes; family Nemacheilidae; genus Triplophysa; species Triplophysa tibetana. The sequence continues at coordinate 20,298,148 of CM017893.1, forward strand.
CCTGATCTGAACGCTTCATCTCTGGTATTTAGCAGCCCACGAACCTCTGCTGTCATCCATGGCTTTCGGTTTGCACGTGTGGTGATGGTCTTGGTGACTGTCACATCATCAATGCAGTATTTGATGTAAGCAGTCACAGTTTCCGTGTACTCCTGCAGGTCTGTGTGGTTATTATAAGTGGCCGCCTCTTTAAACATGTTCCAGTCTGTGTCCTGGAAGCAGTCCTGCAGTGCTGAGGTAGCACTTTCTGGCCATACCGTGATTTGCTTTTGAACCGGTTTGGCCAGTTTGAGAAGCGGTCTGTATGCTGGGATTAGCATAACAGAGATGTGGTCCGAGTATCCGAGGTGGGGGCGGGGTTCGGCTTTGTATGCGTTTTTCACTGTTGTGTAAACAAAGTCCAGTGTGTTATTTCCCCTTGTTGCAAAGTTCACATGTTGGTAGAACTTTGGTAAAACTGTCTTTAAGTTTGCGTGGTTGAAGTCGCCGGCTATGATGAAAAAGCCGTCGGGGTTATTTGTTTGTTGTTCGCTGATGGCGCTGTACAGTTCACGAAGCGCGTCCTTAGCATTTGCACACGGGGGAATGTACACCGCGACAATAACATTGGTTGTGTTAATAAACCAATTAACACAACTAGGAAACAGGAGGGCACGAACAATGACAAGATCGGAGAGTACGACGACAAATAGGTGCCAAAATAGTCTTTCTCCCACATAAAACAAAGGACCCTGTATTCTTCCACCTCTAGACCAAGAAATACCTGACAAGGTGAGGCGGAATCATGACATGTATCCCATAATTTCACTCTTAAATATATTATCTTCTTCTATGAATGGCCCGAAACACGCTCTCTTGAAAATGTTGTTAATTATTTTATTTTATACACAAAATTATTTATTCATAAACAAAAATGGCTGAAATCCCCTTTATATTTTCCAATTTGCAGTGCCGAAGTTAACTCAATTGTCTCATCTCAGACTTGTATATAACAAAAAATGTGTAACTTTTGACTAATTACGATGATTTATTCAACTTGATTGTATTCGGTATGTATGTAAATATGTAAGTTAGGCATTATAATAAAATATAAAAAAACACATCTAGCTCCAATACATGTTTACATTCAAAATTTAATTTAGAAAATGTGCCTCATCATTTATGCAAACAATTATCTGAAGATTGAGAAAATATATTATTTACTTGTTACAGTGGGCACGGAAAGTATTCAGACCCGCTTAAATTTTTCACTCCTTGTTATATTGCAGCCATTTGCTAAAACCATTTAAGTTCATTTTTCCTCATTAGTGTACACACAGCACCCCATATTGACGGAAAAACACAGAATTGTTTACATTTTTGCAGATTTATTAAAAAAGAAAAACTGAAATATCACATGGTCCTAAGTACTCAGACCCTTTGCAGTGACACTCATTTATTTAACTTAGGTGCTGTCCATTTCTTCTGGTCATTCTTGAGATAGTTCTACACCTTCATTTGAGTCCAGCTGTATTTAATTATACTGATTGGACTTGATTAGGAAAGCCACACACCTGTCTATATACGACCTTACAGCTCACAGTGCATGTCAGAGCAAATGAGAATCATGAGGTCAAAGGAACTGCCGGTAAAGCTCATAGACAGAATTGTAGCAAGGCACAGATCTGGCCAAGGTTACAAAACATATCTGCTGAACTTAAGGTTCCGAAGAGCACAGTGGCCTCCATAATCCTTAAATGGAAGACGTTTGGGACGAACAGAACCCTTCCTAGAGCTGGCCGTCCGGCCAAACTGAGCTATCGGGGGAGAAGAGCCTTGGTGAGAGAGGTAAAGAAGAACCCAAAGATCACTGTGGCTGAGCTCCAGAGATGCATTCGGGAGATGAGAGAAAGTTGTAGAAAGTCAACTATCACTGTAGCCCTCCACCAGTCGGGGCTTTATGGCAGAGCGGCCCGACGGAAGCCTCGCCTCAGTGCAAGACACATGAAAACCCGCATGGAGTTTGCTAATAAACACACAAATAAGATTCTCTGGTCTGATGAGACCAAATTGAACTTTTTGGCCTTAATTCTAAGTGGTATGTGTGGAGATCACCAGGCACTGCTCATCACCTGTCCAATACAGTCCCAACATTGAAGCATGGTGGTGGCAGCATCATCCTGTGGGGGTGTTTTTCAGCTGCAGGGACAGGACGACTGGTTGCATCGAGGGAAAGATGAATGCTTGATGAAAACCTTCTCCAGAGTGCTCCGGACCTCAGACTGGGCCGAAGGTTTACCTTCCAACAATTCAATGACCCTAAGCACACAGCTAAAATAACGGAGTGGCTTCACAACAACTCTGTGACTGTTCTTGAATGGCCCAGCCAGAGCCCCGACTTGAACCCAATTGAGCATCTCTGGAGAGACCTAAAAATGGCTGTCCACCGACGTTTACCATCCAACCGGACAGAACTGGAGAGGATCTGCAAGGAGGAATGCCAGAGGATCCCCAAATGCAGGTGTGAAAAACTTGTTGCATCTTTCCCAAAAAGACTCATGGCTGTATTAAATCAAAAGGATGCTTCTACTAAATACTGAGCAAAGGGTCTGAATACTTAGGACCATGTGATATTTCAGTTTTTCTTTTTTAATACATTTGCAAAAATGTCAACAATCTGTATTTTTCTGTCAATATGGGGTGCTGTGTGTACATTAATAAGGAGAACAATGAACTTTTATGATTTTAGCAAATGGCTGCAATAAAAAAAAGAGTGAAACATTTAAGGGGTTCTGAATACTTTCCGTACCCACTGTAGATGTCTCAGGCTTTCTGGAAAGCTTTGTAGGACTGGATGATAGAAAGGGGTATATTTGATTTCCCTCTCACTTCACAAGGTCTACTGTTTGGAATTACCAAAGGGTGCTCTGTTTTGAACAATCTGATTAATATTATTATATTATTAGCGAAACACTTTATACACAAATGCAGATATTTTAAATCTCCTCGCCTGTTTTGTATATTTAGAAAGGATCTAAAATACTTCGCAGATGCCCTTAGTAACATGAAAAGTCAGAAGGCGTAAAAATGATTGAAGCTCTTTGTTTTGTATAATATGTTGTAATTTTATTTTTTTATAATTTTCTTTTTACTTTATGTTTTGCTTTGTTTTTTGTAATACTTCCTTTCTCTGAGAATAATATGGAAACTGTGTTGAGCCTTCCTTACCAGATTACTTTCCTTTGTATAGTTATTGATACCATTTTGTTGTATACATTTTTTTTTTACTCAATTAAAAAAAAGAAAAAGTAACATCAAGCCAACTAATCCAAAAAAGCAGCTTCATGGTCACAGTTTATGTACTACTTATTATTTTGGTATTTTCATGACGTTGGACAGACCAACTAAAGTTGTGCCATTAATGCACTTACCTCTGAGACACCTGTTATAAATGACAATAAACAGCTAGAGTTACAGAGACAAGACACTACTGAGAGTCCACAGACAACAACACTATGGAAGGCCGTTTTAGCAAATATTTATTTAGACGTAATGTGTACAGACGTATAATGCGTGGACGCTTTATTGCGCCTAAAGATGTAATATCGTGTTAAGACGGCTTCGTTTTCTCCAATTGCGAGTCCCAAAATGGGAAAATTTGCATAAAATGTATTAAACATATAGTCGTGATGTCATCATTTACGTAACCACGTGTCATTCATGCGTGACATTGCATGTGGTCCCATGTCATTTGCTTTTCCGTATAGGTAAGCACTACACATCATAGTGACATAGACAAGGAAGATGGCATTTCAAAATACAAGAGGAAGAGGAATAATGGCTTTAAAACCGCAGACACATTCTTTAAACCTTTAAAGTACTAGCACACATAAAAATACTGTAATTTACTCAAGTGTTTACTAAAGTATATATATATTAATGTATATAGGGATAGTAAGCAGTTGTAGGCTGTATTATGGGAATTCTATTTTTATGTACATTGCAGTATTCTGTTGTATTAAATATTGTAATCTGACAAGATGTGGTAAATCCTATAGCATCATTTACTATGGTAATGTTCAAAAACACTATATCTAATAATTTCACTACAATTTATTGTAGCAAATGCTTAGCATACTACACACTTTTTTCATATGGAAGTGTAAAAGATTACAAATGACACCGATTCACGTGATTTTATGTTTATTTTGGGACAAAATACATGTCTACAAGAGGTCCTCAAAACCACAGAACAAAATCTATGAGTGGATCGAAGGATGTTGAGGCCAGTTTTATTATCATTTAGCTCATTTATAATTGAGTAAAAATATTATATCTGCCATAATGTTTCAATGTTAATGTTTCATTATCATAACTTCATTCTTATGTTATGTATTGTACTGTTATTCAACACATAAATGAGATTGAATCATTTCATCTTTAAACCGTGGGCTATATTGTTATTTAACCTAATTTTGTATGACATTGCTTTATAAGCTTAATTATGTGCCCTTCCTACAAATAAATTTTGTTTTTGTATTTATTTATTTGCATGTATAACTTCTGTTTAATGACCCTAGTCAGGTTCTGTTAGGACAGACGCAAATCCTAAGGAACAGAACAAAAACTAAATATATTAAAGCACCTTGAAACAGAGAAGTTTGGTGTCAAGACCTGTTTGGGAATAAATCATCAAGAATACACATTTCTGTGAGTGATGGCGTGATAGTTGAAATGAAGTATTCACATTTTTCTGGTGAAAATGTAATTACTGATGTCAAAAATAGCAATTGTTACTATTAGAAATAATATTCTTCATATCAAGAATTATAATTTTGATGAAAAAATTCAAATGATGTAATTTTATACCTATTTCTAGTCATACTTTAATCTGTGTGATACGTAAAGGTTCCTAAGTGTTAAAGAGTAAATAGCTAATGATTTTTAAGGTCCTGCTTTGGTTTAAGGATTGTCCAACAACAAGTTTATGTACATAGAAGGTGTAAAAACACTATTATGTCGTAATATTAGGTGTTATTCTATCCTTACTTCTACTTCTATGACTGACTCTCTAATGATTCGTTCCTCGATTCACCTGTCAAATCCCCTCCTATCCGCTAGCCTAGTGTCATGTGAGTGGTCAGGTGGTGTAGTCTGCTGTGATTGGTCAAACGGGTTTGTAACGAGCAATGCGGGATGAAAGCAAGTGATGATAATGAGTGTCATCTGAGCATTGCACGGGTATCGCATCTCTTTGGAGGAGATCGGAAGCATAAAAGGACGAGCGAGAGGACCAGGGGCCCGTTCTTCGTACATCGCTAACTCGGTTAGCTGGATTTGATTGTTGACGATTTGGCATGATCTTGGATTGTTTGGTTCTTGGACGCTCATCCTGGACTTGCTGTCATAGCAACAGGTCCGTAAGCTTGAACCTGCTCGGGAGCAGGCTTACTTCATGTAAACAGGATTAGATTGCGGCTTTATAAGAGGACCTGTTGCGGAAGGTGCAAGAATAATTCGCAGAGCTTTTCGAATTAATCGCGTATTGCGGTATAGACAGGATCATTTAGCGCAGCGCGATAGCGTCATTGTTGAGAGATACCGTTTTTCTCGTGAGGGTGTTATTTACATCATTTATTTGTTGGAACCACACATTACGTGTTCAACACGGAGGGGCCGGGCTTTAACAACAGCAAAATCTGTGTGCTTTGGCCTGAGATTCTTTGCGAGTGGCACGTTCCTTTACACTATTGGAGATGCAGAGAACTTGGTGAAAAGTGCTGTCTGTCGTGCCATTCGCAAAGTTTATCTGGCGCTCAAGCAGTTTTTAGGGGTTTTTGTGGTATTTCCAAGCAGCGTAAGACCACAGGTTGTAAAGCAGGATTTTTTGCTATTGCAGGTACATTTATAATTGTTAATGACATGCAATCATGACCATACCAATAACTATGACTAACAGTATGTGTCCTTCAGGCTTCCATAACGTGATTGGTGCCATAGACTGCACACACGTCCCCATCAAGGCCCCACAAGGCCCCAATGAGGGGGATTTTGTGAACCGAAAGGGGGTTCACAGTGTAAATGTGCAGGTAAATTACGATTACCATTTATAATATTCCTGATTAGTAATATATTACGGGAAAAAAAAGTAATGAAAAAGTATGCAGTTGACCAACTAAAATCTCTAAGATGGTGTGTGACCCATATCACCAATGTGGAAGCAAAATGGCCAGGATCAGCATGACTCAAGAATTTTCAGAGAGTCCCATTTATGCACATTATTTGAACGTGGTAAGGGAACATACATTTCAAGCTCACAGTATTATACACAGCATTATGCTGAGCCTAACAGAACTGCATTTTTCCATTATACAGGGGATTTTGACGGGATCCTGATTGGTGACACGGGCTATGCCTGCAGGCAGTATTTTATGACGCCCTTCCCTGAGCCAAACCCGTTACAATGCAGCTCTAGCCAGGATAAGGGCACGCATTGAAATGACCTTTGGACAACTAAAGGGAAGATTTCAGTGTCTGAAAAGTCTGAGGGTTGCACCTGACAGGGCCTGTGACATAATTGTTGCATGTGCCATATTGCATAACATTGCCACCATCAGAAAGGAAAAGACCCCTGTGGTGGGGGTGCAGCCTGATGATGACCTCCAGCCAGTGCACTTGGACCAGCCTAGTGGCAGAGCTGCACGGGACAGAATTGTGGAACACCATTTTTAAATATAATAAAAGACAAGACGAATATGCTTAGTTCCTTGAGTTTTATTGAAAACATTCTTTATAAAGAAAAGCCAACAAGTCGTCTTTTGCCTGCAATATGAGGGAGTTATGTTAGGTCAGAAATACTACTATGTGTGAAATAGTGTATTAGCACTTACTCTGAAGGTCCTTTTGAAGCAACTCTATCTCCAGTGCAATTTTTCTCTTTTTCAAGTTGTCGAGTTTTCTCAACTCAAAATAATCACTTTACTGTTTAAGATGCCGTTTATATATGGGAACGGATGTCACCCTGTGTAATTTCGTGAAAAAAAAAGGGTCAAAACATGCCTCATGCAACAAAAGTAAAAGTACAACACTGCCCCACATCTGTATCAGCAGTTCTTTGTGCAGACTGTTCTGGAAGCCTTTCTGTAGGCCTTTCTCTAGGTGTGGACTCCTGCAACTCATGTTTTTTTTTAAATAAGGACTGTTTAAGAAGTAAAGGCTAACATTTTGTAGAATATTTTTGTACTTCACTTTTACTTGTTCCCATGTTCTAGTAGATCCTGTGGTGGCTCTGACATAAAAGAACAAAGTTTAAGAAATAAAAATAAAATGCACAAATACATACAGTAGAAAGTGATAGAAACATCTTACATGGACACCACTTACGCATTCAATTGGTCTGCTACTTTTTGCCAGCCCTCTCTCCTGGCTTTTGCAGACTTTGAGGTGTTCCCTGGTGTTTTAATTAAACTTTCAAATTCGGCATAACTATTAAAAGCTCTTGTTCTGCTTGGGAGAAAAACTGGGCGCGTTCTTTAGCCATGCTGAACAGCCAATAACAGCGTTGCTGATCATTGTTTCTACTATCGATACATATCCCCTTTTAAACCAGTGCAAGAACGTGCAATTATCTCAGATAACTCAATCCAGCTATACTAATCATACACGGCAGGTGTGTTCGAAGAATCCAATTAGCTGGATCATGATTAGCACGATGAGATCATCTTGGATGTGTCATTCGATCTCGGATGTAATAAGTGACGTGCGAAGAACGGGCCCCAGCCCTGGATTTTATGTTATGTTTGATGTATGTGTTTTTACTTTCGTTTTGTGGTTTGTTTATTTTATATTAAAAGTTGTCGAACGTTCGCCAATTCCCACCTACTTCTTCCCATTCCTTGAATTTGTTACATCGTTCATCATGTGTCGCAAATGGAATGCCTACCATCATTGCTGGATTACGGTTTACAGGTTATATATTATATACAGTGTATAGATAGAGGTGGCGGGGATTTCACCTTAGCAGTTTGAGCCCGAGTCTGACGAAGAAACATCTGAAGACCTCCCCGCGATGTGCGGACAGTATTCAACCTTGTGGTGGTGGGGAGGATGCACTATATACTGCAGCTTCTTGTAACACTTCAGCCTGTGTTCCCCATGTGTTTTGCCTTGTTCCTTGTTTTCACCTGTCCCTCGTCATTGTTAATTAGTCCCGCACCTGATTCTGTTTTCCCTGAGTGTTTTCCCGTGTATTTAAGCCCTGTGTGTTAGTTCTTTGTCGAGTATTGTAATGTAAACCTGGTTGTGTCTTCTCCGTTCTCCTGTTCCCGTGTCTGTTGTCATTAAACCCCTTTTGCACTTGGATTTACGTTTGTCGTGCATCTCCATTCCTCCTCCGTGTACGTGTAACCCCGTGTTACACTTCTGTCCTGCACTCGCAAGCAGACTTCTGAGTGCTGAAAAGATGAATATGACACGTAATGGACTCATAGACTTGGCAAACATCTGCAATTTAAGTGGAGCAACTGTAAAATAGTTTTAGTGAGGTTTGAATCAACCGTCTCCAGTTTATGTATCCCTCCGAGGCTCCTGGTAAATCTAACCATAACATAAAAATATAGATAATACTATGAATGTCTAACAATGAAGATAAAGCTCTCATGTGCTATTTATTTATTATTATATTTTTTCTAAATGTTTGCCGTCACACCATTTCAGAACACATTTACAGTACAGTTCAGTAAAAATGTGAAAGTAAAAGTTAGTTACCCTTTATGTTTTGTACAAAAACATTTAACCGCATATTAGTAAAATATCCACAAATTAAAGGAAATAAATTATCTAAAAAATCATCCTCACTCATCAGTTATTTAGTGAGATGAAATAGAAATTTACAAGGCATAATGATTTCTGGTAATCAAACATTAGAATAAGTTTCTAGCAGAATATTTTATGTCAATCTACTACTTTCAAAGCAGGTGCTTTTGTTTTCTAACCTTCAATTTCATAGAAATGCAGTTACTTTTATGACTACTGCTTGCAAGAACCTCTGACCTCTTTTCATTAGATATATAACTACGCTTACATGATTTTCATAGAATTTGTAATAAAAGGTAAGTAAAGCCAATATAAAATAGTCTCATTTTATTGAGGTTTGAATCAACTGTCTCCAATTTATGTGTCACTGCGAGGCTCCTGGTATATCTAGCCGTGACATAAAAATAATACCGTAAATGTCTGCTGATGACTGTTTGTCAAACATTAGAGTTAGCTTTTAGAAGAATATTGTGTATAAATCTGCCACTTTCATAGCAGGTACTACTGTGTTCTTACTTTCATTTTCAGAGAAATGCAATTACTTTTATGACTATTGCTCCAAATAACTTTGACCTCTTTCAGTAGATATATAACTATGCTGACAAGATTTTTATAGAATTTGCTTAAAACTGTCTTTGATAAATGCATCAACTTGACAGAATGTATTGATGTCATAAAGGAAAATGGCAAATTAGATTGTGCAAATCAAACACAAAAATGTATTTCTGTTTCTGAGCGAGTCATTATTTCATAAAAAACAAAACATGTTTATGACACATAGAGGGTGGGATTTTACAACATTTTTTGCACATAAAAGGTTCAGAGAACATACGTTACGACAGTAGTCTATTGTTTGTTGCTACAGAGTACTGCACAACAGCTGACTGTCAGCAGAACGGTAAGTCAATTCATGCTTTTCACTATTATATAAAAGTGTATTTATGATTCAACTACTGACTGTGAAGGAAAAACAGATGTGCTTCAAATGAACTCTTTTCACAGTCTGTTGTGACAGCTTTCCTCAGTTATTAACATTGTAAATCTATCACTACACTGCTGCTGGGGAATATGTGAAAGTTTGCAGTCTCCCATTCTCCATTATAGGAGATGGTCCTCATAGATCACGAAGTCCAGGGAACAAGAGTGGGTCCAGATCGATCTCCTCCCACTTTGCCGCAATTTGCCGAGTAAGTTGCAACCTGTGGGTGGAAATGTTTGCTTTTATTAATGTTAGTCTATATTTGATTAATAGTCGAGATAAATTCACAATTTAGTGTAGGCATTATCAGAGTTAAATATATGTTAACCTTAAACCAAACCCTAAATCTAATAAAACAAGTAATTAAGTAAAGTTTGTTTTCAGCAAGTTTGATTTTCAGTCAAAATAAAAACTTACTTTAGTTACGACGTAATGCAGAAATGGTAGAACAACAATGACATGTATGACGTCAAAATGAAGTGGGAGGAGACTGGATATGGATCCGACCTTTAACCCTGGACCTTGTGTTCTGCAGTGAGGAGCTTCTGGTCTAGTTAGCTGATTCTGTGTATTTATACTTCGGTTTCTTCTGTTCATTGTCAGTCGTTCTGTTTTAGTAAGATTTTGTGTATTTTCTCTGTTTGGATTACCCCTGATACGAAACATCTTCTCTCTGTTAAAAAAAGAATGCTTGTGATTAGATCCTTAATTAATGCATTTACTTATTGTTATTTATATGTTATTTAATTGATCAAATGTATTATTTCCACAGAGCAAATACTTGCAAGGCTGAAGGTTTGGTTCCAAAGTTAATTGGGGAATATTGCAGGGATGCAGGAGATAGATCGTTTTATTTAAAGAAAATAAATGTTAAGTGTATTTTTCTTAATCTCTGTTAGGTGTCATCTTCATTAATCTTTTATTTATTAATCTTTTATATTGTTTTTTTTCTTGCATGAGAATAATACGTATCTCGTTCTTCCAGGTATATTGATTTCTCCTTGGCACTATAATAAAAACGCACAGGAATTATCTTAACTGAACAACAATATCGACACCCTTCACACAAACAAGTCCACTTTGAAAGAAAAAAAGGCAAACTTAAACAAGACTGAGAATGTACACCGTGCCTTCATCCATAGACAATGAAACTATCCCAGTTCCAACCAGTCTTAGAGATTCCCTCTCATGTCTTGATGTTGTGTGGGCTGACATGTTTGAGACTGAAGACATTAACCATGACAGAGTGAGACAGCAGCAGATTGATTTTCTTAGAGGAGCTCCACCAAAGTTTCTGACTTTTTACCCATCAGGGAATCAGCCGACAGTAGTACCACTGGTCGAAAGGGACGGCTTTAATGATTTAATACAGTTAGTTGAGACAAGCAAAAGAAAACACCGTCTTATCACTGATGCTCCTTTACGATACCAGCCTGGCAGTGGAGGGTCAACTCTTGCCATGCAGGTTCTTTTGCAATTCAGGAAAGATCTCAGATGTGCCAGAGCGATCGATTCAGATCTAAAAACTAAGCTGTCAGACCTGTCAAAACAAGTGCTGGATCTTTTTCTTCTGTCTAATGAAGAACATGCAAAACAAGATCGGAGAACTGTGCTGCTGTTACTGGACACTAGGGATAAGATGGACAATTATGTGCCAATCAAGAATGTTCTCTGTAATAAACTGATTGAAGAAATTCATAAGAGGGGCATCAATACAGACACTCCAGTTGTGATCATTTTGAACTGCATCCCAACAGACTTCACTCTAACTGACACAATGATGATTCCCCCAAACCTCTCTGAAGAGACAACAAAACAGTTCAAGGAAAAAGTACTGCAACAGATCCGACTACAGTGGAAAAGCCAAAGGAAACTTACAACCATTCATCTGCACCACAAAAACAGCAGCGGATCAACACTGGCCCTTGATGTGCTGTCAGACTTGAGTGAGGAGTTCACATTTAAAAACACGAGAGAATCAGATATCACAAGTGAGACACATAAAAAAACTATTTTTCTCCTGTTGGATAACAAAGATGACAAGCCACTACGCTGCTTATTAAAGACTCTGCAATTCAAGCTTAAGCGTGCTGATCACCCAGCATTCATCATTATCAATGTTGTAAGCAAGACCGCAGTTCGACTACCAGATGATGTGAAACTTAAAATGGAGCTTTTACCAGATGAGAAGGAGAGATTTGCTCAGAAGTCGCTGGTGGTGAAAAGGGAATACAAGAAAATGTCACAGAAGTTGCCTTCCTTTAACATAATGCCGAGAGGTTTCCAGAGAGAGGATGCAGATAAAATGATCAGAGAAGAAATGGTGAATCTTATAGAAAAGGACTCAGAGTCAAGCGGAACAAGACTGTTTAGTTTTTTAGCTTTGATAAATTCATATGTTCCAGGTTCACACTTGTCTAAGCTTTTGTGCAAGAGATTCATTGACCAATCAGAATGGCCCTCTGATGAGGGAAAACCTTCACTGGAAATGATACTGAAGCCTTTCGAGGATCTTATTGTTATTTTCTCAGATGGAGAACAGAAAGCCGAATGCATACGTCTCGCACATCCAATGATAGCTGATGCCTGTCTAAAACTGTTCACTGAGCACAATGTTAAGAGATCTGTCATTGCTCTTGACTTCTTGGACAGCATGGTAAAATCCAATGAGATCAGTTATGATCAACTTTGCATGAGCATGTTAGTCACAAGGCCTGAGGGTCTGACAGGAAAGGAAACGTTTTCCAAACTGATTCTTGACATCTTGGATGAAGGGGAAAATAACACTAAGCAGTGCATTGATTTGTTGAAGTCGGCTTCATCTCTTTTCTCAACAGACCCATTTTATCCTCAAGCACTTGCACGTTTTTATTACATTAAGGTAAAGGAGGAGAACAAATATGAAAAGGCAGAACAATGGGCAGTAAAGGCTATTAACAGAGATCAAGAAAAATCTCATGTAAAGGACACATTGGGGCAAGTTCGCAAAAACCACCTACAAAGTCATTTTAAGAAAACACCCAATAAAGTGTGTTTGGACATTGCAAAGTCTGCCATTGATGCATTTCACGATGAAGCAAAAGCGGCGGAAATTGAGTCTGAAAAGGACACCAGTTTCAATAATAGGGGCCTGCTTGGTTTTCTCCAGGTTTGCAATGTAATTTTTGAAATTAATAAAAAAAAAGATCTTGAACAAGAATACATCAGTGGTCTCAGAGGTGATATCGAATCCAGATATGATTTCTTTGAATGGTATCTGGTATACTCAAGACCAAGCAGCAAACAAGAGGAACCAGCCTTCTTATGTAAAGATGTTGAAGAGTGCTATATGCACTATTTTAAACAGGGTGAGCAGACTGGTAAACTGACCCTAAATGAGAAAAAAATGAAATCTTTTGCAGGATTTCTTCATTTCTTACAATCTGACATCAATGTCCTTGAACAAAATTGGAATGCAATCGCAAATCCACAGTCCAATAACGAGACCCAAATGGTTCTTTACACTCTTGCCAACATCATCTTGAGTCAGTTTGATAAGCCGTGTGAAAATCTTCAGGATCTTCAGGCCAGGTTACAGGAGCTTTGGAAAACAGAAGAAAAACACAGAAGCCCAGAGTTTTATCTCTTGATTCTTTTGCTCTTTTGGCCTGATGAAGCACAGACAGTAAACCAAGACTCTCCAAACCTTGAAAACTGTGTCCAATATATGAGTCAGTCATATGAGAGAAAGTATCAGAAATACCTTCGCAGTCGCTTCCTGGTGCCTCTGTTCTTCTTAGGGAAAGGAAGTGGTTTGCAAAGACTGGTTCACAAAAAACTATGTAAAACTGATCTGGAGCTCCTCACTGAAGGAGATGAAAATGTAGAAGTCAGTTATCTTCAGCGTATCAACGGGGAGGTAAAAAAACATGAAGTGTTTGCTGTTAGAGATGGGCAACAGATTCAAGTCAGCCCTTGCAAACGGGCTAGTGTGTACAGAGATGGCGAGGTGTCTTTCTATCTTGGCTTAACAATTAATGGTCCTGTGGCTTACAACATCAGACATGATGAGAATAGTAAGTAAAGGACAAATAAACACTTTATCATATTCATCATACATCTGTCAACAATACCCTGTTAAACAATTTATTCCCTTTTCTCTGCAGATTAAATCTGATGGTAACAGCGCCATGGAATCACAGTCCTCAAATGTCAGATCGAGGACGACATTTTAAACATCTTCTTAATACTTTTGTTTCTAAGTTGTGAAGAAAGAAAGTGGAGGGGATGAGACTGTCATTGCACTCTACGTTTCCCATAACCCATTTCCTGGACTCATAATACACTGATCACCCTCACCTGTTTGTAGTTTACCTTGTCACTTACCATGAGAAAGCCGTGATTATAGATCTTGAATCCTGTGAAGTGGATTATGTGTTGACTGGGGTACTTCCTAACTTCAAAATAACGTCACTGTGTCTATGGAGAGCCACCTGCTGACGAAAGAACAGTCAGTACATATGGCAGGGCTAGGACCAGACAACAATGACCGTGTGAAGGAATTAACAATTAATTAACATATGTTTCAACCAAAAATATAAACCCAAGCATACCAACCCAGCCTAAAAACCCACCTATACATGCAACTAAAAAAACTGTCACTAATCAACCTTTATCGCAGCTTGTATAACAAAAAACACGATGTTCCTTGTCCAATTTTCGTGTGTATCTAATCTCCTATTTTTCTAATTTATACGGTATATATTTAAAAACTCCGAAAGTTTTTTGTTTGTTTCTCAAATCCTTCGTTTTCTCTGTCAATCACTGAACTAGATATGTGCAAAGTGAATAAAACGCTTTCTATTGTACTGTGAATGTTCTGATTCTGTAGAGTTTTTTCTTTATGTAAACAAAATAGACATAAGTACAACTGTGATATGAATTGTGATTGTAAATTTGTAATATAGTGATCAGGCCATAACTTCCTGAATGTCGGGTTATCCGTAGACCGGAGACTTGATTTTTATATACATACATTTTTAAATATTTTTTGTATTACAACAGACTTTTAAACATAATACCACTGAACATACAGACGAGAAGACAAACCTTGTAAATGCATTTACATACATTATATTTTACGGCCTGAATCTAAGTGACTCAGATTCAGTTGTCCTTGGTCTCGCAGTCTTCATCTGGTGCTTCTTTTAAGCTTTTCTTTTAGGTACATACTGCAAATCTTTGCCCATAAAACTAGTTTTTGAGGCATGTGTCATATTCTATTTTATCTTGTGTTCTAAACAAATGTACCAAATGCCTTTTCCCAAGGTTACTCGGTTTGCTCTGATATTCATGATTCACTGGCTTTTCAAGCTATAAAGTTAAAATTCCGCCCTATTACTTGAGCAGTATCTCTCAGACAGGAGTCTCAGCAGGATCGATCAACATACTTTGAGATTTTAATTAAATGAACAATCTAGGCAGCTACAAAACTGCTTTTTCCCCTTGTGAAGATCCAGATCCTGCTTCAATAAAGCTTCCTTATACCCTTTAGTTTCTAAATAACCATTGCTGTAAAAATAAGATTGTTGAATAGGCATTAGGTGATGGACAGTACATGATTGTAAAAGCAAGTTCACTTCTTTTCAATTTGATTTAAACACAAAAAATATCTGTACTCCCACTTTGCCTTTTTCAAGTTATATGAATATACATTTTTGTTGTGAAAAAAACTTTTATTTTGTATTTTGTGACCCCGAGTTTCATCAAGTTTGATGTACTTCCGCTAGCTGCAGTCGCTGTGTCCTAAAGGATCTTTTCTAATGTTTGTGCACGTTTTGGAGTAGCTAATGCTTAACTGTATATAGCCAGTAGTTAAGCAGAAAGTAAAGTCACGATCCGAAGAGCTTTACGTTTGGCAGAATGTCGAGCTCCGTAGCGTTGCAGACGCACGTCGCCTCTATTATAGAAGCGTTAATTCACGCCGCGATCGCTGAAATGAGCAAAATCGTTGGAGAAAAGACGCTCGTACTTCATACTAGTTATGTTGCTAGTGACTTATGTGAACACGAGGACATGCATGAAAAACTAACGACGGAAAAGGAGCACAGAATGGTGAGGTTATTAAGTGATATTGTTTATAGATCTGCGGCCTGTTACATTAAACATGTGACGCGTTCAGAGCGCTGTATGAACGCGTGTGCATATAGTATAACGATCAGCGCGTTGTTTGCGCAGGTCTGAACCCATGTAGATTGATTGACATGCTGTACTTTATGTATTTACTTTAATATATATACGTTTTTTCAAGAGAACTGTGTTTTTAAAATGCATAATTTGCTTACATTAGCATCGTCTTTTAAATACAATACCGTGGTATACGTTACTCTGGTAATACTAAGATGATCTTTGAAATTTGTCGGAGCACCTTGCTAATACCATGGTATATAATGGCAGTGATCCAGTGTGATTATATATTAAGGTAACATCTGATCGTTGATCACCGTTGTACAATTTATTGTCTTTAGCTATTTGTACAATCATTTATACAATTAGTCATATATGTAATATAGGTGTGATGACAAAATTTCCAAACACCCCTAAGCTCAAACTGGATCACATGACTAGACAGAGCTGAAAATTCCCTTTAGGACGACACCTGAATTGTGAAAATAAGTATAGAGGATTGCGAAAGTTATGATATTTATAATACCAAGGAATATAGTCAAATAGTTAACATTAACTACTATAGAAGTCGTGTGATTATTATTATTCACACATTTTTACTTGTAACTTCCTTATTTTATCAGATATTTGCATGAAATTTGAATAGAAGGTAGAATTTTGTTCGTTCTTTCAAATGAAATCATGAAAATGTACTGTTTTACGTGGAATGGGCATCAGTACCTCAATGAAAACAATTATAATTAATAAGCGTTCATTCATATCCATAAACATTTATTTTCAGAATACAACAGAAAAAAACAATACACATCAATATTAATTGTTAATTCATATTCATACAAGTACACAACAAATATTCATTCTCTCCAGGAGATGCTGTCTGGCTAGACCTGGCTGTATGTTGGGTCCCTTTCTCCTTTTCATTATTAGCTGTAAAGACATACCATCAATTATTAGGCCCCTCAACTGTACATACATTGATTAACATTGGATTTCTCTTACATAAGCAGCACCAGAAGACTAATAAACATGGAGAATCATCTTAGTTGATTGTAAGTCTACATAATCTACATGATTAAAGAAGATTGGACATAAAATGTTCTAATCAACATGGCTTATGTGTTGCAGGATACTTTGGATAAAAGAGTAAACAAAATTAACAGACTAGAAGCATAACTTTTTGATCACATTCATCCAATGCCACTTTTGCTATATTCAGCTAGAGGTTACATGAAAAAATGCAAAAAAGACCTAAATAATATTATGCTTGTTTACTTTGTCATATCCACATTGCACTTGCCCAGGCCTACTGTCATATCAAGTGTTTTTAGCCTATTAATTTAGACAGAGTTACAGGCTAGTCCTCAGTAATCTAACTCGAAGTGATGTAAACTCTGTTTTGACACGAATGTCAGAAAAACCATGATATACATATTAAACTACTTAGCATCAGTAATAATGTCAAGAAAAACACAGTCAGAATGAGTTAAATATAAACTATGTTTTTTTTTAGAACGGGCGCTTGCAGTACATTCGCTAATCTACCCGCCACAAATGTGACTACCCAATTTCCGCGATTTAGTTAAATACTTTCTCCACTTTGGATTTCGATGGAATTTCGTCAGTACCAAGATAAAAGCTATGTATTTATGTCCACCAACCTTTCAGTAGTGTCCAAAGCTTAGATGAAGCCCGCCGACCGGTTGAAAGCTATGCGAATCTTCCGATAGACGCGGTGACCTAAAATCACCTTAGGGCTGAAATCCCGAAGTGTCCAACGATTCAGGGGCTTGCACTCGATGTAGTTACCGTCGTATTCAGGAAGAACATACTCCCACCAGGCAGCCAGGGGTAGATATCGAATGACACACACATTTTAGTACTACGCGGTTTGGAACACATTGTTGAGACAGAATGTTCGCCGCGAGTGGTTTCAATATCATCATACCTATATAATATACCATTGTTTTTTTTAATTGAATCTTTCAGAGGCAGTTTGCATCAGTTATGGAAGTATTGGGCAACGAGGCGCTTGGCAAAATAATCAAACTCGTTGATGAAACCAGATTTCTGTTGGGTCTTGAGTGCAAAACCTTTTCAGGCAAACGAGCGAAGCGACCAGGCTGCGTCTTGAACATTCTGTCCGTCGGAGGACTTGGTGAGTGTTCTCAACCTTATTTTTATTATTGTCAAGATCTGCTTTTACTTATTAACTTCATAGCATTATAACGTCCACTTACATCCAAGTGCACAATGCTTGATACATGATACGATGTTTTATAACCTGTTTTCATTTGTACATTATAGAAGAGGAACATTCTTATGATGGAAGTGCAAGAATGCTGAACATGAATAATGAGGTAGATTGAAAGATATTCTGTTGTAAATTGTAATGTTGTGAAGAGAGACAGAAAACTTGAAAACAAAATATGAACTATATTTCAGTTGAGAGCATAGCAGAAGATTTTCGCTAAATAAAGTAAACACAGAACATTAAATGTTTTTGCATTGAATGTTTGGTTTATTACCCTGTATAATGTTGACTTAAACTACTTGTGTGCACCCCGACTGACGAGGCCATGGAAGACGGTTCGGAATCCCCTCTTAGACTGGCTGTATCGATCAAAAATGAATTTGGAGAAGTTGACTTGCAGTCCATCACTGCAGGTACGCTAGTGGGATTCAACAAATATTTAACCATTGTTATGTTAATATAACTATTCATGCTTGTTTTTATTTTTTCTATTTGATTTCCTTCAAGTTCACTTAAATGCTACTTCAGAAGATGAGGTAACGTCTGCTTTACAAGAAGGTAGTGAATATCCTCTAGACATCATTGCTGTCTATGGAAAGACATCATATATTTGTTCGGAGTGTGGCAAGAGCTTCTCTTCTCAAGGCAACCTCAAATCGCATCAACGCATACACACTGGTGAAAAGCCTTATGGCTGTGTCCTCTGCGGCAAGGCTTTTGCTCACAAACAAAGCCTGACAGACCACCATCGAATCCACTCGGGAGAAAAGCCGTTTGTGTGTAAAGACTGCGGTAAATGTTTTGGGAAAGCCGCACACCTCAAGACCCACGAAATAATCCACACGGGTGAAAAACCTTTCAGCTGCAACGTCTGCGGAAAAAGATTCAACATTGCGCAAAATCTTGCCAGGCACCAAATGACCCATACTGGAGAAAGAGAGTTTCAATGTTCAATTTGTCAGAAAAGTTTCACACGGGCCGTAACTCTAAAAACACATCAACTGATCCACACGGGGCATAAACCGTACTCTTGCACATCGTGTGGGAAGGCTTTCCGACATGCCGTGAACCTAAAAAATCACGAGCGCATCCACACGGACCAGCGGCCGTTTAGTTGTGATTTGTGCGGCAAGACCTTCCGACAGGCTGTTAATCTGAAGATCCACAAAAGGATCCACACAGGAGAGAAACCGTTTAGCTGTAAGGAGTGCGGGAAGAGCTTCAGTCAGCAGAGTAGTCTCATTTCACACGGCCGCACGCACTCCGGCGAAAAACCCTACGGGTGCAGCTACTGCGATAAGTGGTTTAACAACACTAACAGTCTAAAGCTGCACCAGAGGATCCATACTGGTGAGAAGCCGTACAATTGTGATTTCTGTGGCAAGTGTTTCAGTCAAGGCAGTCACCTACGTACTCACAAACGGCATGTTCACGGAGGGGGGAAACAGTACATTTGTGATAAATGTGGAAAAAGATATGCAGATCCCCGCAATCTGAAGCTGCACAAATGCGTTTATGCCTAATCGTAAACATTTCGTAGATAAGATTTATTTGGAAACATAATACTTGTCATATCACAGACATTTACAGAATTTTTTTATTTAAAAAAAATTATAAGTTGTATTACTTGTAAAAGTACTAGTTATTAATGATAGCAGTATAATTTGAAATAAAACATGTTTTTTGTATTTCCCCTTAAATTTTAGTTCAAAATCAAATATCAAGCTGTGATAGGCTTAGCATTTTATGCCAGTATGCAAGAAAACGACTGTCTTAAAATTTGGTTTTGTTGTCTTGCGTTGTAGTGAAACGGTATTGTCATATGAAATATTTCATCACCCCATATGGCTGTTCTCATTTTTTGACCCTCATTTCATTCATAACCTGTATATGACTTTCTTCTGTGAACCTAAAAATATATTTTGAATAATGTCTCAGTGGTTTTGTGTCTATATCATGAAAGTTAACGGGCGCCTATGTTGTTTGGTTATCGGCGTTCTTCAAAATGTTCTTTGTGCTCCGGCGCTCCGCAGAAGAAAAGTTATACAGGTTTGTGATGAAGTGAGGATGAATGAAATGCATAAGTTATGGATAGTTTCCATAACTTTTCATACATTTTATGTAATTTATAATTTAAATAAAATGTTTCTCTTTAGTTGTTATCCGAGTTTTTTTCTATTAACAATGTAAACTGTATTTCTTAATCTCCACTATAAAGTAGGATGTATAATGTCTTTTACTTAACGAAGATTTGTAAAGTGGTATTGTCACGCACTCATTTAGATATGCAACGAAAACAGGGACAACAATATAACAATTGTTTGAAATGTTTACTGGTTCTCTATTTCAGATACTTATCCTATATCAAGTAGATACTAGTCAAGTTTAAGAGTCCTTTTCACATTTATTCATTTGGCAGACGCTTTTATCCAAAGCGACTTGCAAGTAAATAAGTGTATAAACATTTTGTCAACACGAAACAGTACCGTTAGTTTACAAGTCCATGCTAGGAGGATTAAAGCTGGAGTACGCAAAGGAGAGAATGACCATCAATGTTTTTTACAGACAGTTGTTGGTTATTCAAATAAATGCGGAACAGATATTTTTTAAGCTGTTTTTGAGACTTGTTAAGGATACTGGAGTTCAGCTGGAGGCTGTAAGTTCTTTCCACCTCAGGGAAAACCGAATGCTTGCCTCTTTTTCTGGTGTGGTGTGGATCAAATGTATCTGACCTTTTAAGCAGGGTATAGGGACAATAATGTTGTTGTTATGCTGTAAATTATGTTCTTAGACATTTCATAGGATTTTCATGGTGGTTGGAAAAACAACTTTTGCATTATTTTATCAAATCTATTTGTCATGTTTCATGACATTCAAACAAATGCTTCAACCCTAATAATATCACGTCAGCATTTTCTGTAGGTTTATTCGGTGATTTATTAAAATTGAGCACCTATTTTATTATATGCATGTTTGGTTGAGAGACCTATGCGCATGCGCACTTCATTACACTTCCGGGTTTGTCGAGAAGTGAAATGTAACATCTCGCTCGCGAAGTGAAACTTGTTGCCCGGGCAGCGCATAAAGTGCAGCGTTATAAATAAAGTGACACATCGTTTCAAGACAAAGGACACAGTGATGGCGAACACTGTCGTGTCATGTTAATAGGACTGTCACTTGACTCGCTCTAATGGCCTGATGTCGCTCTGTTGTGCCTTTTGATCTCGACTGACTGACAGCAGGATGACGCGCGTGATGTTTCTGGTGTCCGCGGTGGCTCTTCTCGTATCGGCTCCGGCGCGCGCCTCTCAGGGGGATAAAGAGCCGGTTTACCGGGACTGCATCAAACTGTGTGTCCGGACGAACTGCACAGGGGCCCGACTGCGCGGGTTCCAGTCCACCCAGCCTCCGTACATGGCGCTCACAGGTAACGTTACTACACTAACATCCTGTATTAGTGTTAAGTGATGGATTATCTGATATGTAATAAAATTACTTTGACCCTAAAAACCCCCACAGTATTTACAAATACTTTATGATGTACTTGCATTGCTGTGTATACAGTTCTCTATAAAACAAAACTGAATTTCAAATTGTTTCCATTAAAAATTGGTTAATTTTGCTGAAATTTATATCTAAATATGTGCATTAAATAGTGCCATGTCAGTTCATGTTCAATCTGAGTTTATCTTTTTTCTAAGTGATACTTTTATCAAATTATTACACATGCCTCTTGTTGAAATGCTGTTTTATATGTCTTATTTAGTCAGGAGTTGATTGTTTCCGCAGTTCACATAACTTTAATAAAGAAACATTTAATTTACCAAGCACCTTAATTTAACACCTTCATTTACTAAACTGACATGTTTATTTTTATATCCTGGTAATATTGTTAATGTGAATTCTTTTTGCAATGATAATTGCATAGTATAAATCTGATATTGTTCCGGCTAATAGTTGGTTTGACCAGGTTCAGCTTGTCCCCCAGTCTGGTCAAGATAGTGTTTAGCCGGTCGAACAGGTACCCTACATCAATACCATGGTGGTTTGTAATTTAACTGTAATAATATTATTCATATTGCATACATACAGATATTTATATGTATATTGCAGTTTATTAAACTAAGAAAAAAGTTTACCAACCGCCATGGTATTGGAGTAGGCAACATGTCCGACCACCTAAACATTATCTTTGACTGGGGGAAAGATGAACAAGGTCTGTGGATGTTAGTGTTACCGCCTTACCGGTTTTACTCGCTCCCCACAAACCAGCTATCTGTCCGGCATGGGAGACGAGGAGGCGAAAGGCCAGTGTCTGTCGCTAGAGCACCTCTTGAGGTCAGGGAGTAAGGTTTACCCGCACAGTTCTTTAACTGATCTCTGTTACATCATACTGGTATATCGTCACATCCTGATTGTACACCATAGACACAACTATTCCACCATGAAATTATACACATTCAAGTATGGGATTAATGTTTGGGCCCAAAAATATTAAACAAATGAAATCTCATCAGGAGTCTTCTTTAGGTTGTCCTTAAGAAAGAACCCTAATGATTAGCTTTGATGAGTTCTGTAAATTTAACCCGATTGCCTTGTTTTGATTGGTTTACATTCAGGTTGTGATGTTTTTCAGATTGAGAAATGTTACCTGTCAGTACAAATCAATGTTGAAGTCTGTTCTGTGCAGTCGCTCAGTTGTAGTCTCTGATTTTTCAGGATGGACGTGTCGTGATGACTGCAAGTATCAGTGCATGTGGACCACCGTGGGTCTATACCAGGCCGAGGGTTACAGCGTACCACAGTTTCACGGGAAGGTTAGTTTCTGAACTCTTATAAAACAAAAACAAAAATTCTGTCATTATTTATTCACTCTCATGCCGTTATAAAACATGTAGTACTTTCTTTTGCGGAACATAAACGAAAAAATACTTAAAGAAATGTCTCTATTGTGGTGTCCATATAATGGATGCCAATATGGGGCAGTGTTCTTTATGTTCTTCAAGATATATTCTTTTGTATTCTCCAGAAGAATGTCATGAAATTTAAATGACTTGAGAGTAAGTAATTGATTGAAGAATTTACATTTTTGGGTGAACCAGCTCTTTAACCAAACAGGACAGGTTTTCCGGACAGGTATTAGATTAAAGCAGGACTAGTCCTTAGTTCATTTAGAACATTTAAGTAGTTTTTACAAACAACAAGCATTGCAAAAAAACATTATTTGTGTGCATTTTGAAACAAAACAATGGCACTCGTGTGTTCTAAGAATCGTCAGTGCTTTTTAGTTTCGACATCTGTAACATCTGTTTCGACATCTGTTTTAGGCAGGACTAGTTTTAGGCCTGTCTTGGAAACTGCCCCTAAAAGTTTTAAAATGATAAATCATGTACATACCTTGTCCTTCTATCCGCATAGTTATTTCTCAATGTGACTTTTTGCAGTGGCCATTTGCCCGTTTCCTGTGTTTTGAGGAGCCTGCGTCTGCTCTGGCGTCTCTGCTCAATGGTCTGGCCTGTCTGCTGATGCTGCTAAGATACCGCAGTGCCGTCCCCCGTCAGAGCCCCATGTACCACACCATCACAGCCTTTTCGCTTGTAAGGCAGTATAGTGTACAAATAAAGTCACAGCGTTTTATCTGCCAGCCCAATTAACCTGCAAGAAAAAATAACGTATTTGGAAATATGAGGAAAACAACATGCTAAAACTTTACAGAATATTGCTCACAATAAATGTGCAGTACATGCCATTGCCATGTCAATGCCATTGTTACTGAAATAAAGGAAAAATTCTAAACCGCTTAGTGGAATCAGAATTAAACTTTTGATTCCCATATCTAGACCTCTGCAAATGTTGTACACGAAGTCATGTTTGCGTTGTCTTTGTCCGCAGATCTCTCTAAATGCATGGTTCTGGTCTACGGTGTTCCACACGAGAGACACCTATCTAACAGAGGTAAGATACATTCTCAAAATTGTCTTACTCAACATAAATATGCTTTGGATGTGTCCTTGTGTCTGACTTATTTTTTGGACTCTATTAAAAGAAGTGCAGCTGTTTTAGTCTATTCCGTGTTTGGCAAGGACCTCAACAAAACAAAACAAAATCTTAAAATCTTCTGCGTTCTAAAGATAAATGGAGCTCATAGGGTTGACGTTGGGAATTAGTAATTCATGACAGAATTTTCATTTTCAAGTTGACAGCCCTACTAAAGCTGCTGTTTTAGAACCATACAAATTATATAAATCTTATTTTGAAGGTCTGGATAATTTAAGTCTGAATCAAGACACAATACTGATTAAGAAAATGTTTTACTATACTTTTTAATAGGGAATAAAATTAGCAGGTGTCAAGGGTGTTAATAGATTTTCTCTCTGTATTTTATAGAAGATGGACTACTTCTGTGCATCAGCTGTCATTCTGTACTCCATCTACTTGTGCTGTGTGAGGTGTGTAAACACAAAGTGCTGTTATATTAAAGAGCAGAGGCATGGGTTGATAACAGGGATTTGAGGATTATGTTTGTGTTATAGGACGTTGGGTTTACGGAGGCCTGTGATCTCCAGTATGGTGGGAGTTCTGCTTATTTTGGCCTTCACGTCTCATGTCTCTTATCTGACATTTGTCAGGTTTGACTATGGGTACAACATGGCAGCCAATGCCTCCATAGGTAAGACATACAGTGGATGCTGAGTTTGTTTACATGCATGATTTTCACAGACAATGCTGCTATCGTTCCTTCTGCGTTTTGCATCAACAATAAAATTTGTTTTCAAGAAGTCTTGAAAAAAACAGCGAGTTGATGAAATTCGGCATATTAAACAGCCCTCGTTCTATCACTAAAGTTACCAGATTTTCACGATCTTTGCTAGTATCACTATGTTTACTATTAAAACTGTGTTATGAATACACATGATGCATAGGATACACATTTTATTTGATTTATTTGAAAACGAACAGGCAGCACAGTGGGATAACCATCCAATACAACCTGTTTACACGGTCCAATCATATTTGATGTGCGATTACTCATCTAAACTTTATTATTGGCCAACAGAGGCGCGCACCATATCATCCTGTTACCTATAAAATAGATTGACAATGAGAAAAACCATATATTTTTAATTTGAGTGAATTTCTTGTAAACATGCAAGACAGTTATACATTTGCAAAACCTCGTTTTTTAAAACTGTGCCTTAAATACTAAAATAAAACTGAAGTGGCACAAATCAGATCTGAGGGTGCACTGCCCCATTTTGCCCCCTCGTTGTGCCAGGCATGAGCTCAAGCTTCATTGAAAAAGGGGATTTTTAACATAATTCAACCTTAGCAAACCAAAGTTATGGTACACTCCATATCAGGTTTAATCATTGATCGGAAATATACTATTTAATTGTGATTTTTCACCATTGACTTGCTATTACGTAAATATCTGCCCAGAGACATTGCATTACTGCCCCCCATGAAAAAAGAAAGTAGCCTACCCAAGAATAAAGGGTCACATACGAAGTTACTTGTTTCAACAAAGGCTAGACCACTACCTGTTGAGAGAAAGAGAGAGGATTCGTTTTTTTTTCCATTTGTCTGTCAAGTATTCACAGAAAAGATGGGTTTTAAGTTGTTTTTTGAATGTTGTGAGAGATGTGGTTTATCGGAGCCAGTTAGGAAGAATGTTCCACCAGGAAGAATGTTCCACCTCTTTTTGAACAACAAACACATTGTTTTCTATAAGCATACCTGTTACTCCGGGGCCGTTTGCGAAGTCAATCCGGTCCCCGTTGGTCCAGTTAGACCGCTTACTGGAAGACATATACCCATGACAATCCTGTCTTTTGTTAACTAGCCATAAACATTATTTTCTATGAGTGAACGGATAAATGTGTTAAAAAACACTGGTACTTACAATGTCTTTATTTGCAGCTTTGGTAAAAGGTAAAACACTTTTGCATGGTGTTAATAGAACCAGCAAGATCATTCTCAGAATCAGGAGGTTTATTACAAAGTGTGTTACACACAAATAATTTGACTTGGCAACAGGGGCTTACTGCAAAGAAAGTGTACACATGGTGCAAACATAGTCCAAATATACATTAAGATAGAAAAAATTAGAGTGTAGGAGTGCATTACAGTAGTCAAGTCTTGAGATCACAAATGCATGAATACAATTTTCTGCGTCAGCAATATATAGAATATTTCGTAATTTGACAGCATTTCTAAGGTGGAAGAAGAATGTTTATGTGATATTTAAAATGTGATTTCCAAATGATAGGTTGAAGTCTAATATAACGCTTAGGTCTTTAACTGTATTTGTTGGAGTAACAGTGCAGCCTTCAATTTGCAGGTTATATTCCGAAATATTTTGCTCACGTGTCTTTGTTCTGATAAGTAATATTTCTGTTTTATTAGAGATTAAAAGAAGGAAGTTACTATTCATCCAATGTTTTATATCTTCGATGCAGCCTGCCAACTTGGATAGTGGAAAGGAATCATCTGGTCTTGATATATATATATATATATATATATATATATATATATCAATCATCTGCATAACAGGGGAAGCAAATTCCATTTTCTAATAACACTGCCAAGGGGCAGCATGTATATGGAGAATAGCAAAGGTCCTAAAACCGATCCCTGAGGTAATCCATAATTTTCTTGTGTTAGATTTGACGATTCCCCATTTAAATTAAAATTGACATCTGTCTGATATGTAAGATCTGATATGTAAGATCTGAACCATTGTAGTGCCTGTCCCTGAATACCGGTATAATTCTGTATGCTATCAAAAAAGTATGTTATGGTCTAGAGCAGCCCTTCCCAAAGTCCGGACTGAGAGGTAATTTGTTCCGGACCCGCAAAGTTCCAAACAAACATGCATGCAGGCACGCGTTTACACACACACAGAGACTTTTTAATGTGACCCTATGTCACTTTGCTTGTAACCTTTTTTCTCAGATTATTGCGTGTTTTGACATACCAGTAGTTACAATAACCATGATGTCAATTACCATGATTATTGATTTTGAAATAAATCAGCATGAGTATCCAGAGCAAAATAGTGCCTGTTTTACATCAGTTCAGCATTTTGCCTTCAGAGACAACAAACTCTTCCCATTGCATCCCTACACCAGTATTTTAAGTGAATCCATTGTCCAAAAAAAACCTAAATTAACCAAAATTAATTTTAATGACAGCATTATTTGTTTATTTATTGTCCAATATTCTCCAAATTTAAGTAGATATTGCTATAATATCCTTATCGTGGTATCTTTGGGAAACGTTCTTTACATTAAACTAGGCATAAAAACAGATCATTTCCCGATCTCCTGTAAATGCAGACCTGCTTTGTTGGTTTGATTCGCCATGTGGATGTTTTTAACAACAACAAACAGAATTTTGGTATTTAGTATTTCATTTTATGTTAATTTACTCGGTGTATTGTAAATATTAGCTTGGTACAAAATGAGGTGCTATAACCTTAAAGTTTCTTTAAAATAGTTATTGTCTTATGCATACTTATAACTTTATTAGGTCTGTAAACTTTGATGTAAGTAAAATTGTGTGAATGTTTGTCAAAAATCGATTAAACCAACAAGGGTACCATTTCTAAGAGCAACGTATGTGTCACTGACCCATATATCCTCAAACCACCCAGCACTAGTTTAGAGTGCAAACACTAGATGTTGTCAACGTGTTCAGTTGTCTTAGAGCTTCTCACCCACCCAACCTCTCCGCTGTGTTCCCCTCTGGTGGTGCTTTCTGTCACTTCAGGCATTATAAACCTGTTGTGGTGGCTGTGCTGGTGTTGGCAGAACCGGCGAATCTTGCCATACTGGTGGAAGTGTGGTATGGTGGTGCTTTTACTGCACGTTCTCGCCCTGCTGGAGCTGCTGGATTTCCCTCCACTCTTCTGGGTTCTGGATGCTCATGCTGTCTGGCATCTCAGCACCGCGCCTGTCCATTTCCTCTTCTACAGGTACAGCTCGCCTTACACTTCTTGAGTAAATACTGTGAAAAGACAGTGTAGAACTATATATCGGCATGATGTTTTGTAATTTTGGCTTTACCGATGTAAAGTTTGTATGATGGAACACTACACTTTTACTTTAAATGAATAAACAAGTTTAAACTTGTTATGGGTTAGATATGCCACATGTGCAAAACCCAAACAACATTTTTCATTAACAATTAAACACATCCTTCTTTTCTATTTATTGCTAAGAATCTCTTAAAAGCATGAACTGATATCCTGCTGTATGGCTTTAGCCCAATTGAAAGAGCATTGTGTTTAAGTGCAAGGTCTTTGCATCGCTTAAATTCACTCTTGAGTCAATTAAAGATGCCAAATGCAAAACGTAAATGTAATCCATTTCATAAAATGACTCTCCAAGAAACCATGTTTTTCTTATTCTTCTGTATCTTGATAGTTTTCTCATAGATGACAGCCTTCACCTCCTAAACACAGAGAAGCCTGGAGTGAAACTGGACTAGGAGGAGACCGTCTCAGAACCCCAACCCCTCCTCTGATATCCTTCCCATCAGGGCAAGTGGGAGTCGAACTGAGCCAGGTCTCAATCACAGTGGCTCCCTGCATGTGTCCCGGGACCTAAGTTTTATGGGTTTGGAATTCCTTTGTTTTGTTGTTTACAGTTTATTTCCACCACGGACCTCTTTACTTTGCATTGTACAGAAAGGTTATCATTTGGTCCAGTTCTAAGGATATGCCACTGTGCTGTGGTTGAAACTTGATTGATGTTTGCATTCACTAAGCTTTGCCTTCTGTAGATTCGATTAATAGAGTAAATTAGCATTTATCAACACATGTCTCTTTAAGAATGGTGCACGAACTATCACCATCTTTGTTGATGAGTATCTTCACTTAAGTTGTTGATGTCCTGCATTTATATCCGTCAGGACCTAAAGTGTGAATATATTTCTGAGATAGAGGTAGATTGGGTTTTAGTTTTTAAACATTTGTTCTCCCAAAGTGTTTTGAACATCATACTCAGGAGGGGTTATGAATGAGCAATGTGCGTGCTCAGTTTCTGAGACATGTGGCTGTGACGTCACAACTGTGCAATAACTGTAGCTACCAGCAGAGAGCGTACTGTTGATGAGTTTACAGATTATGGGAAATAGATTTCATTTTATTTTGTGTTCCCAGTGTAGACCTTTAAAGCAATTGGAGTTTTTTTTGTTGGTTTACTTATTCCGTACCTGTATGACTTTTTCTTCTGAAGAGCATAAAAGAAGATATTTTGAAGAATGCTGGTAACCAAACAACATTGACACATTTTGACTTCCATTGTGTGGACATAAAACCACTGAAAGATTTCTCCAAATATTTTCCTTTGTATTTCACAGAAGAAACAGTCACAGGCTATACGAATTATGAACAAATGAATAATCCATGACATTTTATTAGGTAAACAAATCTTTTTAGAGTAAATGATGCCAAAACTTTAACTATTTCATGAATCACTTTAGAGAGAATATGTCTACAGTCACTCGCAGAGACCTTATCGCAGTATTGTGATGGCATGCATGATATACAAAAAAAACGACTTTTGCTTTGACATGTTTGACTGGGAACTTGTTTCCTCTGCTGCTTTTTTCTTTTAATTTTCAGACGCTTTTCATGTTATCCCATCACTTTGTGCTTTATTTATTGAATTTGATTTACACGTTTCAACTTTCTTTCACCAAGAATGCCTTTGCAATGAAAAGAGTTCTTGATTCAAAATTTGTTTGAAGGTAATGAAAAAGGATTAGAAGGATTTTGAAGGCTTATCTGTATGTTGCCGTGCAATTTGATTTCGTAGTTTAGAGCTGTTATAATCTAAATGCATAATTGATACTTTATCCACAGCAGCCTCTTGTGTTCTGTCACTTCATGCCTTGCTTTTGTTATTTCTAGTTTTGCTCATATAAGGCAGCACTTCATTGCTTGTATGTGTGAACCAACGCTTCAGATTAATGAGAAATAGAGCTACTTTCATCTCTTTCACCAGTGCCAGACTGTGTCTCTGCCTTCTTTTGTCATGTTTAAGGAATACTTACCATTGTGGATTCTACTTTTATTGCCACCCGAGCCAATATAACGGTTGGTTACATGTCTTTGTTACAGATTGTCACTTGTCCACTTTATGTATGTACGTGTGTGTTTCAGAAGAAGAGTGCCAGCGTGACAGGCCTGGGGGGTAAATATAGACATTTAGAAATGCTAAAAGCGGTAGAGGGGGGGGGAGGGGACATCAAGGGTGTCTGGAACAGTGATGGCAGGGACCGCTGACCACACTCAACAATACATCTGTCCTTAGAGAGCCCTTTCACACAGTATTTCTAAAGCTAAGAGGACGTTCTACCACCAACAGTTTGTTAATTTCCAAGTATCTTCTGGTTTTAATTCAGTTCCTTCTGTCACCAGTATCTGTGGCACGCTGTCAATAATCACAATAACCACATTTTTACTTGTTATAAAACACACACAAAAACCCAAATGCCTTGACGGTAATCCACACTTAATGGAAATCTTTTGGAAATATGAATTAAATTGTAAACATTGGGACAGTTTGTCAATGGGGCATTATAACTTTTAACAGCATTTGTCTTTACAAGGTTGATAATACTACTTTAAATGAGACAACGGTTCATGCAAGATAATATTTAATATAAAGCAAGTGATACTGATAGTTGTTTTTTCTACTCTCCCTTGAAACTGTCGTGTTTTGTCTAATGTGAAATGACCCGAATCCCAGACTGGATTGCTCTTATCCCTGCACGAGTTTGGGGTTAAAGGGAACTTCCTTTCTGTTTGTTGCCAATAGGTGTGCATCAGACATTTAATTATACATAATAATTTATTTATTAATGTATCTAAAGTATTTTTTGAGAATCCATGGAGAAACGTTCCTTTTGGTTGATTGTTCACTAAAGTTACCTGCATGCTGAATGTAAACTTTACATTTTCTAACGGTTTGGAAAAGAATGAAGGACATTTGCGAGGCATGTACTTTAGATCAAACGCCCAAGATGATCTCCCAAAGGTCCTATTAAATTCTCTTTTCCATTGGGCAGTTTGACTGCTGACGATCCAAAACTGTCCTCATCATGCACCGCTGTATATTACTCTTCTTATTCTTCTATCTTATAGCTCTCTTTCTTTATGTTGGTAATGTATTGCACCTTTCTCCACCAGTTCTACACAGCTCCAATTGTATATAAAAATCTTAAGGAAATTAATAAAATTGTTCTCAATTGTGCTCTCAAAATGTTTTTTGTCACTTTAAGAACAACGTGACAAGGTTATTCAGTGTACTGAAATTTTTCTGTTCAAAACATTGACCTGACAATTATTATAAAAACATAAACTAATTGAAAGATTTAGAATTCTAAATATAAACAAACACTAAAATAGAGCTAAAATAAAAAATAATTAACCTAATGATAATTACTCTATCAACATCAAAAATAAACAAAATACAAAATTGTTACAACTAAAATGAATATGAAAACTGGGTATTCAATAAAATTGCATATTGCAAAAGCACCAGTAGTCTGCAAACTTTTCGGATAGAGCATCTTCATTAAAACTGTACTAGAGTGAATTAAGAAAGTTTTTAAAAGAAACTTAGGAGGTGATTTTGGGGAAGCCCCCTTACATCAGAAAAGCATACAAAGTGTTGCTATTATAGAAATTACCATATAGCCGGTATTGCCTAAAAAAACACACCTAAATAAATACACATATGTACAGTAAAGATAAAGACACATGAAGAGTAAGATTTACTCACTTGTGGGTTGTATTAAGAGGGGTCTTGCAGAAGGTGAGAAGAAGCTGGATAGTTTTAATGAATGAAGTGTATTGTTCCTCCTCCTTCCTCTGCCTACTGCTCACAGTCTGGGCCTGGACTACAAACACGCTCACTATCAATGTGACAAAACAAGGGCACTTTTGGTGACACATGCCATTCTCTGGATTTTTCCCCCAAGTCTATGGAGAAAGAATTTCAGCTGCAATTAAGAAATTCGTAGCCGTAAAACAAAAAAAATAATTTTCAGGCCAGCAATTTAGGAGTTTTTAAAAAACACCATTAGATTTCCTAAACAACTGCACAAAGTTAAATAGTAGTATAGAAATAAAACTAAATAACAACTGTTGGCAATATCTTCAAATGGATAGATCATTTTAAAGCTATAACAATAAGCTACTATAACATATTCCAATAGTGAAACTGAATACTATTTGGGTATTGAAATGACTTGGAACAAATCATACATTTTTCAGATATTGTTCAGGTTACCGCTATTTAACTGATGTTTTGAGGTACTATGGCTATTTTTAAGTTGCTAAACAGTAAGAATGGTTGTTAATTAACAATCCTATTTTTGACTTACCATTGTTTTAGTCATTATATTAATAGTAAAAACACGTGATAGTTGAATTAATAGTTACTTGATAGTTCAAACAAATTCTATTGGTAAGATTTGGATGCTAAACTCATAAAATGATAATCTGATATCCCATTAAACTGCAAAATCGCTCGTGGAATACAAATAAATCTTAGCACTGTTACAATAGAGGTGACTGTTTCTAGTCCAAATGTGTCACACAGCTCTGTATTAATCTTTTTAAATTTAAATAATTAAATCACACTAAAATTTCAGTACACCTTGTTGTTGGTAAACAAGTAAATAGTACACACAAAGAAATAAAGTGGCTAAATTAAGTAGGCCTAACATATATAATTAGAGAAGATTGTAGATTTTTTAATGTGAGTTCATGGGAGGTAGTCACATTTCTAGGGGCAAGTTGTCACATGTTTTTTAAGTGTTATAAATATATACAATTTACAAATTACAATATATGTTGACGTTAACAGTAATTGCATAATTTTCTGTTGCCCTGAAATATTCACTTGACCTGTGTTTTATTATTGTAACTGTTGTATAAACTGTTGCCTTATAAGGTTTTGCAAATAATAATAATAAACATTATAATAGAGCCTTATACATACTTTAACTCTAAACACTTTAATGGCAAATGCTTTTTGGTGGGATGCTCCCAAACTGACTGTTAAAAGCAAGCGCTGAGTGCATGTGAGTGGAGCTGCTGGACTCAATCTGTACTGCCACTCCTCCGCGGGAGCGCGCGTATTATAGAACGCACACGCGCACATTCTGGAGAGTTGGGCGCACTCGTTCCTGTCAGGAAGTTGAGGGATTTTGGGAAATAACAAAGAGAAAAAACCCTCGTATTTAACATAGCTCGACTCAACGCGTGGGACCGGTTAAAGTCGAAGAGGATCCATGCAATAAAAGCAGGATTATGGACTAATGGAGGATTAATCGATGGAGACGCGCAGAAGTTTCGGGCTCGTCCGCGTCCTGCTGCTGTTGGGCATTACAGGCGCTACAGCCAGAGAAGGTGGGTCACATTCCCAAAATCTTCCTCCGTATTACATTATTACAAGTTTACTAAGTGGATTTGAAGTTAGAAAGAAACAACAGCAGAAATTCAGTGTTAAAGCTCACATTCCTGTGGAGATTCTGTGACACACACACGCACAGCTTTAGTTTCGTCGCGTTCCTAGTGTGAAATTGAGATTTAAGGACTGTTCATACACTAAAGTAAAAGTTATTTACTCTTAAACTGTGTGCTGATTTCATTCATGT
Organism: Triplophysa tibetana; assembly: GCA_008369825.1. Classification (NCBI taxonomy): domain Eukaryota; kingdom Metazoa; phylum Chordata; class Actinopteri; order Cypriniformes; family Nemacheilidae; genus Triplophysa; species Triplophysa tibetana. The sequence goes on from CM017893.1 coordinate 20,332,011, forward strand.
GAACTGATTTAATGCAGATATTTTCAGAAAAGTGCCGTCGTTGTTTTCCACACGGTTGGCGCATTAGTCGTTGGTGAAGTATGTCACGCAAACTTGATTTGCAACTTCTGCTGGACAATAGCGCGTAAACACGACAAGCCGAGAGCTTAAATCACTGGTGTTTCATTTTAAAGCCTTTCAGAAACTGAAATATTACATGTTAAAGGCAAATTCCCTGGGAACCAGCAATGAAACCCATTTTCACTATAGGATCTATAAGTTTATATCTATAGTTAATTGTTATAGAATTCCCAAATGCCAATTATTACAATATACTACAGTACTTACTAAGTACTTTACTATTTATTTAGAGTTTATTAGTTCACTGTAGTTACTACAGAACACCGTTGTACATATTTTTTAAAGTATAGTCTATAGCCTATACAGTCCCTTTTCATTTACTGTGTGGTATATAGTGTTTGATACTGTATATGGTGTCTATAGTACTTTAATATACATAACATGGTATTAAAAGATTTGCATACTCCGACTCAAAATAAATAAATAACTTAAAAAAACAAGCATGTCCACAACAGTGTGTTACAATGATTTGCTATTTTTGATAAATTATTCTTATGAAAAGCCTACAGCTTCATGTTTAAGGTATAACAGGGCTTTGTAAAAAAAACATGAGATATAAGGATTAAACATATACAATACAGCTGGGTCTCTGGAATCTCTACATAAATTATTGTTGATCATTGTGGTATGCCTGAACAAATGTTCACAAGTAACAGAAAAAATATGATTAACTTTGCCTCAATGCTCTTTATGAACAAAGTGCACTTAAACGTGCAGGTAAAGATTTTTTTTTCTTAGGAAATCATACACTCCTTCCTGCTTGTTGAATGGAAGTTATTCCAAAGGTCGTCTGTTTGGCATTTCTGTGTAACGGCTGTGATTCAGACTTACACAAACATAACTGCATATACCAAGCATCTGCTTTCAACATTTGTTTATTTGCAAAGATATTTTCACCATGCAGTCTCTTGTTTTTGCTCAACATCATTGAGGTCCCACGATTGTCAACAACCTGCAAAAGACAAATTTATGGCTAACAAACACAATCAAATCGGGCAATCAGGTCAGATTTGGCTTTGGTTGGAATGGATCTTTACATAACCTGTGCAGATCTTTCATGCAAAATACAAGCAAAAGCTGTTTCTCTATTGTCGATTTATCTGATTCTGTGATTTTAGACGTATGCAAAGGTTACTGATAGCGTGACGTGTGTCTGTTTACTTGACATGCTACCAGTTATTGTGAGTGTGCAAAGCGGCTTGTGATATGCCTTATCAGTGTGTCTCAGATTCTGCTCTATAAAGGATTCTAATTGGTCTATGAAATGATAATGAAAATAGATTTGAATTAAAATATTATTGTATTTTTACAAAATATCTTCTTTTGTGTTGAACTGAACAAAGACATTATAATGCAATGCAATTACTATGGGAGTTCCTGTAGCTTAACTGGTTGAGCATTGACTTAGCAGTAGAAAGGTTGTGGGTTCAAACCCCAAATGACAGACATAAATGTCTACCTCGAAAGACCAAGATACAGTGTCAATAATTTTGCCAAATGCATAAACGTAGATCATTTTCACACACTAAAAGCAAATAACAGTCTGGCAAACCTATGGATTTCCAGATTGATCAATTGTGCGGCCTGTATTACACGCCTGTAGCAACACGTCTCGGCACACATTTGTCCATCCTCACATATCAAATGACACGATCATCACAATAACAGTCAGATATGTAACTTGGAAACTTCCTTGCCCGTGTTTTAAAAGAAAACAAATATGTGATGTTGTTGTCAATGTTCAGTTCATTTTTTGGGTGAAATCTGACACCAAAAATGTCATTAAAAGCATCTTCCGTCTGTTATTTCTTTAACAAAGAAATTGTCCCACCTTGAGATCACAGCATTGGTGTTGTCAGTGGTTGTCAAACAATGATTTGATTGCAGTCCAGAGCCACAGTGTTTACACTGTGGTCGACCTACATATGGCTTACATACATGACAAATATCCTATTTAAGACCGCTGTTTTCCTTTTATCCATCTACCATGATAGTGAAAATTTACGGTGCTATACTATCACTGTCAATTGGACAATACTATCTCATGGCAAATTACTGGTGATTGATTGAAGTTCACAGAATTTTGCACGAGGCCTGGCAGATGTTTGCTGAATAGGATCGCTAGCATTCTCAAACTCTACGCATTGCCCTCCACTTTCTGCTTTGAGTTCATAAACATACTGGTTACAATAAGAGTGCAGTCATTTCAAAATCATTGACCATCTTTACCATATTTTCCTTCACAAAAGCAGGAAGAAACTTCACAGACACCGTGAATGCCTCAGAACACTCAGACTTAGGTGTCACACCTTTATCAATGGCGTTAAGGCCGTTTTTGTTTTACTGTATGTTTAGTTACCTATAGGACTGACAGTACACTGTGTGCACGGTCATTCATTCTTTAGGAATGCCGAATGCATTATTTACGGTTTAGCATATGTATGCACTCGTCCCATCATTATTCTGGTATGCGTGTAGCCGTGTGTCAGAATGGAGTAATATATGCTTCACAAACGCAGAGACTCATATGGTCTGGTCCCGATCCGGTTCATCCGGTCGGTTGAGTAATTCTTGTTTGTTCTGTGCCTGACTCTGTACGAGAGTAAGAATAGAATGTGTGTTGAAAAAAACGCAGTGAAATGTTTTTTAAAAGCTGTGATGGAAAATGATGGTGTATTTCTGCATAATAACTGTAAATGGTGAATGGCACTAACAGCAACAGTTAATCTTTTGTGTACACCCTGTGTTCAGATATTGAATTAAAAATCATTATGTGTAGTTAACGCATCTTTCAATTGAATGTTTTAGTCATTACTGTATCATTGAAAGTTTTATTGATTTTGATGCATTGGCTTGTTGAGTGTTTAGTATTTAAGGTCAGTGCTCAGGGGACACAACCAAAGTTTAAGCAGATTGCAGGGGCTGATGATGAGAGTGGCCAGCTGGCCCGTCTTACATGATGCCGTCATTTTTATGTGATTTATTCAATCTTATTCTGATAGATCTAATTGCAACAAGTATATCTCATATGAACATACTGTATCGAGCACGGGTATTGAATTAAAGTTCAAAGAGGTCTGGTCTTATATTTTCTTCCAAACGCAGGTCCAGAGAATTTGTTTTTTGAAGATAAACAAATGTTTAATCAATTTAGCCCAGTTTTATATACTGTATAAAAAATATGATCTTTTATCAGGACATTTATTTTATATTTTTATATTTGTGGCTTCATGCACTCTTAATAGAAGTCTGATAATTAATATTTGTAAATAAAAAAACAACTTACAACATGCAAACTGCAAATTGAATGTAACAATTAAAATGCTATATAACAATTAAAATCATAAACAGAAAATAGTTACTTACTAAATTAGCGTTTTCATCCCAAGGTTTCACCTTTTCACTTTCATACCAGAACAACTTCTATCTTTAAATAATTTCTCAATTAAAACCTTTTTTTTATTACAAAATGTGAACCTGCTTGTAAAAACCCATACAATGTCCTTCATAAAATCATCCTAGAGAATATTCTGTGAAAATATAACAATATCTTCAAGATTGACTGAATAATAAAAAAATTTGGTGAAATGAATGCTTGAAATTAATCTTTGATGCTTGTTGTCTAATAATCAATTTGATGATGAGACTTTAGCCTGGGTTTTCAAGGGTCACAAATGTTTACATGCTGACCAATGATGCTAATGCTAAATGTAGATAAAAACATTGTTGTTAATAAAATATCTTAAATCTGGTTGAAAGGTTGGGGACATATAGCAAACAGGATACAAATGCTTTAATATTTGCTGGATTTTGTTAACTGTTGTGTGTCCATTTATCTGCTCTGCATGTCTGGACTACTGTTATTAAAATGAGCACGTGTTTGCTTGCTTAATGCGGCGAGTGTTAAAAATAATAAACAAATCAGTGTTGTTGGGCACAATCTGTCGTTTCATGTTCAATGTTGACATGGGGGTGTCACGTATAACAATAGTTTTTATTTGTTGAAATATATATTATATATTTTCTCGTTTACATTTTTTTAATATTTCATTATTTTTATCATTATTATTATAAATAAAGTTTTTATCTGTAAAAATATAACCATTTTGTCTGTTAAAATAAAGAGTATATCTTTTCTCCGATAAAAACATTCTGAACTATTGCCCCGACTGAGCCAACAGAAAAATAACATTATCGTTGATCTGATGTCGCTTTGACGTTTTGAATGTTGACAGTATTTCGCTGGTAAAAGGTGTCTCTGACTCTCAGTGTAAAATGGTCCTGTACTTCATAGTATAACTCAGGGTCGGTCAGGCAGCAATTGATCTCTGATAGCTGTGAAAGTTCAGGTTGTACTCTCTTGTTTGTGTTGTTGTTGTCTGAACATTTAGTCTCCGTGACAGCAGCGGTTAACAGAAGTTGGCAGCTGACAGTGTTCATTAGTGAGTACTTCCTGTATGGCCGCACACCAAGAGAGGTGTGGCAGGTTGCATCACAGCACAGGTAAAGAGCACTGATTGTTATTCAGTCTGTACAGACTATTTTTTGAGGGTTTGTTCAAATTGTTCCTTGGTGTCAAATTTTCTTTACAATAAGATTTTTCGCGAGATCAATGCAACTACTGATATCTAGACAGCAGGATGTCTGATGGGCCAATAAACCCAATATAGAGTATATTATACAATTTCAAGAACATAAACAATAAACTATAAATATAAAGAAACATTTAGTTTAATAAACTAAAGTATCTGATGAAACTTCATCAATAAATATGTAAAGAAAAACAAAATACATAGAAACTGTGAGGTGAACTGGCAAAAGAGGATAATGGAGCGACAGGTTGCTATATAAAGAAGGGGACCACAGAGGAACACAGATTTCAGAGGGACCATAACAGTTCAGGACAAATAAGATCCAATACAATTAATTTATCTTTATATAAAAAGAATCAACAAATCATGCTGTGTGTGCATGACGGCTCGGAGAGAAATAGAGTTCCTCTCCAGAGCCAGAGTCGAGTTGTTTTCTATTCAAGGCCACCAGTCGGGTCTCACTAAACATACACACACACTCACACTCACAAACGAGGGAATGTTATGAGGATGAAAAGAGGAGGAAGGGAATTTGGAAAGGAGGCGTGAACTGGAGAAACACAGTGACCTATTATTCATTCCAGTTTGTACAATTCTGAATCTTAAAATACAAAATCTACAATGTTGCACACTTTAAAGGGTTAGTTAACATTTCAATTCTGTCATTTCATCGATATCTAAATGATTTTCACTCTTTCCTGCACAAGGAGAGGTTAAGTAGAAGGTTTACCAAGTTTATGTCCAAACAACAAAAGTATAAATGTATTCCTTACAGTAATCGATAAAGAAAGCGCACAATTGACGTGTTTTTTTATCTAGAATAAGACAGACCAGTCAGATAATAAATGTGTCTACACACTATTACAATAGAAACTACACACACAAAGCACAAGCTTGCCATAAGCCAGAGACAGAGACATTAGATGCCAATAAAACTGTCAAACTCAGCTGTACGGTAGTTTGAGGTGCATTGCAATAATGTATAAATAACTATAGACAGTAGTTTGTTCATGATGTTAAATCCAGAATGTTAGTCTGCCCGATCTCTCTGTCTCTGTATGATTGTGTCTACTGACTATTTCACCAGTATCATGATCTGACACTGAAACTTAGCACTACATTTGTTTTGTTATATGTTTTAAACTCTAGCCATTTGGTTGCATCTATGGTCTCATCACATTTACATTTACATTTAGGCATTTGGCAGACGCTTTTATCCAAAGCGACTTACATTGCTTTATCCTATAGATTTACATAGGTGTTTGCAATCCCCTGGGAATCGAACCCACAACCTTGTGTTGTTAACGCAATGCTCTTACCACTGGTAAGATCTTCACATCTTTGGATTTTTATTGTGTAGGAATTCCGTTTCTTAATTGTTGTCACACATTTGATTTAAGTCTTTTTGGTCGATCAGTTAATAAAAATGTGGCCCTGGGCTTCAAAACCAGTCATAATATGTATATTTGTAGCAATAGCCAACAATATTTGTCATTACAGGTCAAAATGATCGATTTTTCTTTTATGCCAGAAATTCATGAGGATGTTAAGTAAAGATCATGTTTCAGGAAGATATGGTGTACATTTCCTATCATATTTATATCAGTGGATGCAGCAAAATTGCTAACAAAAATGCCGGAAACACGCCTACAAACTTAACTCGCTGCTGTTCGCACTTTGGGAATTACCCACTCAAGTTTGGTATATATGCAAATCTATGGCACCTGAGGCATTTAGAGAGTCTCGTCAACTCCGTTGACTCCAATGGAACAGTTTTTTTCACAGAAATGGCGGTTCATGGAGGGCCTCAATAGTTCCCGGAAGTTACTAGTTACGCATGGAGCGACTAAACATAGAAACTGAGCTAAACTTTTTACCAATTTAAAGACGAAAGCTATTTAATGAATCAAAAAATGAAAGAAATAATAGTGCGTTACAGTAATCTAGTCTTGATGTCATGAATGCATGAATTAATTTCTCTGCATCTGATAGTGCATATGAAGTAGTTTAGATATATTCTTAAAATTTGTTAAAGACGTGTGTTGGCGATATAGCTCTCAAATGACAGATTACTATCGAAGATTCTTTGCTGACGACGAGGGTTTTGTGGAACATATATAGATAAGCAATATCTTTGGTTGTTTTCGGTCCAATAAGTAACACTTCTGTTTCGTCCGAGTTCAGTAATAAAAATTTGTTACTCGTCCAGTTTTTATATTGACTATGCATTCAATTATTCGTTTGAACTTTTGTGTTTCATGAGGCTTCGAGGAAATATAAAGTTGAGTATCTTCAGCATAACAGTGAAAGCTAACTCTGTGTCGCTTTATTATATCTCCTAGAGGTAGCATGTATACTAGGAATAGCCATACACTACATATCAACACACACACTGGTCTCAGAACAGCTCTCTCTCTGTTTTCTGCTGTGACATGACCCTTGAAAGTGAGTGTCAAACGCGTCTATTTACAGTGTCCTGCGTGTGTGATAAAAAACGTTTTGTTTGACTGCATTATCAGCTATTTTCTCTGGCGTTTGAGAAGAATTCAGACAAGGCTAATCTTATTTAGGCTATTAAATAACCCCATGTTAAACCCTAATCAGGCCCACGGCAAGTATGAGGCCTCACCTAAACCTCCACAGATTTCCACAGAATGCGCTTTTTTCTTATCGCAATCCATTCCACAGAAATTGGCGAGTGCAGATCCAAAAACATGATATTCTTTCAGCATTTACTCACCCTCAGGTCATTCCCAACCTGTTTGACTTTCTTCTGCGGAACCCTAAAAAAGATACTTTGGAGAACAACACTTTCACACGTGAAACATTCGTAAATATATGAGTAAAATCCGAGTAATTTGCGTGTGAAACGTACCTTCCCGAAAACGTTCGTACGTATACACAAATACTTCTTAAAAGTCAATTTCATAGTTAAATGTGTACATGTTAATGAATTCCAATCACTCGTAAACAGGGCGCCTGCATGCTCATTCACAATTAGCATAATCCCCTCCCTATGAGTCAAAACTACGCAAATTACGTATCTAGAAATGCTGTAATTTTTTGGACATTATTATCTTGTTTGAACACATTTTATTGAATAAATGCATAAGATTCTAATAGGCTATATGATTAAAAAAAATCTATTCAATTGTGTCACCATAGCTTTTTTAGCCAGCTAAAATAATAATACCTGATGCTCTTCTGAAACAGCCATCTGGTGGCACTTGAGAACGCTTTGGAGGCACTGCGTTATTCTGAAGATGCGTTGGTTGCTCTGATTTGTGATTGGACGGCTGTGTTTAAAAGGACAGTGAAAAGCTCTACGTTTTACTCAAAGTTAAAAAAGTAAAAAATGATTAAAGACAGGCAAAATAACTCGTGAAGCATCATTATGATAGATAGTGTGTCAGCGGTTTGTCTAAAAGTATACAGAATATCGCAAGCGGTTTGAAGTACTATTTAAACTTGGCATGTTCACATTTCTTTCGTACTAACTAACATTTTGAAAATACGAACATTTTCATGAATCCGAAAATTTGCGTCAAAACAACTTTACGAACGATTTACACAAAAAATTGTGTTTGATGAATAAGGCCCATTGAATTCCATTGTATGGACACAACACCACCGACACATTTCTCAAAATATCTTCTTTTGTGTTCCACAGGAAACATGACGGTGAATTAATGATGACAGAATTTTTTATTTGGGGTGAACTAGCCCTCAGTTCAAGCAAACCTCATTAAATCAAAAGCCTTTTTCCTTATGGTTACAGGAGTAGCTGTTATATGTGATACTTTTTTCGAGATTAAAGCTCAATTGCAGGTTCCTAGGAGGTTATAGATTTTGTTACCTCAAAATTTCTTTTCGCCCTTTTGATGCTATTGTGTGTGTGTTTATGTTTCTCAGTATGTCTCGGGACCGATATGAAGTTGGCGTTACCCTCCAGTCATGAGAATCACTACGAAATGCTCAGACTCCTGTACACTGACTGCCAGGTGGTTCACGGTAACCTGGAGATCACACACCTGCAGGGCAACCCAGACCTCTCCTTCCTGCAGGTATGAGCCTCTCGCTTGGGTCTTTATGTACAGAATGTGTTTGCATAGTACTGGATAATAAATTGGAGGTATAGACATTTCCGTCGTGCACAAATGGTAAATCACACTTTCTTTAAAGGGAACAAGGGTTGAGAATAATTTTAATGACATCGTTTAAATTCGCCAAAATAAAACGACAATACAATAATCAATGTTGTTATCCTCTGACTGGTGTCAGAATTGAATGCTGACAAAACACCCGGTTATGTTGGGAATGGTTATCGAACAGTGATCAATAGGATAGTCGATATACCAATGTGAATATACAAATCAGATCACTTTTCACAGTCTCAAAGTTTTAAAACATATATACAAAATAAATGAGACGTGTCTTTTGTTTTTTCGGTCTGTAGGGGATTGTGGAAGTTCAGGGATATGTGCTGATAGCTCATGTCTCAGTGCCGTCAATTCCTCTGGACAGTCTACGGATCATTCGAGGCAGTCAGCTATACAACTCCAGCTACGCTCTTGCAGTGCATGACAACTTTCAGGTTGGGTCCGGTCTGAAAAAACTCCATCTCAAGTATTTGACAGGTACGGACTGCCATAATTAAAGTGATGGTGAAATGAGAATGTATGCATTCACCCATTTGATGTTCCAAACCGGTATGATTTTCTTTTCTTCTGCAGAACACAAAGGAAGGTATTTGAAGGATGGTTTTGTGTCAATACAGTGGAAGAAACCAATGTTCTTCAAAATATCTTCTTTTGTGCTCCGCAGAAGGAAGAAAGTCAAGTTCCAACGAGATGAACTTGCATTTTGGTTTAAACTTTAGTAACTAAAATCTCATGTATGTTATTAAGTAGGCATATTTATATCGACTTTATTTGAAAGGAAACCATTGTTAAGGTCAAGATGACCCGCAACACACGAATAACCCTGTGATGTCTGTTTTAGCGGTGGCTATCGGGAAATGGGGTCACCGGCCAATCAGAATTGATTATTCAACAGATCTATGTCATTTGATGTCTTTCACAGAAATTCTGCTTGGCGGGGTTTATATTTGGGAAAACCCTCAACTTTGCTTCCCTCAGAAGATTAACTGGAGAGACACCGTTAATGAAGTCAAGAGCAAAGTGTTGCATCTGCAAGATATCCCAAAGAGCTGTGAGTTAATTTAGAGCAGACCTTACATTAATTCATCACGAAAATCTATACTACATCATACTTTAGTTATTGGTCTTATTATGTTTTCCTTGTTTAGGTCCTGATTGTTCCTCAGCTTGTGTGTCTAATGGATGCTGGGGGGAATCGGATCAGGACTGCCAAATTTGTGAGAATGACTGACACGTTTTTTAAGGGGGCTTTGGTAGTCAAAATATTTCAGGGCCTTACCGCTTTTCATTGCTATTCAATATGATGCCAAACACTTTTAACCAATAAAAGAAATGATGCTTCTCTCTCCAGTGACCTATGTGAACTGTTCATCCGGCTGTTCACGTTGTAAGGGTAACAAACCCAATGACTGTTGTCATGTCCAGTGTGCAGCTGGGTGCACAGGGCCGAAAGATTCTGACTGCCTGGTAAAGACAAAACTACACATCAGAAACGTCACGTTTCTATCATTGACATACATGCTTCCGCCATCTGCTTCCCCTTTAAAGGCATTTTGTTTTTCAATCTGCAGGCCTGTCGTCACTTTAACGACAGTGGGACATGTAGAGACAACTGCCCCCCACCCACCATCTATGACCAAACTACCTTCCAGTCCAAACCAAACAAGGACAAAAAGTTCAGCTTTGGAGCCACATGTGTGAAACAGTGTCCACGTACGTCTTAACCATTTAAAACTACTATATTCATTCTACTAGTTAACAGTATCAGCAGTTGAATCTAATATAATAGATTGATGTTTATACATTATACGTGTTATCTTCTTTTAGATAACTATTTGGCCATGGAGGTGGCGTGTACCATGGTCTGTCCAAAAGCTAATCAGGAGTATATCACCGTCCAACCAGATGGTCAAGAAACACAGAAATGTGAAAAGTGTGAAGGAGAGTGTCCTAAAGGTCTGTGTGCACGTATACGTGTCTGATATTCTTTTCAACTATGTTCGTTTTGTTCTGAAAAAGTCAGGAATGTGACATTGAGAATGAGATAACTCTCTTACTCCTGATGTACTGTAGTTGTTCAGCCTTAAGTTTGTAGAATGGGAGTGTTGGCCAACATTATGCGTCTACAGCGTACAGTACGTTTGTGACTTTACAAAGCCAAGTGTTCAGACTGAATTATAAATGTATAAATGATGTGTGTGTGCAGTGTGTTATGGGATCGGCATGGGAAACCTGCTGGGTGCATCGGTGGTGAACGCCAGCAACATTCACTTCTTCAAAGACTGTAAAAAAATCTACGGCAGTTTGGCTTTTCTTTCAGATTCCTTTAAAGGGTAAGCATGCCAAGTAATAAGTAATAGCTCCACCCAAAAATGAAAAATTGGGTCATCATTTATTCAGCGTCATGTTTAAAAAAAAAAGTGCTCAGTGTCCATCTTGTGACTTAGTTTTCGAATTGAATGTTAGAAAAATAAGCAAGGCGAGACTCTTTAAAGCATCTTGTAATCCTCTAAGGCAGGGGTCTTCAACTACTTTTCTTTCAGGGTCAGATTCTAAAAGTATATATAGGATGAGGGCCAGTTCACAAAACCAGTCCCGCATGAGGACATTTTTAGTAAAAGACAAAAATACATTGTATGGGTAAAAACTATACATTTTTCTTTAATGCCAAAAATCATTAGGATATTAAGTAAAGATCATGTTACATGAAGGTATTTTGTAAATTTCCTACCTTAAATATATAAAACTTTTTGTGTGTGGAGGGCCTGCCACAGTGCCCCTGATTAACAACAAGGCAATTTTCTCAATATTTTTTGGCACAAGATTCCAGAGTTTTAACGGTTTTATCTCATCCAGATATTGTCCTATTCTGACAATTACACACATCAATAGAAACCTTATTTATTCAGCTTACAGATTATGTAAACATCTCAATTTAAAGAAATTGACCCATAAGAATGGTTTTGTTGTCCAGGGTCACATTTGAAATGGTAAAGCGGGACCGGTAAAGATGACTAGCCCTGCTCTAAGGCATTCTCTGAGTAAACCTGCTTTCTTATATGGACTTATCTGGTGGTTATGGCTAAAGAGGCAATTATGTACTGTAAGAGAAGGTGTTGGTCTTCTGTAGAGGCGGTCTTTCGCTGCAGTGTGATGACACATTTTGGCAACTTTGTTTCACTTAAAGCTGGTTTTTGTACTAGGGAACAGGTTTTAAGTTCTGAAACTTTCAGCATGATTTTATGGTACGATAACACAGTGAAAGAAATCTCTCAAAAAGTTGTGTTTTGCAGGTTCGTTATTCCCAGACAACATCCTCTCAAATCTAATAACACACGGTAACTCGGATACAGCAAATCATTTTGACGTGTTCTTTTTGACAAATTCAATATAAATAGGCCTTTTAATAACATAAATGACATTGTATTTTCAAATGATTAAACCAAATTGGCTGTTAGTGACATTTGAACGTCGTTTCTTACCTTAAAACCGAAAGTAAAACTTGTTTTCTCATATGGCAGGTAGCCATGTAATCAGTGGGATAATCACGTGGGTAAACACAACATAAACTTTTACATTTCGCTGGTGTTCTTCCATATTTCGTGATTACATTTTTTGCCATAAATCACTTTTATTAGTAACCCTTTGTGATTGTCGCTGGGTTTTCATATCTAGCCACTAAAAAGTATTAAAAAGTGCTTGTCAATGTTGACATTCACAGCATTTAATCATTTAAGCAGTTCAGTGTGTTTTGTTTTCCTGAAAAACCCAGAAGGAAAGCAACAATTTGCTTTTTGTCACTCAAGGCTTTGACCGACCCACTTCTTATTTACATTTATTATACAGAAAAGGGGGCAAGGATATTCCCCCAAAATCATCTTGTGTTCAAGAAAGTCATAAAAAGTTTGAACGACATAAATGATGGCAGAATTTCATACCATAATTGCACAAACTATACTTTTACTAATCTCTTAAATCATTCATTTTTGATGGTTGGTATCTTTAGACATCTGTTGTCTTTTTAAAACAGGGATGCAGCTAAAAACAAGTCTGGACTACAGCGGAGTCATCTCGAAATATTGAAGACGATAGAAGAGATTACAGGTTAGATCACAGTTATCAGCAGATGAACAAACATCACAGAGAAAACACAAGCCTACTATTCCAGGATTAATGCATTAGAAATTAAAATGATATTTTGTCGTTGAATGAGCATTTTATTTGAATTTCAGGTTATCTGTACATTGATACATGGCCAGTGGATTTGCCTGATCTGAGTGTTTTTGAGAATTTGAAGGTGATCAGAGGAAGAATGCTTTACAAGTAAGTGTAATTGTGTCACTATGGCTCCATGTCAACATTTCCCTAATGCTCGACTCTTTTTTTGTTTTGCTATTCTTGACACAAATTTTGTTTGAAAGCCTATTTACCGTCTGTCTGCAGGTCTGGCTGCTTATCAGACCTGAGGTTTACTGTTAGTTATAAAGGTTAATGATTATCTCCTACACCTGCTGCGTGATACAAACATTTTTTCTCCCTTGCTATTAAAGGCAGGGTGTCCGATTTCCTTTCGCCCTTGTTTCATCACCAAAACAGACACACCTCTACCCCGTCTTTCGCTGTCGTCAGCTCTCATATGTACTAATGTCTGTCCTGTGCACTGTGCACCTTACTGCTGATTGGTTTACAAGGATGTTTTGGTACTCAGCTCGACTTTGTCTAAACAAGCGTAATTCGGAAATCAGACACCCCGCCTTTAAGTCATTGCTAACTAATCTGTCTGTGAAAATGATTTGCACATAGTTATATAAAGTTACAAATATATGAAAGGTTAGATCATAATCGCAGTTTAATTGTTAAACTAGAAAATGATGATACAGGTCAGTTTTGAGTTTGTGTTAAACGTCTTGCACCATTCGTTTAATAGATATGAGATAAAACAAACCTTTTATGTTTGTTTTTTAGCAAGCGTCCACAAATCCATTTAACTAGCATTAAACCAGGGAGCTAGGCCGAATCTAGAAACTAGAATTTCACATGTTAGATAGTGGACTATTTTGGATGAGCAATCCTACCTTTTCAACTACACCTTAGCAACCATCCAGAGCACCCTAGCAACAATCTAGAACACCCTAACAAAACCGGATCAATTAGCCAGAATTTGTTTTGCTATGTCATAGCAAACAAACACATTACATTTCATTTCTCTCTCACTTTTCAGAGGCGTTCTCTCTCTGGGAATTCAATCTCTGCCGATCGAGTCTCTCGGGATGCGTTCCTTGCGCAGTGTCAGCGGAGGTTTGGTTCTCATTCATAATAACACCAAACTGTGTTACGCCTCCTCGCTGCCCTGGACCTCTCTGCTCCACCCAACACAGGGACCCAACCTCATCAGCAACAACAACCAAGACCCACAAACTTGCAGTAAAACACTAGTTTATCTTTGTGTGTTGGTTTTGGCATGCATTGTGTCCATGTTGTTAGGAACGAATCAAACAAGTAATAATTTTTTCTCTGTCTAGTATCTGAGGGGAAAGTGTGTGACCCCCTGTGTGCAAACGCTAGCTGTTGGGGCCCGGGACCGAGTCAGTGCGTGTTGTGTAAGAACTACAAGCGCGGGAGAGAGTGTGTGGAGGAGTGTAATGTCCTACAGGGGTGAGTACAGTATATGACGATGTTTTATTGATTTTGTGCTTTCAGAATGACATATAGGTCATGTTTTGCAATCCCTTTTGAAAAACATTGCATATGCTGGTTAGGTAGGTTTTGAAACATGGTTTAAACTGGTCATGTGGGGTTTGAAGAGTTGCATGCTGGATTAAGCTGGTCCTGAGCTGGTTTAAGCTTAAACCAGTTTAAGTGATGTGATGCCAGGTTTGGTGTTCCATACTTGGAATTTGTGCTCTGCATTTAACCCAACCAAGAGCACACACACAGCAGTGAATAACACACACCCAGAGCAGTGAGCGCCCATTGCTGCGGCACACAGGGAGCACACAGGGAGCATCGGTGCCTTGCTCAAGGGTCTCACCTCAGCCGTGGTATTTAAGGTGGAGGAGAGCGCTGATCATTCAATCCCCCATACCTTTGAGTTACAATTCTGAGTTTATAACCATTAGGCCACGACTGGCTTTAAACCAGCACACACCAGCTACCGTGCTTCAAAACCTACTTTACCAGCATATGCTGTTTTTTTCAACTGTTCATAGTTGGGGAAATCTTACTATTTGTGTGTCATTTCCCACAGGTCAGTGCGGGAGTTTGTGGACGGTACTAACTGTGTCTCTTGCCACCCAGAGTGTCGACCGGTCAATGGCTCTGCCTCCTGTACAGGCCCAGTAAGACATTCTTGCAAAACCATATACACAATCCATTCATGCTTGAAAGGAATAAAAACTTTGTCATCCCATACTTCACAAATCTTCAGCTTTGATGTGTGCTGTAACAAGAAACGACATGTGATGCATTTAAATTCTTTGTGAATGCCAATAAGATTGATTTCAATGCATAACTACTTGCAATGTCATCTATAGTAATGCCACTTACATAGTGGTTTGGCCATGAACAGTTTTCTCCATGAGCACTTCTTGACTCTTTTTACATTACAGTGTATGTGTGTTTTTCCAGGGTGCGGATCAGTGTAGGGAGTGTTCGCACTATCAGGATGGGGATGTGTGTGTTGAGCGTTGTCCCAGCGGAGTGAAGGAGGACCAGCACACCGTGTGGAAATACTTCAATAACACGCTACACTGTCTTCCCTGCGAAACCAACTGCACCGTCTCGTGAGTAGCTGCCTGAACTCGTGGAAGATTCCTAGGTCATTTCTTTTGGACAGCTGATGATTTCGTTTCTGTTTCGTGTTTACCGGCAGGTGTCCACTGGATGAACGGGGATGCCCTATCCAACAGAAACCTGGGTACGTTTCTGACGTGTTTCTTCCACAAACTCTGGTGAGCAATCATATCTGGATGCAAGTGCAGACTTTATAACCTTTTTGCTGTATTTGGTACGCAGGCCTGGAACAACAATCGCGATCACCCTCGGCGGAGTGTTTCTCTTTCTCATTCTGTTGGCACTGCTGGTGTTTTACCTGCGTCGTCAGAAGCAGCAGAAACGGAAAGAGACCATGAGGAGAATTCTTCAGGAGCACGAGGTGAGGTGTTTCGTTAGGTCACATTTACATCTACATTTACGCATTTGGCAGACGCTTTTATCCAAATCGACTTGCATTGCATTGAACTATACATTTTGTTTCTATTTGCAATCCCCTGGATGCGCAATGCTCTTAACCACTGAGCCACAGGACATGGGTCATTCCTACTATTCGGTGCCATTTTAGAGTATTAACTTTCCATAAAAAAGCATTTCAGTTGAAGGCGGCTTATTTAACTGTAAGAAAAATATACTGGTCCTGCTCAGGATATTATGGTGTAGTCATTTTAACCATGTGACGCGGGCCAAATGTCCCTCCTGTTACAGGACATTCTGGTCTCTTTTTTAATGGTAAAGAATTAATAGTTAATGTAAGTATTACTAAACAAATATTATTTAAAAATGGCATTTTATGTTTATGGCACAATGCAACAGGATAGACAATAACGGGAGTGACATGTTATGCTTAACTTAGCCATTTCTACTCATATGGTGAACAACAGAATTCCACATGTTGGGGGACATCGACTTTTTCTTATTGTTTATTAAAAATATTTCTCAAGATTACAAAAGATTATTGTTTCCTATATCAATAAGCATAACAGAGAGGACATGTTATGCTTTACCACATCAGTGAACTATTCTGAAATGTTGAAGAAAAAGCAGATAAAGAGTGATACTAATCTGCTACGTGTACATGAATAACTTCAAATTGTATGCAACTTCCTAAAAATGTTGTGACTAGAGGAGAAACAAGGGAGGATGGTTAGAGGAATTACAAAATGTAACAGGGAGGACATTCATCTCAGGCACACAAATTTATTTTAAAGATTTTAACAAATAAAAATATATTAATGGCAAAACATAACATACATTGAGGAAAAGTATATATCGGGCACCAATGAATAGTGTTGTATTTATTTGATTTCTAAGTAAGTACACATGACTGGGGACATAACAATTCAGGCTACCTGCACTTAAACCAGATATTTTTTTAGTTTTACTAGATTATTATCATCCCAGTTTTAAATAGAATTCTATATTCCCAATAGTAGGAATGACCCATACTTGTGCCGCATGGTTTGAAATTTTAATTACAAATCTTTAAAAGGGTTTGTATCACGAAAAGGGAAATGTCTATAGAATTAGCCCTCAACACTTCATTTTGTAGTTTTATAATAACATAAAATGATATAATGTTCACAAAAAAAGGTCAGTTTGTAAATACAACTACTATAACGAATCCTTTTTGGCATCTGTTATACCATAATAGATTTTTTCCACTTGGCTCATTCTGGGATTGCTACAAAGAATACAAGCTTTCTAAGAAGGCATCATTATTTGAATTTCTGTTCGATGTTTGACATCACATGGCGGTTATTGTTTTCTAATCGCTTGTCAATTTTTCCCTGTAGCTGGTGGAGCCACTGACCCCGAGTGGAGCGTTGCCCAATCAGGCTCAAATGCGCATCCTTAAAGAGACAGAGCTGAAAAAACTCAGAGTGTTGGGATCTGGAGCTTTTGGCACGGTCTTTAAGGTAATACGCTGCACATGATACCTGGAGAAAGAACTAATCGCTCAACTGATTGATAGCTGCTCCATTATCGCTTCATATCACGAATGTAAACAGTTTGAATACTGCCTTCTGCTAATGGTCACAAATGTAAACTTTTAAAGCTAATGAGCTAAGGTGAATATGTCACATAACTGATCACTCTTTAAGCTGCAGAAAATGATGTAATTTGGGTCTTTAGATTTGGCAATGCATACAGGCATTTTATATCAGCGTGAGTGAATTCCCTGGGAAGTGAACCCATGACCTTGGTCTCTATCAGTAGAGCTACAGGAAGCCCGAAACAGAGAATGATGTCCTTTTTTTTTTTTGCAGTTTGTTTATTATTCCCTAGCAAATAATGAATACAAAATATTTTTGAAACTCTTAACCACAAATAAATTATTTTGAGTTGAACCCCATTCATGAAGAGTCTCTCTTTTCTCATCAGGGTATCTGGGCTCCAGATGGCGAGAATGTGAAGATCCCAGTGGCCATTAAAGTTTTGCGAGAGAACACCTCGCCCAAAGCCAACAAAGAAATCCTGGACGTGAGTGTGCTTTTGCTTTTTAACAATGTCGCTGGGAAACGTCAACAGTCAAATATTTTATTACACGTACTATTATATTATTGATCTATTACAGTTTTTCTCGATTGCTTAAACACATTTCTTGAAATGATGTCTCGTATTCTTAAAACAGTAACATAAATCCATAACATCTCACCCAATTCCACAAACATCCTATTTTAAGGTCAAAATGAAGCTCTCTTCTCAAAACAATTCAAACTTGCTGAAAAAATCTTTTCCCCAAGATACACAAGCCCTCAAAATCACCCACATACAACATAGTCTTAGACACTGGTGAGATCAGTTCAAAACACTGTTATTAAAATCTCTTATTGGGATTCAAGAATAATTTGATACCTAAGTGTTTATAAGAATATACAACATAAAAGAGTGCACATAGAGCAAAGTGCAAGTAAAAATAAAATGTTTCACTACTTTAAAGATTATCTTTCAAGACAAAAACAGTTCAAAAACAAAAATAACAATATGAACTGGTCATGCAACACAATACAGTACACAACTGCACAAATCACATTTACATTCAGGCATTTAGGAGATGCTTTTATCCAAAGCGACTTACAGAGAAGATAAAGGAAACAATACAGTGAAGCGTCAAAAGGTGGCAATGTAAAAAAATATTGCATCCGCTGCACCTTTGGCACAATTTCCTACAAGTGAGCTTTTTTTTTTTAAGTATGACATGTTGGCAAGGGTATCGCAGATCAGAGCCAAATAATACATTGTGCACATTCACAGAGGGGGTTGTTATCCATCTCATGCTTGTAGCAAGAAAGCAAACTTCATGAAAATATCTCTTAATCCGGTTATAAAAATGGACATATTTTCTCTTGCAAAACATTTTTTCCAAGTGTAAATAGTCCGATATGTATTTTGGACATGTGCTCACATGTAATTGTGTCCACAGGAGGCGTATGTGATGGCTGGCGTGGCCTCCCCATACGTGTGCCGTTTGCTGGGGATCTGTCTCACCTCAACGGTTCAGCTGGTTACTCAGCTCATGCCGTACGGATGCTTGTTGGAGTACGTCAGAGAGAACATGGACCACATCGGCTCTCAGTACATCCTCAACTGGTGTGTTCAGATCGCTAAGGTAAGACATCTGCGACGTGTCACATCACGCGCTGATGGCTGTAGATGCCGATAGTAATATCTCAGATAAAGCTCATCCAGTAGTGAATGTTCTTTCATCGTTTAGCTTTCAAATCTCACATGTGAACGTTTTAATGTGTTGGTGTACGTAGGGAATGAGTTACCTTGAAGAGGTGAGGCTGGTCCACAGAGACCTTGCAGCTCGAAATGTTCTGGTGAAAAACCCAAACCATGTGAAGATTACGGACTTCGGTCTGGCCAGACTGCTTGACATAGATGAAACGGAATACCACGCTGATGGGGGAAAGGTGCGGTTGTGAAATTGTGCTTCCTTTAGTATTTTAATATGGAGAGAAATTGTTCATAAATCATGTTTAAAAACATGGAACCAGTTTTGTAAGCATCGTTCAGATTTGGATGTAATTAACAGTTTATTGTGTATACTTGTGTTTGGTTAAACAGACAGTAAATCAATCCTGTTTTTATAAATGTATTATGAGATGATGGTTCGTGAATAATATATGTATCAATCCATGCGTGTGTGTTGAGCAGGTCCCCATCAAATGGATGGCGCTGGAGTCCATATTACACAGGAAGTTTACCCATCAAAGTGACGTATGGAGCTACGGTCAGCATCCGCATGAGGTTACTGATTCTCTCCTGCTTTAAACCCTCTGCTTTCAAATAACCTTGCGGCTCTTTTTGTCTCAGGGGTGACCGTATGGGAGCTGATGACCTTTGGCATGAAGCCGTATGACCTCATACCAGCGCGGGACATTCCAGAACTTCTGGAAGGAGGGGAGAGACTCTCCCAGCCCCAAATCTGCACCATAGACGTCTACATGATCATGGTCAAATGTAAGTGTTTGTTTCTATGAGGAGAAAAACATTGAATATAGAACATAATTGTGTTCTTATTTATTTGTTCGTTAAAGAAAAATGGTGTCCATGTAGCTTACCTCAGGGTTCCCAATTTATGGAATATCATGGAATTTTAAAAGGTCTATTCCAGACATTGAAAGTCATGAATTTGATGTATTTTTGGTCAAAGTCATGGAACATCAGGTTTTTTTTGTTTGTCACTTTAAATTGTTGTTTTCATTTATCAAAATGTTATTTTTCTATAGGGAATTTTTTATTGTGTTTTTAAACACATTTTTGTGTTTGGGTATGGTTATCTCCAGCGCCATTTTATTCCCTTCCCACTTGTCACCTGGCAATCACTTAAGTCAAATGCAGTCACCTGTACCTTTTAACTAAGGCAAAATACCAGGATAATGTACATTTCCAGAGTTTGGGTAAAAAAACTACCGCTTCAAAGACTGGGTTTCATTTCAGGTCATGGAAATTCAGCTTTTTAGTCAGTGAACGTCAGGGAAAGTGGGAAACTCTGTCACATGTAACTGCGAAGTATTTATTCATGCATTATTTTATTAATTGTTTGATCATCTTCACCAGGTTGGATGATCGATCCAGACAGTCGACCAAGATTCAGGGAGCTTGTGAACGAATTCAGCACTATGGCACGCGATCCTCCGCGTTACGTTGTCGTAGATGTGGGTCGATTAAGAAATATCTAGCGGTTGTGTTCTCTCATTGATTTGATACATTGAGATGATACGTTTGTCTTTTTCTTGCAGAACGATGAGCAGATGAGTCTGTCGAGTCCAGTTGACAGCGCGTTCTTCCGCACGTTGATGGAAGAAGAGGGGGCTAACGTGAAGGAGTTACTGGACGCCGAAGAATATCTGGTGCCTCAGACTGGTCTCTTCAACACACACGGAGAAATCAGGCCGAACGGACCGAGCAGACATCACTCACACCGGGTCAGAGAAGCTTTTTCTCTTTCTCTCTCTGTCATCATTTACCCACACTTACACACAAAAAGGGTCAACCTGCGAACGTGAGTTTCCACATAAGGCATTTTAACATGGCTGTGTTTTTCTCATTCAGAGCACAGATCAGGGCTTGGAGACGGACGGCTTGCCGAGCAGCAGAGGTTTTTACTCCTCTGTCAGCACGCTGGGGCAGAGTCAGTACCCGAACCCGCCCATGGGGGCAACAGCCAATGGGATGTGGCCAGGAACGCAATTCCCGTCCTTAGTACGGAGCATATCACACCGTTCAGCGGGTGGCCAATCAGACTCTGTGTTTCTG
Source organism: Triplophysa tibetana (assembly GCA_008369825.1). Taxonomy (NCBI): domain Eukaryota; kingdom Metazoa; phylum Chordata; class Actinopteri; order Cypriniformes; family Nemacheilidae; genus Triplophysa; species Triplophysa tibetana. The sequence continues at coordinate 20,353,423 of CM017893.1, forward strand.
GATGGGGACGGTGAGGAAAACGGTCCTCCGTCAAGCCCTGGCCGCTACTCTAAAGACCCAACCATCCTCAATGGCATGGACGGAGAGCTGGAGACCGACGGGCCTCATGGTTTCCTTTCACACACGCTTCCACGTGAAGTTCACACACAACCCGGTGAGTGATAAGTGGATTCAACATTCAACCATTTTAGATGCTGACTCGTCTAACTATATTTTCTGTGATCCCAGAGTACGTGAACCAGGATGTCCCGTCGGAACGTCCCAGCACCCTTCCGCGCAAGGCGGGAGACAGACGATTTATTAACGGTCCGTGTACAGGCCAAAGTGTGGAGAACCCAGAATACTTGGTGCCTTTGGGCAACATCACGCCTGCTTCGCCCGCCTTCGACAACCCCTACTATCATGATATTGCAGCTAAAGCTAAGGCCGTGGCAGGAGCGTCCATAAATGGCGGTACAACTCACAGGCGGCCCAACGGCTACGTGACCTCCACAGCAGAAAACCCAGAATACCTGGGCTTAGCAGAGACGTGGAGCGGTCAGGTCGAGTACACCTGAGAGGAGTAATACAGAGATGAATGTACTGACGCGTGAATGACGTGTTTCTCAAAGGACGTTCTCGCCAATAGGAAAGATTTCTCACCAAACCCGTGTAGCATTCTGTGTTGGATTTTTAAACGTGGACGCACTTCCGGTATTTGCAAAAAAGATGAACTTTGGAAATCTGTCTGATGATAAACATAGCACTACAATGATGGTACGAGTTTGTAAGACTAGTTGGATGATGAATAACACACTGGATGTTTTTTGGATGTATGTTTTAAACTTCTATTAGGATTTTTGTGTGGATTTGAATGTTTGGCATCTCACAAAACTCCTTTTTCTGGAGATGCAATTCAATTCGGAGCCAGGACCGTACACACTGTGGTTTCCAGACTGATGCATGAGATCAGAAGAGGCATCCACGCGGTGGAAGCGGTTCTGTTCATTGTGTCGAGGTCCGGAGTGAGCAGCTAGGCTTCATGAATGAGAGAGACATTACCTGCGGAAATGACGCGTGGTGTGTTCAACAAGGCAACTGGCTATGAAGATTTAATATTTCTCCTCTGTGACATATCCAGGTTTTTACATTTTAAAACGATAATAAATCATCTTCATGGGCTTGGTAGCAGTTGTACAGCAAAATGAGCCCACGTGTATAGCAGGGGTGAATATTTAGTCTTATTTCAACCCAAAATCAAAAGAAAGTTTTATTTTGCAAATGAACGAGACAATGAAGTCATTCTTTTGACATTGTTTTTCTTCACTTTGAATTGCATTTCATTACAAATTTGAATTCGAGTAATGCATCTAAATTAGGGATGCAATGATGTATCGGCCATTTTTGCCTTCATTTAAAACCGTCAGCATATCGGCTTTTGCATAAAAAAGAACGATACTGTATTACTAACCATTAGTTCATTGATAACTATCAATGTTGTATGTCTGTTGCATAATTCAAAGTTTTTCTCTGAGTAAGATCATTAAATATCCGATCAAACAAATTTAAATATGAACAAAATATAATCTGATATCCTTTAAAAAAACATTGCAAATTGAAACAAGCAGTGGTTATCAGTCAATTTAGGAGAGCGTGATGTTACCACGTGATATTTATATATCAAAATTGTCCATGGTTGATCCCTAGACTTACACTAAACTGGATGTTTTACTTCTTAATTTCTAATGCTTATTTTATTAATGCTGATATTGCGTTTTTATATTGTAAACAGCTGCTTTTAAGGAGTAAAAATTAATGTCATACAATTTAATACAAAATAAACCCCTTTGTGGTCCTAAAAATAGACTGCTGCTTATTAGGATTTCTTTTGGTTTTGGGTTGAATCAGGACATGGAATGCAAAATCTTGTATTTCACAAGTGACACTTTTTATTAGATTCACCTCAGGAGATGCTTACCTTCTGTGTTGTATATTTTCATAATACTTTTCAGTGTCGAGACAAGTCTGTCAAGGGAAAGTTTATTTTATTTTTTCTTTGCAGTAATGTACACAATGTATTATTTGATGTAAAGGGGTCCTCTCCAAAGGCAGACTAATTTGTAATATTGCAAAAAAGAGAAAATAAAACGGGCCTCATTTATAAAACGAGCGTTCGCAGAAATTCGAGTCCAGAATGTTTGTACGCAACAATCGACAGCGACGTTCATATATTTATAAAAACATTATTATTAAGTTAATAGTTATTAAAGGGTAAAATGCATTATAATTCTTCATAATGTGTTGTAATGCATTATATGTGGTTGTAAAGAATTATAACCATTTTAAAATGTGAAGTGTTATAATGTATTAACTGTAATAACAATTATTTATAAGACATTACAATCCATTAAAAGGTGCATTACAACACTTTATCATGCATTATACATACACGCTTCAAATAGTCTTTAATGTGGTAGCATGCTTAGCACCACGTCAGGGTCTGAACAGACATGTGCACATTTGCAGCATTTTTTGCTCTGCGCAAAAAGAATCGTTTTCGATTTATAGATTTCACATCTGAAATCACACGTACTGTATGTATGCACTTTGAGAAATCTCATTTAGGACGGTTTCGGTGCAGTGTTTTATAAATGAGGCCCAATGTTACCTTTAACCCCAGATTTGATCATCCATGTCTATATTGTGTATGTTTTATTTAATAACACCTACTCATTGAAAAATATACACACATGGTGTGTGTTCCTTTCAGAAGTGATCTTCCCTTCACTCTATCCCCTGTCAACGGGTATGTGGCTCGAAAATAACACACTTTTTTTATAAAATGTGTTTGAAGCAAACTAGCAACACAGCCGCCCTGATTTTTGTCCCTTCAGACAGGCCTGCGAAAGCATCATTTATGCTGTTTGGAAGGCACTGAGACACTGCTCACACTGAACACAGTGTTGTGGAGTAAATACTTCACAGAATTGAAGAATGTGATCTGATTTCCATATATTAGCAGCTGTGGCCTCTGGGTGGATGAACGGCTCTTCAATGACTCCATTGTTCCAAATGACAACGTCTGCCCTTTGTTAACTCCAGCGTTCAGTTAATACGTCACTTCTTTAAAGCAAGATGTGTGTATTTATTTGACGTCATTACACATTCACTGGGGCAATTCATACATTATTCATCATTTTCACACAACTACGTCAAAACGCATCTTAATACCCGCACGTTTTCTATCAATCAGACTTGAACGGTTGATTTTCTTATGGTGTATACTTAACTGAATATCATTTTTTGTGTGAAAAATGAAAGTGAAAGAATGATGTTATGCGTGCTAATGGTACTTAAGAGTATTTTGATGCTAGCCCAAACAATGACATGATTGTATTCCTGCATAAGGGTACGAGGGAAAAATTTTGAATTTCTGCCTGTTCACTGTATAGCAAACCTTTCAAATGTCAGTGCTTTTAAAATGGACGGAAGATCACAGTTTACACTTAATACTGTTCTGAATTGAAACTAAATCTGCTTGTTGAATGAAGCTACATGCCAACATTACAGACGGGACAGTGTTTTTAAAAGATGGTTTAAATGCAATCCTTATTTTAGCAGTTGTCTTTGGTTATGATATATATCCACATTGGGTTTTTGTATTTAAATCAGTTTCAGAACCCAGTTTTCATGCCATGAATCAGTGCATCAGTATCCAATGGTGAAAGTCTATGCAATCACATTGAAGGAATTGTTACCATGATTTAACAAATCTGTACATTTTAAATGGTTATATGTATTTTTTATATGCAAATTGTCCAGATCTTTCTGATTTGTGGTTTTATGGAAATTCTAGACTTTTGATGTTAAATTTCTATTCGTCCTGTGAGCCATTAAAATGTAAATGTATGTGACAGACTCGATGGACTGAGACACTTGTACACTTTCTGCACTATGAATTCTACAGTACCAACATGCATAAAATTGTTTGATATATTTACATTTATGCATTTGGCAGACACTTTTATCCAAACAGACTTACAGTGCATTAACCTATACATTTATACTAAAGTATGTGCAATCCCTTGGGATCGAACCCACAACCCTGCATTGTTTACGCAATGCTCTTACCACTGAGCTACAGGAAAGCTATTTACAGGCTCATATAAACATTTACTTTTTTGAATACTTTGCTTCTTGAGATCAACATTTTAGTGTCAAGTGGCTTTGCTTTGACATTTATTTACTGAATTACTTGTGGATATGGGCATGTTGGCACAGTCTGGGATTTGTTTTTTCATTACTGTGCTATGAAATCGGGAAGAGAGAATTGTGGCCTGATGGTGGAAACATGGCATTTTTGATGCCAAAGGTTTAGACAGACAATCCATATCCTTATTTGCAGTCTTTTGGAGGTGAACAGAGTCTGTTTTGAGACAATGCAAAGTATACATTATAAATCAAAAAAATCAGTTTGTACAGCTAAACCAACATTCCAATGTTTACATTTAAATATTTATTTTGGACTTTACTTGGTAGTCAACAAGTGACAAAAATGCAACTAGAGACACTTCACCTTCAATTTAATAGAACTGTTTTACAAATGCTGTTGTAAGACCATTAAAGTCATTATAAAGTGAGGTTTAATGTTATATGCAGCACTGATTTAAATTTCAATTGAGTGCCGTCTGAATACCATAAATCAGGACATTTAATATTTTATCCTGACAGAAAAAAAACATAACAGTAGTTGTTTGTGTTCATGTGTCACGTTAATTAAAACAAGCTACCGGCTTCACTTTTCTAATATTAGAAAATATCAAAAGTATCATTGATCATTGAACTTATCCTAATTTGCTAAAGTTATCTCAAATATCAAAATTATAAAATTGATCTGTTTTTAGATTTGTGTTTTGATAAAGAAGTTCATTCTCAGGCTGTTTGACACCACTCTTAATACAGTAAATAATTCTCAGGTTTGTTTATTTTTCCAAGTAAATAAATCAGAATCCTAATACGGAACCTTGAATACCGAAGACATCTTGAACACATCAAATTTTGTAAGTGAAGAAATAAATTGGATTGTTGTAAATAAACTACAAAGACCATCTTTATCATGTACTTGTTTTAGTTTGTATAAAGGCCATGATACAGGCTGGTGTGCGGAAGTACATGAGTTCAATGAAGTGTTTAGAAAGGTTATTTATTCTCTGTTTATCTCGCTTTGCTTTCTCTGGCTCTCATGGCGTCACAGAATGACCTGAATTTCCATATCTTACCGTTGAGACGCCTTTCATGTTTTATGGATCCAGTCCTTTCATGCTTTATATCCAGATCCCCTCATATCAGTTTCCACTATTGATTTTATTCTGCAGATGACTGTAAAGGTTGTGCTGAAGTTTTCAGCTGAACGGTAAGGCAGGGTCAGACGTGTGCTTTTGAATTCCTTTCGGGTGTGAAGTGTCCAGGCTGACAGGCAAAGAAAGAAACCGGAGGGATGTCGCGGTGCATCGATTATGTTTGGCTGTAGAATCGTGGCTGCCGTGGGTTTGGTTTCTTGTTGTGCAGGTAAACAGTCATCTGATGCAGCTCCCATATGAATACCACTGGACAGAGAACTATGAGAATTTGACTTGAAGATGGAGTCTGGCTGGGCTGGCGTCTGTGCATTCAAATGTTGGTTATTGTTAAATCCACTTTAGAAGGAAAAAACAAACTTCTCCAAAAAAAGGTGGTAGATGTTTTGTTCACGGCTCTGCTGATAACATAAGTTATTTGTTCTATTAGAAACCAATGAATTTGTGAAATTATTGTACCAAGCTGAGAAAATGAATGCATTTATCTTTAAATGGTCTATAAATCAATCTTTAAAAGGACCATAAAAGAACAATAATAGTCCGCCGAACCTCTGAAATGCGATTCGGATCATTCAGACTAACAAATGATACATGACATGTTGGAAATTGTGGGAAATGGCTCTTGCATGTCACGCAAAATAATGTGACATACTATTTTGAATAAATCTGAAGTACTGAGAATGAGACTCGAGCAATGAAAATGTTCAGTAAATCAAAACTTGAAAAAGGGATAGTTCAACCAAAAAGATAATTCTATCATCATTTACTCAACCTTAAGTTCATGTCAAAACTGTATTAAAATCTTGGTTCTCAAAAGAAGATATCTTGAAGAATGTGGAAAACTAAACAGTTCTAGGGCACCATTAACTGTATATTTTTCCCCTGCTATGAAAATTGCAAACGTTCTTCCAAATATCTTTTAATGTGTTCAGCAGAACAACAATATGTACACAGGTCTGGAACAACTTGAGGGTGAATAAACGATGACAGAATTTTCTTTTTGGGTGAACTGTCCCTTTAAATGTACCTTTCAGAGCCGTTGTCCATTTTGAATCTTGATCTCCTGTGCTCACCAATTTTTACATCTGAACTATTCCTTCACACCTTGCTGAGTATTGTAGAAGGTGTTTGGTATTGTGTATGGTGGTGGTACTACTGTGGTGGTGGTACTACTGTCTAGTTCATAGTGTGAAGTACTGGTGTACTGCTTCCATACAGCGTGGTGGGGTCAGGAGTGTGACTGTCGGGCACTACTGTGCTGTACGCCCGAGGGAATTTGTCGTCGAAGGAGCTGGAGGATCACATTGATGTCTGCTGTCATTCTTGTCTCAAGTCTGGAAGATATGCAACAGACAGCTGAATTATATCAAATGAATAAATACATTTATGAATACGGTATAAATAACAGTACATTTTGGGGCCTTAAAGGGACAGTTCTTCAAAAAATTCTTTCCATCATTTGTTTTTCTTTCTTCTGCGGAACACAAAAGAAGACATGAAGAAGATTGCTGGTAACAGTCAATGGAAGAACAGTCTTCCATTATAATAACACAAAACAACTGAGACATTTTTTCAAAATATCTTCTTCTGTGTTCCATTGAGGAACGAGTCATATACAGGTTTTGGGTTTAAACAACATGAGGGTGAATAAATGATGACAGATTTTAGGCTGAAGTGTCTAGTAACATGTTCAAGTAACATGTCAAACCTGTTAAGCTGACTCTGCAGGATCTCCACTCTGGACTCAAGTTCAATGTGTTGATGAGGGAATGAGACTGGAACACAAGAGATGTGTCGAGACTCTTCGGGATATTGAGCTGACTGATGTTCAGGCCAACAATGATACAATCCAGATGGATGGCCTTGTGTCAGGAAGAAAATCAAACAATAATAGGAGCCAGTGTGAGAGATTTTAATTTGATTTAATGCTACACTCCTTACGATGGAGTCCCAGCATCTACCAGCAGGGGTCGGCTGACCAGCTCAACCACTTAGACCTTATATACACTAATTCATATCTAAACAACTCTGTGAGCATCCTCCCATGCCTATATTCTCCTAAATAATTGTATACCCACCGAAGTGCACCCTGTCCATGCCAGAGTCTGTGCAGACCCCAGAAGCACCGCATGGTGGCATGAGTCTGACAGCAGGAGAGGGAAAGTCCAGATGTTCGTCATCAGAGGAGTACAGTTCACTGCCACTGAGGGTCTTGTTAAGACTGGACCTGGAGCTACTGCAGCTGCACATCTCCTCCCAGTGCGCATGACTGACTGATATATGACCCAGTGTAGGACACATCCGAGATGGGTCGTTCTGATCCATTCCATCTTAAGAAGCAACATAAACTCACAATCATCTTTGCGTATGTGTTGGGTCATCAGACGTCTTGGTGGGAGCCAGGATCCAGACTGATGAGCATCCCGAGGTGAAAACAAAGCTAATTTTAGTATTTGTAGGTGCTTTACTCACCTGGTCGGTTGCGCCTGTCTAGCGAGTTTTTGCGGTGTCGTACCCTGGTTGCATGGTAACCGCAAGCTGAGTTTTCACTGGGCAGCATTTGGATAATCTGATCAGCCTGATGACAAGAAGGTTAAAAACATTCATATGAAGGTAAATGAGTAGCAAAATTTGAGACAGCTCCTGTGTGAAAACGTATCAAATAAAAAACTAAAGTTGAATGTTAAGATTTGAACTCCCGGACAAAACTCACAAATCTGTCTTCTGAATTTGAAGTTGCAGAAAAATTGTCACAAGTGTGTAAACTGGCATTTATAAAAACATTGGCAGATACAAAAAGAGAAGGAGTGGCATTTGATGACGTCTGCGGCTGAGCCATACTGCCCCCTTTCCTGCCGTTAGGGGGCGGTATGCGTGGCTCAGGCGCATGATATCATCAAATGTTGCTCCTTCTCTTGCCTCTGAGTTTTTAAGTGCACAAGTAAGTTTTGCAACGGTTTTATCGCGAAAGTAGTAGCAAGTCAAGGCGGGAGGATTTGAAACTGCAGTGACAGATTTAAGAGGTTGCAGATGCCTATTTGTGGATGCAATTCAAATCTGAAGCTAGGAAAACGTGTAAATGTGTGCAATACATTTGTATCCGTCAATATATTTGTAAATCTGTAAATGGCAGTTTACACATTTGTGACTATTTTCCTGCAACTCCAAATTCGGATGACAGATTTTTGAGTTTTGTCCACGAGATCAAATCTTAACATTCAATTTCAGTTTTTTATTTGACATGTCTTCACACAGGGGCTGTCAGTGTACATTTTAGTATACAGGTACAAATACTTACTTTACAAGTTCACAAATTAAAATCCACATGCTCTCAAGTTTTGCTACTGATTTACCTTCATACATTCAGCGGTTCAGGATTACAAATCTGTTCTGTAACCTGTTTTATACTCAAGAATCAAGGGGTGTGTATTAATGTGTTTAAGGTTTACGCACGTCTCGTAGGTTAAATGTGATTTCAAGGTTCCTCCAGAACCTCTTGCCAAAGGCTGGATAGATGTCCAGCACCTCCAGGAGGTCATCTCTTCCGATACGGTGAAGGTCACAGTAGGTGAGCGCCATAACATCGGCATTGCAGTGACCAGGGTCCGAAAACAGGTTTATGGGCTCGCCAAATATATCATTCTTTCCTGTACAACGAAATATTTGTCTCAATAAATCTGATAAACACAACTGTCTCTAAGTGTTTGGTTTCTAACAAAATATGGTGAATGAGAAAACAGTTTTGCACTTTTCTCACCCAGTATGGCAAGCACTATGTTATGCCGTGACACCTGAATGCTTCCACGAGAGATGAAGTGGAGGGCTTTGAGCATATCGCCGTGGTGATAGAGGGTGTCTCCAGGCGGGTAGTGAATGGTTTTAAAGTGCTTGGCGAGAGCTCTGAGACACGCTTTACTTGCTCCATGAAACACTCTGCAGTTCTGCAGAAGACTGCGGTTGAGATGCAGGCAAATATCAGCTTGCATACATTCTGGAAAACCTCTCAAGACCTATTAGTGCATAAAAACATGTTTGGCTTTTGGGGTCCCGACTAATACTGATATACTGATAATTGAAAAGTGTCTTAAAGCTTACTGCATTCATATTAATGCCGTTGGTGTAGGACCACGTGCGCTGGAAATATTCCTCCAGTCTCTGTCTCAGATCTCCAGGAATCCGATGGAAGCGGATGAACTCTTTAACTCGGAGCAACTGCGTATGATAGCGCGCCGTTCCCGAATAAAGCCTCTGAATTATTGCTGAGACATTCCCAAATATACTGGCATACATGAGGGCTAATGTAAGAAGACAATGAGAGAAATTAAAGAGTTAAACTTTGTCAGACAATGAGAGAAGTTAGTCTACATGTTTTAGATAGGAATGTAACGATTCGCGATGCGATTCAAGATACTGATCTCACGATACAATTCTTTCTATTATTGTTTGACCACTGTGTCAATACCAATGCTACAGCTAATCTAGCGCTCTCCTGATAGCCTGCTAACATGGCGGAGTTCGGATTGCTATACATCAACCTTTGGAGCTCTATACATAAGTTTCTTTAAAAAACAAACTAAGACTTTGTCTGTGCTTTTCTTGGATTCTTTTTTACATTTGAAAAATATCAGAATCGCCAAGTTTGCAGTAAACACAGCAGCCCCTGCTATTCAAAACATTTATTGCGATTCATATAACATCTCAACCGGCTTGAATCGTCACATATTATAATCGATTTTCCACCGGCTCACAGTGAATCGTTACATCCCTAGTTTTAGAGGTACAATTATTACACATTGTAGAATCATGCAAAATTAAAGGCATGGTTTACCCAAAAATTTAAATCGTTTCCTTCTGAAAACTCGTATCTCCATCATCTATTTTGTGATTGTTTTTCCCATAAATTATTATTACTGCCCCTTTGTTTGTAACGGGGGTTTTTCAAATATCTAATCAATATAAAGTTCTAAAAAGACGATGTATTTATTTATTCAAAAAGTGTTACACTTCCATTTCCTGAGAAACAGCGAATTTGGACATACGAGGTTTCAGAATGTTATCACATCCTCAGGTTGTCAAAATGTCATAATGATTTTTTTCTTAAAAACATTTTGATGGTCCACAAAAGAGTTGTTTTGCAGTTTTGGGGAGAAGGATTCCTTTAAGCTACTCTCTTGGTTGTCTTTAGAGTCACTTACACCCAATGAGCATGACGCAGATAGAGAAAATCTTCTCAGAGTTGGTGTTTGGAGAGAGGTTCCCAAATCCGACACTGGTGAGACTGCTGAAGGTGAAATAGAGCGCGGAGATGTATTTATCCTGAGTGGAGGGTCCGGAGCTGACATCACTGTCATTATAATGCTTTCCCAGCTGATCGGCCAGATTATCCAACCAACCCGTCTTCATGTAAGGCCTCTCCACATGGCCAATGGCGTACCAAATACAGGCCAGCCAATGAGCGATAAGCACAAAGGTACACATGAGCAAGAATAGAACTGTAGATCCATACTCAGAGTATCGATCCAATTTCCGGGCCACGCGGACCAATCGCAGCAGTCGGGCTGTCTTTAGCAGGCCAATGAGAGTGGCTGTCGTCTGCCGAAGGAATGACAAGGGTTTGAATGTCATTCTGACAAACAGATGACTTTACTCTTTTATAAGGATAAAAAACATTGGTAACACTTTACATTAAGGTTCCCTTTAAAAAGCATTTGTAAATGTGTTCATTAATGATTAATAAGTCATTTACAAATGCATTATAAATGCATGAACCAAAAGGGATTCTTACGAAATACCTGCCAAATAGTGAGTCAATATCTAAATGATTCACATCGGAGACGAGCCTTGTGAGCAAGCTTTCTATTTCTGCAATAAATTATTAATTATTGTTTTCTGGTTTTGATTAACTATTGGAAGTAATTGAATTATTAATAAAACGTCATAAACAAACAAGTTTGCAACAACCTTTATGCATTTAATGTTAAAAAGTGATCAAAAGTTTGATTAATTTATTTTGGAAAGCTAGGAAAAAAGGCTTTGGATTGGTATCATGATCAGAAGGCATTCTGGAGGGGACCATGAGACATTCGGAATCGGATCAGATAAGCAACATGGATTGAAAAGTGACATAAGATATGAAATATACAATAAAAAGACACCCTAACACCCTACAGGCTCCCGTCTGACAGCTTATTTTGCAAACAACATCACATAATAATGAACCTGCTTTCGAGTCAAATGAATAATGAATAAATAAATACATTTATTAAGCATTTATAACATGTGAGTTAAAAATGTCTCACTATTTGGCAGGTATTTCATTAGACTCCCTGTTTTTTATTTTGAATGCATTTGTAAATCACTTATTAATAATTAATGAACACATTTATAAATGCTATATGAAGGGAACCTTAATGTAAAGTGTTACCAAAACATTTAATAATAGATTGTGCCATCACAAGCTTATATACCTCATCTGATCCAGATCTGAAGATGAGCATGTCAAAAGGAACAGCGGCCACCATGTCGATGAGTAACCACCCTTTAATGTAGTGGACGGCGATGCGTTTGGGATGGGTCACCACTTCATCGTTGCGATTTACGTAAGTGGTCCTGAAATTGATCAGGATGTCTATTATGAACAGAACATCCACTATCAGGTCTATTAAATTTAAAGGGTTGCAAGCGTAACCACATGGGGGTCTCCTCTCTTCCTCCAGCTCATTGAGGAGGAAGGCGGCTGAGTAGGGTGTGAAGATGGCTGTGTAGAGCACTAGCAGAAGAATGATCCAGTCCCACATGGCTTTGAAGGGACTGTAGTGCAACATGATCCACTTATGAATGTCTGGAGCTTGGAGCTTGTACTCAGGCAAAACATCAACACCCAGAGACAGAACCTGGGCAAGAATCAAACACATGAAAATCTGATCAAAACCACCCAAATGAGCTGTTGAGTAATTGCTGTATTATTGAAGAGATTTGTTTCATAACATTACTTATTATATTTTTGCTGTATCTCAACAGTTCTTTTTCATTTTTACTGCACCCAAAGCATTTTTTGAGGAACCGAGACACATCTGAGACGCATTGAAGTCTTTGAGGTCATTTAAAGGGATAGTTCAGACAAATACTCAAATTTGCCGATTATTTACTCACCCCCAGGTGAGAACCATAGAGAAGATTGTTTGGTAAACCCGCAGCCCTCTCTGCTTCATATAATGGGAGTCTATGGGGTCCACCTGTCTACAAATTCCTAAAGCACATAATTCCAAAAAGCGGCTCCTGGCGACATGTTGACGTTTCGTGAAGCGAAGCGTTTGATATTTTCATAAAACTGAATGTCATTTTTAATGATATTACATTTACATTTAAAATTAGGCATTTGGCAGACGCTTTCGATCTACATTGCTTTATCCTATACATTTTACATAGGTATTTGCAATCCACTGGGATCGAACCCACAACCTTGCGTTGTTAGCACAATGCTCTTACCACTGAGCTACAGGAATCAGCCATAATGTGCAGGCTCTGCGAACAATTGCAATCTTCTTCTTGTAGCATTTGGTGGCGGATTAGATGTAGTATCTTGTAGCTTCTGGTACGTTTAGCACCACCTGCAGAAAGGGAGTGTTGAGGCTGTACAGTATGGCTAATTTTATTAAAAATGAAGTTCAAATTTATGAAAATGTTGAGCGAGTCACTTCACGAAACGTCAACATGTAGGAGCTGCTTTTTGGAATTATGTGCTTTAGGAACTCTTAGACAGGTGGACCCCATAGACTCCCATTATATGAAGCAGAGAGGAAATCTTCTTTATGGTTCTACTCAAGAAAAAATGTCACCTTCATCTTGGATGGCCTGAAGTAAATAATTGGCAAAAATTCAGCTTTTGGCTGAACTATTCCTTTACGAAAATTCTCTGAGAAATAATGTTTTCCTTCGGTGTTTGATTTGCAGATGTATGGACGGCTCTAGCAAATCTAAGCAGATTTTTATCGTCTGATAGACTTGTTTCATATGTCATTGACACCAGAAGAAAGTGAGAACAAACAGGCCGCCTCAGTATTAATATGGCGATGCCATAGAAGAACCAGTTTTGGTCCGACAGAGAACCATTTAGTCGAGGGTTCTTTGAAGAACCATCTCTTTATTATCTTTTTACAACCTGAAGACTTATTGTGGTCTCATATGTAGCACCTAAACTCTGAAATAGTCTTCCAGGTACTATTCGAAGGTCAGACACACACTCCTCATTAAAATATAGATTAAAGACACATCTTTTCAGCCAAGCTTTCACTTAATGCAAAAGATGCTAATAAACCACCGCGAGACTGCATTTATCAGATATTATTTACTAGAATGATCTTGCTTGTTCTTTAAACACCATGCACTTTGCTGTGTTTTACCTTTTTTGAGTTTTTCGGTTTTTCTAACGTGGCTTCGGAACCATTAACATTGTGAAAAGGGCTATTTAAATAAAAAATGATTGAATTGAAGAATAATATTTTTGGATATAAAAGGTTCTTCTATGGCGTCGTGAATAACCATTATTTTTTTAAGAGTACACTCCTCCTTGACACAATGATGCTATTTCAACATTTTGGACCAGGGGCCACAGGGGTTATGGATTTTCGCCATGGCAACGGGCCATTTCTCTCCCACTGATGCTTCATTTCTCTATCCTAATGATCTTTCCACTAACAGGTTTTGGCCACATTATTAGCCATGTGCCACATTATCCAGCCAACAACTTGAAAGTTAAAATAAGTATTTATACAATAGTAAAAAAATAATTCATTAAAAATGCCTTTATTTCATTGTATAGTTTAAATGTATTAACAGATTTACTGACATGTCTTACTGATATAAAATTAAAATTAAACTTTATTTGGGGTACTATTTATACACAATGCACATTTCTTTATATTAGCCCACTTTTGATAAAGATTTTATGATTTTTTAAAATAAAAATCAATCTTTCAATGCATGATATTTTAAGTGTACCTGAAGGATATTGCAATAGTTCCACTTTAGCACAATAAAATACACTTAAATGTATCTTTAGTTGAACCTCAGCAATATTTCTGCACAATTAAATTATATGAAGTACAAAATTAGTTATATTATATGTGTATACCACAAATACAATCGCAGTGTATTTTCATTAAGTACATAAGATCTAAATTGATTGCAGTACACTTTCATGAAATAAATGTATTTCAAATTCCTTTTAGTATATTTATTTTTCACTAGGGAACATATTAGTAGTCATCTTTAATGTGCCTTTAGTCTGATCTTGGCTTTGAAAGCACCTGTCATTCTACCCGTGTAACTTTTTCTGTGACATTTTGTGTGCATTCTTTGACCTTTGGGGTGACAAGCTCAATGTTGTTGGTTGATTTGGTGTGATTGGAGCGTCCAGGACGACGGCGGTTTAAATTGAATGATGAGAAGCGGTTGAAAGCGCTGCAGTGTATCCGCTCAGATCTGGAGGTGGAGCTCCACAGACTGGACTTCAAATCTTGACAGAAGAAGATAAGAAATTCATTAGAAAGAATTAGAGTTGACCTGTTTAAATAGGTACTTATTATTATTTACAAAATGAAAATAATCCAAGCGTTTTATAATAATAAATGGAAATGAGTTGTAAAAATAGAAATCTTTATTACACTCTAAAAATGGTTGTATTAAATCAGTTAAGGTTTTCACTTTCCCACAGTGCATTGTTTCTTTAAAGATAATACACCCACACTACACATGGGCAATCCCAGTGTTAGGGATGTGATATTTTGCGTTATGGATGTGACATAAAAACACTCAAAGATGTTTTTGTTACCAATATTTAACCATTTGTTTATATTTTAATAAACCCTTGTTGATAGAGTTTAAACTTAAAAAAATATCAGTCTATGCACCAGTAAAATAAAACGGGGGAAATAAACATAAGTTACAAAAAAGTGACATAAAAGAACACAGTTTTTGGGGGACAACAAACTTTGTGGAATTAAATTGTACAAACAAACCTGAAACATTTATACACAACAAAGGGAGAAGGGATGCCTTTTCATAGAACATAAAACAGTTGTTTTATTTAAATTTTCATGTGCCCATATCAAGTAACTATCAGTAATTTGTTGGGTAAGTGCTCATAATGTAAAATACAACCACATGGTTTTCTTCGGAAATCAACAGTCTGTATTGCAGGGTTGGGAGGCTTACTTTTAAAATGTATTCAACAATAAAAATGTAATCAGTTACAGTAATCTAAGTATCACAACATAATGTAGTCAGATTGCTTTTGGATTACTTTAGGGTCACATATGTAAATAAATCATATGTGATTTAACATATGAAAAAATGATTTTCATCGTATACTGTGGTATGCTAACTGAGAGCAGTTTAACTGCACCTATGCATTGTTGTTATTTTGTTGCACATTGCTACTACTGTTTTCCACTACTTTGTAAGTCGCTTTGGATAAAAGCGTCTGACAAATGACTAAATGTAAATCAGAAAGGGAAAATGATTCAAAACTTTTCATTTGCACAGAGGCAAAGCAGAATCAAAATAATTTTAAAGTGGCTCGAATAAGAAGTAAAAAAATAGAGTAAAATACAGGAACTTATTAGAGAGGGCTGCACGATTCAAAAGAAATGACTATTGTTGATTATTGACTTTGATATTGTAATCATGATGATTAATTTCAATTAACACAACACATTATAAACATCATATTTTTTACAGACTATGTAGATTAAACAAACTGAGAAGCATTTAGGAATGTTTTTATGCAATAGACAGTGTAATCAGTTACTCCTCAACCGTGCTATATTATCTTAAGAGGTCAGAACACAACATGCAAGGTTAAAAATGTATTCTCAAAGCACCATTTGTTGTGACTACATTTGTACATTTTTGACTGCATTTGTTTTAGAGCTTGGCTCACAAATGCAAAATGAAAAGCAATAAGTTATTTGTAATCCAGATAGTGGTAGTCTGTTATGCAAAAAAAGTTTCATAACATAGACGTTCAGGGAATTAGCTTTCATATGAACATCCATCCAGTCTAGAAAACCCCACTGTTTTGGCTCCAGGCTGGATGTCACTCACTCCAGTGTCCCTAATGGCACACCACTCTATGTCAGATAATAAACCTGCTCTTACCGTAGAAGTGCTGCATGTTTCTGTTCTCGCAAATGACCCGTAAGGGGAATCTGTTACAAATCCAACTTCATGCGGTACACCATCCAAATGTCTGCAAATCCAGCTGTCTCCAAACGCACTGAGTTGTCCCCTTGTTACCAAGCCTAGAACATTGACAAACTAACCTCACGTGGTCAAAGCCCTGTGTGACTCTGAAACCAGTCAATAAAAACATCACAATCTAACATATTTACTAAGTCAAAACAAACTACTGATTAATATACACTCCTGAATGCAGAGTCCAGTTTTCAGTTTAGAGTTCCGTAAATGAGACTCAGTTTTTGGTCTCCAAGGAATCAATGTTCACATTTGGAAATAAGCTGAACTGAAGGGCCTTGAAGGGCTTTACATCGATCCAACGATGATTCATTAGATTTCTCTGACAAGAAAAATCATTAAAATTGATCTGTCTTTCAGATTATATAGATGAACTGTCTGTATATGCCATTCAGATGTTCAATCTGACATGTTTAGAGATTGAAGAATTTAACAGCTCAGACAGCTGATGTTTTTTTCAGGAAAGTTTGTGAAAGATTTTACGGTTCTAAGTTTGAGAAAATTACCCTTTTTATCTAGCCTGTATTACAATGCGTCATCCAATGATGTCATTTAATTAAACTGAATCACTTAAATTAAAAT
Organism: Triplophysa tibetana; assembly: GCA_008369825.1. Classification (NCBI taxonomy): domain Eukaryota; kingdom Metazoa; phylum Chordata; class Actinopteri; order Cypriniformes; family Nemacheilidae; genus Triplophysa; species Triplophysa tibetana. Next base: position 20,370,597 of record CM017893.1, read on the forward strand.
GCAATTGAATTGAAATTATAAATCAAAACAATTATGATTGTTAATTATTAATACAAAGGCAGCTGTACATTTTGTACAAAATTAAAAAATTATAATATAAATTATGACATTATAATAACCCATCTAGGGAGGCCTGGATTCAAATATTATGAAAGAATATTTAATGTTAGATAACCTATTTAATCAAATATATTTAGCCTTCAAAACATATTTTAAAAATAACATTTCTATCCTTAGCTATGATTGTTTCAATTCTGGTTAGTTCTGGCTATGTTTTAAAAACTTTATTAACCAGCAGGATTCTTGATTAGACTTCCGTTTGATTTCCTGTTATCCACATTTATACAACTTTTAAAAAAATTATAGTGTGCTCGATTAAAAACTTAATTTTATTAAATTTTCACAATCCTGCCTGACATCCACATGCATGAGTAAAACTTCTTTATTCACATAATGATAAAAGTATATTGTCAGAATGCATTAAGACATCATCCATTCACCATCAAACAATCAATCTGAGCAAGTATACTTCCATCTCTATCATCAGTCTGTATGTCTTTGCCTTTTTCTGTACTGAGTGTCAATCACCTCACTTATTGTGAGTGCTAACTCTGTGCCTTAATGTTATCCCATACTCGGACCACATCAGGACAGTCATGGAGAGTCTCCAGCAGAGAAGATGCCGTCTCCAGCTGAGCCTCATTCAAGAGAGACGGAGTGTGAGAAACAAACTCCATACCAGCTGAAAGTGTGTGAACCCCCAGAGTTTCTAGAGCGCTCCGCACAGCTTTCATCGACGCCGTATCACAAATAAACTGAAAGGGAGAGAAAAGTTATTGTAACGTCATTATTATCCTCACCATTAGATAGAGCAACTCAAAATAACTCCACATGAAACACACACAGATGTTCTACAAAAAGCTTTAATTACTGGCAATAATAATGTAATAAAGCTGGGTTTGATGATGATGTAGGAAACAGGTTACACAGTTAAAGGGAATAATTAACAGTTAAAGATAAAAAATTGAATTGGACAGAAATTTTAAACGTATAAAACTGTTTTAAATGTAGTTTGGATGTCTTACCATACACATCAAATTCCAGCAAATTAACCAAAAGGGAGACAAGAGAATACAAGTCTAACATCTGTTTTTCTCACCTGTAGTACAGGTCTCTCCTCCTCATCCTCAGTCTCCTGTACATCTTCAGCTCCTGCCTCAATGGCCAGCTCAAGAGCCTTCTCAGAGGTGATTTCATCTCTGGATGCTGCCACAACACCTTTCCTGTCAAAGTTACGGCGTGCTCCTTCACACAGCGCCCCACTGTGGACAAACCGATAAAAGCAGGAGATTCAGTTTGAAATAGTGTAGAGGTAACACAGGCTTGGTGTGTACAAATAATACATTCAAATACACCTTTAAGGAAAATGACTTGTTTTCTGGACAGGACTCATCCGTACTAACCCATGTTTTGTCATGATCCGTTTTATTTCTTGATGGGATCGTGTGTTATTGTCAGTCAAAACCTCTATAAGTAACGTGCAGCCGCCTGGGCCTGTGGCCTCATAAAGATGCTGCAATCCTGGCTTTGACTTCTGTAAAACCAAAGGCAGAAAAAGGGGTTATAATACTTGAGAAACTTATGAAACTTCAAACACACAGCTGTTTATCATAACAGCTTAGTGTGACTATGGCTCTCAAGCTCCACAAAGTACATAAACATTATGTAGTAATGTATAATTATACAACAATGCTGTGTTTGAACAAGAACGGCATAAAGAATTACAGAACATCCTATGCAAGGTACTGTAAAAGGGCTTATAGTGACTTGACAGTAAATCATTGGATGCTAAATGTTATATATTGTATTTCTTATTTGTGAAAGGCACAAATCCACACATGTAGATTTTACCAGCAATGTTTAAATAGTAGCAGATATATTGAAAAAATAATCTTACAGCGCCTTTTATTGCTCCTTCTATGCTGGCTTTTGGTAGATTCTTGTTCCGACACTGTTCCAAAATCTGTGCCAAATTGATATTAAATTCTGGATTAGATCCTCCCTCTGAAAACATAAAAGCAATCTTATACACATCATACACACACACTAATACTATAAGCCACTGTGTGACTACCAAATTCATATACCACAGTAATAACATGAAACCCTAAGGTACCATGTAGAATTCCATGAAAGTACCATGTTACAAGTGTATTATGCATTGTGTCTAGAATGTGCACCATATTGTATCGGTGTTTGCATCACCCAAATGGTTTCAATATCAACTTCAGTCTTATTTATATTTGACTGCCTCATGTATTCACCTCTGACTGCGATCCTGATCATCAGGGAGTATTTGGCCATCATCCGGGCTCGAGCAGCATCTTTAGGTATTTTAATATCCTTTACCTTTGACCATTTGTTGTGTCCTGCCCAGAGCGCAGGGCTCGAGTGCAGACATCTGCATGTGTGCAGGACTGGACACTGACAGCATCGGTGAAGCACGAGAGACAATCTCACTGTCTGTGTGACAGCTCTCAGAATCATCTTTCCTAACATTGTCCTTCACTCACTCAATAGACAGCAGCACGTGGATGCATATAAGTGACCAACAAGAATTAATTTAATCAAACGTCAAAAATGAATGCGGTCTTTCCTGAAGCTCCATGCACTCAGTGGTGAGACAAGGTCATTTTAAGGCTTTTAAAACAACATTACAACCATAATCAATATATTCAGCGCGTGTTACTTACGAAACAGTACTTTAAGTTAATGTTAAGCTTCCCCATAATTGTTCTCAGGTTTAGTGGCTACGATTCACCACTAAAGTTTTTGTCACTGAACAGTAAATTTGCCCCGCACGAGCCTCACAGTCCTCAACACCACCAGCGTCATTTCCTGTGAACGAACTTATGTCAAAATAAAAGTTCTACGCGCAGGGGCCATTCGATTGTAGTGAGGTTATTTATTTAATTGTTTTTTTTATTTCAGATCAAAATAAATCGTAAATAATCATACATCGTAAACAATAATACAAAAAAGTAAAACAACAGATTTAAGCGAAGCAAAGCATTGTTTACCAATTTAAATGAAATCGTAAAATAACAAAATCTTATTTTTTTATTATTATTGTGTACAAAACTAAGCTGCGAAATAATGGAAGACACAGCAAATGTAACAACAATTAACTATTTTTGTAAATTTTGTAAAAAAATAATACAGGTCTACCTGCAAGTCGCTTTGGATAAAAGCGTCTGCTAAATGACTAAACGTAAATGTAAATATTTAATAGAAAATAATATATTTGAGCGCTTATGAATGAATTTAGATCGGCCAAGAAAGCACTTTTTAGTAGCCTTCAATAAAAAAAAATTCGTAGTCAATATAATTATGTTTACAAATGGTTCAAGTTGGCAGGAAACAGAAGTTGAAATAGTGTTTTGCAATGGCTTCTAAAATTTCAAAAAGTGTAGAGACTACATTTCATCCATTTGTATTGATTTGATGACAGGCATTCCAGATCGTACTCACAGTATTAACATACGGGAACATATCGTGCAGAGAATTATATTTGGAGAGGACGTTGTTTTTGATTTCATGGTGACTTTAAATGTGACCTTGAATGAACAACTTGTGCGAAAAACGTGTAAAAAAACAATAATTGTAAAATTATTGGTGCTCAAATATAAATTGAAGAATGGTTGTCTGGCGAACCAGCAGTCGCTATCATCTCTACTTCAGTAATCTGACATTTTTCCCAAACAGAAGTATGAAACAACTGAGGTTAAGTTCTGGAAGGTGTTCAGATGTATCTTCTTAGCAGTCTGTGTGGAGATTGTAAGCGACACCACAGAACAACAGAGAAAAGCAACAGTCTGTAAAGTCACTTCATTTCTTGTAGTGATGAAACCATCGGGTCGCTCCCTCAATGACCATATGAGCGGTGTAGATCATAGACCGATACAAGTGTGTTGAGGTTTTAATCTGGGCAGCATGGATATCCCTTTTAATACACAGCAAATTGACGATCAATGTTTTGCCAGCGAGGCCTGACAAACACAATACGCTGATTCCTTTACCTCAACTGACCAATTAAAATATTGGATTTGAGAGAGCCATGCAATAGGGATGCTTATGTGCATGAATAGGATTGGGAGGGGGTTGAAGAATAGACACTGAGAGATAATGAAGGGTTAACCTCTTTAGACCTGAGGGTCTGCCCATCTCACATGATAAACAGTGGTGACAAGTACATTACTAACCTCGGAGAGCTATCCTGCAGACCACATAGAGAAGACTCTAGCAGATCTCCAGGCGAACTACAAAGTCTTGTCTTCAATCATATCTGAGTGTCAACGATGGCAGGAATGGACGGTTGTTGTCTGGGAAGGATCTAGTGGTCATCATACCTTTCCAGGGACCATTATTTGTTTCAATCTGTCTATATGGAATCATAAACAAGGTTCTCTATGACCCTAAGCTAAACCTGAGCGCTGGTGCATACAACAACACAATATATGAGTGATAGCTTCACATTTCTCTGCTCTTTGATGAGACCACTGTGTCCTAAGAAGAGTTTAAGAAAGTGAAGCTCTCTGCTGATCTGAAGTTCTGGAGAAGGTCAGAGGTCTTGGGTTAAGCATGGTGTCAGTGGAGGTATCTGTGGCTTTCATGCTGTGCAGTGTGTTGATGAAAGCCAGGGCTCTGGTGAGTACTTCACAAACATTTTGTTTATTTACACCATATGGCTTTTCACATATTTGCTTAATCTTTCTAATGAAATTGGAAATCAAGCTGAAGGCAGTATTTCTTTTAGAAAAGTCGTTTCTAAGAAAGGCAAAGTATTTGTTTTTATAGGTTTCTGCATCTGATGTCAAACATTATACTACACACGTTACATACTCGGTGCATTATTGTGCAAAAAAATTAAATATGAATTATAAAGGCAAAGAATATGCAATCATGTGTAGAAGTTTGTTTACATGGGTTTTTGGAAAGTATTTGGGAACACAAACTGTTTTTGGGAAGATGGCATATTCTGTTGTGTGACAATCAAATATTGTAAAAAGAAAAATCAATGGCAAAAGTTTTGATGTTCTTGTAGCTTAACTGGTGAAGGATTTTGCCTGGAACATACAAATAACTTGGTTTTGATACAGGGAACACATAAAAAAGATTTTAAAAAGAGAATGTATAGCTTTAAAGTTGCTTTAGAAACTTCAAACGTCTGCCAACTGTAAATGGAAATGGAATGGTCATTACTATATGTTTTCTGTTACAGATATCTTTACCAACATTAAAAAAAGTACAACTACTACTACTGTGAAAGATGTACACAAGTTAATGTGTAAAGAAAGTGACAGAAACATCAACTAAGCACAAAGCAAATGAATGTTTAACAGGAAATGTTTATATCACAAAAATTCAGTAGGGGTTTTGACATGTTAAAAAACCTCAAGACGACCTCTGAATTGATAAGTTTAAGAACTCAGAACTTGGTTTAGGTGGTATGTGTTAGATTCCGAGATCTTTTCATCACTAAAAATCATCATGTTTACCTTTTAACATTTCTCATTGTTTGTTTGTCACACTTAAGCACGCCCTTCTCTACAATATCAAATTTTTCTGCAAAGTAGTAATCAAACTGGGATTTCTCCGCCTTTTCAGATTTAATTTCTGGGAAAGACTACTTCATGCCAATGTGGATAGGAAGGCATGCTACAGCTTTTTAATGCTGTCAGACTCACAAAGACTTAATGGCCACACACATGTGATCACTGAAGCAGAAAATGAGTTTGTCCAAAAGAAATGAACATTTGATGAACGGGCAATCTAGAGACATAGTTTAACCCTGAGCGGTCCGGTTGATTTTCAGGAGCGCAGCAGTTTCACTGGAGTAGAAGTTGCCTGGTAAAATTGTTTTATTATACTTTTACATCTATCTGAAAAATGTAAATCTGTAAATGTAAATCTTATTTGTTAAAAAAATTATTTGACCTCAAGGATTTTTTTCAAACAATCAATGGCAATATTTAGTCTGATTGAAAGATGCATGATTCCGTAAGTGTGCATGTTTCAAGGCTGAACACCACAGATCAAAAGTTTGTTAAGGACGAGCATGAAGTAAAGATGTTTTTTATTATTTGAATAAATATGGGAATTTTTAAAGCATTGTAATTTTAGACTGTAATTAAAATATAAATGTAATAGATGTTGCATTAGAAACATAAATCTAACACACATGAACACAGCAGTTTTCTTGTATGTGTACTCCACTGCGCTTCTTCCACATTTCAAATCATTCAGGTCAGGTATTCAGGACTAGATTGTCAATACAGTAGGTGCGAGTAAGAGTACAGTATGTATGTCACCCTCTATGCTGCATAACTCCCAATAACCCATGTTGATTTCCCTTATGATTCTGTAGTCTGAAGTTTGATTCTTCAGAAAATTTGGCAACACTTTGGCATGTTATAAAAACACATTTTAAAAGTAGTGTTTATGTATTTATTATGCCCTAATGCACCCTATAATGCATTGCAGTGTTTCATAAATAATTGTAACTAATAAATTATCGATTCATTGTTACACTCATTAACCAAAAGTTATATTTTGATGCTAAGTGTTAGATGCATAAGTGAATATGTCCTCTATGCCATCAAAGTGAAATAACTTTAAATATAAACATCGGAGCCCAATAAAAATAACACTTGAAGATGAAAAAAATTCAGACAGCACTTTTGCATCTGAACTCTTTCTGTAACTCTCACACACACTCTCTCACTCTCTCCATATCTTAAAGATAGTGGCGTGCTGGTTTTGTTTGGTGGTTGTGAAATGTATTCAGGACACAAACGCTCCTGTGTTTCTATGAGAAACCAGCGATCAGAGCTCATAATGTGGGGTGGGCGGGTGGTGGTGGATGCTCGTGGGTGTGGGGTTTGCAAGGTTGGATGTGCTCTCTGAAGGGTTGAAGAGCTCGACACATACCACAGGAAAGTGCAAATATTTCACAACACTAAGAAACGCGCATCAGCCTACAACAAGGTGTGCCAGATTTGGAGAAAGATGGATGATTCTTCAGTGAGATAGTGGGAAGCAAAAAACCTTACAAACATTACAAACTGAAATGTTTTGTCTACATATAACATGAGAACATAACTTTATTTTAAAATGATCTGTAAAACATTTAGATATCGGTACCAGAGACATCCAAATATTTGCTCGCACTGGAGGAACTTCGACGGATCGCAGCAAAATTCATGACAATTTTCTTTTTAAAGTCAAGCCCCGTGAAAATATTTCTTTTCAACTTCCCACTAGTGCAAATATAGTTATACAGCAGTATACATGTACAAGTAAGCATACAAGTTTGTATTTATGTTTTTGTACTGAACTGTTGGTCAAAGCATGCGGATTAGGAGGTATTTACCTCTGGAAAGACTGTCTAATATCCGGAAGTTTAACTATTTACTTAAAAAATATATATATGTAAAGAGTACATTACACTATTTAAAAATAGGAATGAATATTTAACTTATATATGATTCTTATTAAAAGTATTAATTTTGCACTTTTCAATGCAATCTGTTAAATCAGTAAAATGTATACACAATCTATAACATATTTACTTTGTGTTTTGGACATCTACGTTATTTTCTATAACGATTAAAGGTATGTTTTGTTTTAAAATAATAAGAAAACTGTCATGATTTTGCCTCATCGTGTCATGTCTTTCTTGGTCTAGTGGCAGGATCATGACAGAGCGTCATGTTTAGTGTAGAGAGAGACATACCATTATTTGTTTTGAAATGTCAAGCACTCTCTCTGGTCTCGTCTTTGTCCTCGCCCCCTCGTTTCCTCTTTATTGATTGTTAATTATTTCATCCCCCACAGCTCTTGATTTGATCACTTATTCAATGCCCCTGTGTTTTCTGTCTTGTGCTGGCTCATTTCGATTTGTGTGGGTGAGTCCCTTTGTCTAGTTAAGTGTAGTCCCCTACTCGCTCGTCAAAATGATTCCCAGTCCCTCCTAAGCTGCCTCCATTAATTCCGCCCACAACCAGTGTCCCCAAGTCTTGGCCTCCCATTCCTCCCCCCCTCCCATTAATGTTATTTGTTTTAAATCACCCAAATCCCCTTATCATAGCCATCATGTTCCCCCTCCTTTGTTGTATGGTTTGCAAGTCTTGTTTGTCTTCGTTCTTGTCTGTCTTGTCCTGCTAGTTTTTCCTTTGAGACGCCAAGGGGTGTCTCTTAGGGCAGGGGTACTGTCATGGTCCTGTTCCTCCATGTCTTGAGATTTTTTGTGGACAGGGTCATGATAGAACCATGTCTTGTATGTGTTATCTCTTGTGTTGAGACAATTGGCTGTTCTCTATGACATTGCGCCACGTGTCTTCTTGTCATGTGCTTTGGCCCCACCCCCTTGTTTCCACATCATTGCCCCATTAATTTTTCATTCCCCTCAACAGCCCTGTGTAATCTTCCTTTTAGTATTTCATTCCCCTCACTTGACCCGTGTAATCTTCCCATTAGTGTTTGATTCTCCTCATCTGCCCCTTGTTAATTTCCCTTGTTAGTGTTCCCTATTTGTAGCCCCAATTTTTCTATTGTCCCTTGTCAGTTCATTCTTCGTACCATGTTCATGTTAGTCCCTGTCCTGGTTATCTTGTTCTTGCACTGCCTTTCCCCGCCTCGTCCCTGACTTGTCCCTTATAGTGAGTTTTGTTTGCTTTTACTTAAGATCATGTTTTGCCCCCTAGTGGGTCCCCCTAGTGGGACCCTAGTGGGTCCAGTACCAGTCCGGTCCAGCAGCGCCGGCATCCAGTCCAGGTCCATCCGCAGTGTGGGCATCCAGTCCCTGTCTGGTCCAACAGCGCCGGCATCCACTCCGGGTCCGGTCTCAGCTCTGGTACTTCCAATCCGTTGCAGTCGGCCCTCCAATCCGTTGTAGCCGGCATCATTGTTTTTTGTTCCCCAAACTTGCCTTTATTTGGTCCCACCCTTGGACTCTTGTGCTGCCCACGTGGACTCTTGTGCTCCCCCCCTGGACTCTTGCGTCCCTTTATTATCCCTCATTTTGTCCTCTCTTTCTTGGTCTAGTGGCAGTATCATGACAGAGCGTCATGTTTAATGTAGAGAGACACATAACATTATTTGTTTTGATATGTCATGAACTCTCTCTGGTCTTGTCTTTGTCCTCGCCCCTTCGTTTCCTCATTATTGATTGTTAATTATTTCAAGCCCCACAGCTGTTCCCTCTTGATGTAATCCCTTATTTAATGCCCCTGTGTTTTCTGTCTCTTGCTGGATAATTTAGATTTGTGTGGGTGAGTCCCTGTTATCACCCCGAACCTGACAAACAAAATTGCCATAGTAATACACGATAAAAATGATTATTGTTATCATTGTTTGAGCCGGAATTTTTTCATTTAAGCCGTTTTCTGTTGCTCTCATAGATTGATTCTGATGATGTCATCACAAGAGATGAACAGATCTTTCTTCTGATTGGTGCACGGGCAAGGTGTGAGAAAAGCATCCATGCTCAGCAAGATCAGCTAATCGGAGGTAATAAGAAGGGGGCATGAGGTGTGTGAGCTTTGGGGATAATATCAGGCTTATCAAAATAGTTAGAGACGAACGGAAGTGATCAGATATTTTTACTCCTACAGATCTAATTTCCTGAAACAGCAGCATCCGTTGACAGAGCAAATTAGACTGCAGGCTCTGTTTATGTGGAGATTTCAGGATAAGGAATATTGATTTGGCCTCAGGTTTCTTTTATATTAATGGTGATGAGTCACTTCATATCAGCACACCGAAATGACCATAAACAAAATGCCTTCTTACTCTGTGATAATGAATATAGATGTGTTGCTTTGTCATTTAGGCTTTTTGACTGTCCGCCTTCAATCATTTTGTTGGAGAATACGATTGATTGCAATTCGTTTATGCCTACTTGAAAATGATAAAATCTATGAATATGACATTCATCTGTGTGTCGTCAGAGGATTGCTGTGTTCCTGAGTGGGACGGGATCATTTGCTGGCCCAAAGGAAAACCCAGTCAGCTTGTTACAGTTCTGTGTCCCGAGTACATCTACGACTTTAACCACAGAGGTCTGCACAACCCTCCATAAACAAATTTTAGGCACAAAATAGAAATGGCCTTAAATATCAATCTATATACTGCTTTACCTTTCCATTTAACAGATAATGTTTTAAACAAAATTGCCTTTTTATGTTGCTACTAATTTAAGAAAGATATGTCTTTTATACATTCTAGGACATGCGTATCGCCATTGTGATGCATCTGGCAAATGGGAACAGGTGCCCACTCTAAACCGGACGTGGGCCAACTATACAGAATGTACTACTTACTTACATACCAACCATAGCGATCAGGAGGTGTGTGTGAAAACAATTACCCATATAAACATTTCCATACAATCTCATTCATATGTTACAGTAATATAAATTGACCTATCCACTTTTATGAATCTTATGTTTTGTTCTTTATTGCATGGAATGATTAGTGTTGAATCCAACTTTAACCATACGGATTGTATCTGTAACATGCACAAATTAAATCTTTGGTAATCGACACATATAACTTTCCTTTAACACAGTTTATGTTAAGTGCTATTCTGTTGTTCTTCAGGTGGTCTTTGAGCGTCTTTACCTGATGTACACTATTGGATATTCTATATCACTGACAGCGTTACTGGTGGCTGTCTTTATTCTCTGCTATTTCACGTAAGTGCTTGCTCAACATTAATAGAAAGATACATCTGAAAAAATTCACTCTCTCTGCCAACCTAATCCAGCAGTAGAATATACGTCAATGTGAGTTGATGTGATTTTGTGCTGTTGTTATTGCAAAACTACACGCACAGAAATACGCACAGGAATATTTGTAATGAAATATGAGCTCTGGTTTGAAGTTGGCTGCTACATAAAATTTAGCAAATCTAAGAACAATGTTTACATTTACATTAAGCAGACACTTTTATCCAAAGCGAGGAAACGACAAAGCATTGGTGATTGTTGGATGAACTATTTTTGTGATGGTATAGTTCACCTTCAAAATGAAAATGCTGTCATTATTTACACGCCCTCTTGTCATTTCAAACCTGTATGACTTTCTTTCTACTGCAGAACACAAAATTAGATATTTTGAAGAATGTTGATAACAGAAAACCGTTGGTTCCCTTGACTTGCATTTGTTTTGTGTCCATACAACGGTTTTTGGTTAACAACTTTTTTCTAAATAGCTTTTGTCTTTTGCAGAAGAAAGAAAATCACACAGGTTTAAGACGGGTGAGTAAGTGATGATCACTAGTGATTATTTTCAAATTTTTCACATATTGAACCTCAAATTTTTTAGAAAATATTGATTTATTCATTTCCATTTGTTAATGGAACTTTTGCTATTATGCTAACAATTTTTCATTGGTGTTTTCTGCAGGCGTCTTCACTGCACCCGTAACTACATCCACATCCACCTCTTTACCTCATTCATATGCCGAGCAGTCAGTATATTTGTGAAAGATGCTGTTTTGTATACCATAACAGACGAGGCCAAACTGGAAGATGGGGCAGTAGGACGGCCCTATATGGTGCTTACACACACAAACCGAAATATTAAAAAATGGAATTCATGTCATTCTGGATCTGTATGTTGTTTGTCTTACAAACAACAATTATTCAAAGACCATAGATGTTAATACAATAAAACATTTTGTATGTCACCTGCACAATAATGTTTGATGGCATTGATAGGTTAGTGTAAAAATGATAATTCACAGAAATGTCTGCTCTCTGCTGTATCTCATATCGAATCTCATCATCTCATCTGTTGTGCTATCAGGTGGGGTGCAAGGTTGCGGTGACTTTTTTCCTGTATCTCTTGGCAACCAATCATTATTGGATCCTGGTGGAGGGCCTGTACCTGCACAGCTTAATCTTCATGGCTTTCCTGTCTGATAAGAACTGTCTGTGGGCTTTAACAATCATCGGCTGGGGTGAGTTTACATTTACATCCATTCATTTAGCAGATGCTTATATCCAAAGCGACTTATATGAGAGCGCGTATTCCAACTTTACCCCTCCTTGCATCTTGATAGGTGGTATAAACAAATATAGATGTGACTGTGATGTCAGTGGATAAAGAGGTGTCATCCATTATTCTCATGGTGGTAGAAAGACGTTCACATGAGTTTACTGCAACATTTTGTTTTATTGTCTCTTGTTTCTTTGGTAGGGATACCTGCTGTGTTTGTATCCGTATGGGTCAGTGCTCGGGCGTCTTTGGCAGACACACAGTAGGTTTTTACACGCAAACAGAAAGTACAGATTCATTCACTGAAACACACTGCCTTCACGAATATTCACCCCACTCCATTCTTCCAGAGAGTTTCCGTTGAATGTTGATGCATTGGAAAACATTACAAATTTGTTACCTGGGTGTTGAACTGTGTTTGACACATTACACTTTGCTTGTTGACCACAGAGCTCAATTTTAGTTCCATCAGACCATAAAAATTTCTTCCAAAAGGTTTTATGGTTTGTCAGGTGCCTTCTAGCAAATTTGAGGCATGACTGTGTATGTATTTTTCCAAACTGTCTCCCTCTCGTAAAGAGGCCGAATCTGTGAAGTGATGAAGAATTTGCTGATGTCTGAACAATTTCTTCCCCATCAGCCCTGAAATTGTTCGTTCTCAGTCTGGTCTCTTGGCAAAGGTGCAACTACCCATTTGTGGAAGATGCAACATTGTGTCTTTGTGTCTGTCAAAGTTTTGCACGGAGAAGCACCTTTTACGATAAAATGTTGATACCATTTTAATTAAAATATTAATTTAATGAATACTGAATTCATCAAAATGGATTAAATAAACACCATAAAATAAAAATGCTGTGAATATGTCTGTATTTTTTGTTACTATCAGGTGTTGGGATATTAGTGCGGGCAACCTGAAGTGGATTTATCAAGTACCAATCCTGGCAGCTATCATAGTAAGAACAATATTATATATATATATTTTTTTTTTAAATATATCAATGCACTGTTTTGTCTCAAGATGAACCACGGTGATTTGTAAATCATCATTCATCAAACTGTGTGTTTGTGTGTGTTTGGATTGATAATAGTATTATATTGTTCTTCCACTCAACACTCAACAGACATTTAAATTTCCTTTGTCTTTTTATAGTCTTTCGAGCAGACTATTTGTCACGGAGCATTAAAATGTGTGTTGTGCCTGCTATAAGTCACTTATGTTCCTCAAACTCTTCATCTAGGTAAACTTCTTCCTCTTCCTCAATATCATCAGGGTTTTGGCCTCTAAATTGTGGGAAACAAACACAGGAAAACTGGACCCTCGACAGCAATACAGGTTATAAATAATAATTACACATAAACATTCACACGACACACATATACTCATTAATTCAGTGGCTTGGTAAATATCACAAAAATAAACAGCTATTAACTTAATAAAATCTTTTAAAAGTATCTTAGTGATTTTTGTAAATGAGTATTAAAAACATTGATTTAAAAACCCAACAGTAAATTTTATTTATTCTGTGAGGTTTATTTAATAAAAAGAAATTTAATTTAATTAATTATTTATATTTTTAACACACTTTATATTTTGGGTGAATTCCAATATAAATATTTAAGTTACTCTTTGATATTCACTCAGTATTTTGTGTAAACTGTTCAATCAAAGAATGGAATAAATCTCTGTTAAACTTAGTCCATGCTTATTTAATAGTGATTTATTTTACGTTAACTGTAGGAAGCTCCTGAAGTCAACCCTGGTGCTGATGCCACTGTTCGGAGTTCATTATATGTTGTTTATGGCTCTTCCATACACTGACGTCACAGGTCTTCTGTGGAAGATTCAGATGCATTACGAAATGTTGTTCAACTCTTCACAGGTAAAGCAAGTCCAGTTAGCTATGACAACACTACAAGCTTGAAAGATGCAATTGTACAAGTGAGACTTAGAAATGTATCCCTGAATCCTTACAATTTTATTGTAGTTGTATTAAGACTTTGATTTAGCTTAATGTTTATTTAGTTTAAATGAATATTTCAACAAAAAAAATGAAAAATTCTGTCATCAATACTCACCCTCAGATTGTTCCAAACTGATATGCATTTATTTGTTCTGCTAAACACAAAGAAAGAGATTTGAAAGAATGTCAGTAACCAAACAGATCTTATCCCCCATTGACTCTCATATTTTATTTTCCCTACCATGGCAGTAAATTGGGGATGAGATCTGTTTGGTTACTGACACTCTTCCAAATATCTTCCTTTGTATCCTGCAGAACAAAGAACTGTATACAGCTTAGGAGTTAATGATTACAGAATTTTCATTTTGGGGTGAACTGTCCCTTTAATATTGATCAATTTTTATGGTCCTTTGTCATTTTATTAATTGTTTATTTTATTGTGCTATATAATTAGATTTTTATAAGTTTTTATTGAGGCCGTTTTCTGCTCTAGAACCCTATTGCATAAAGCTGATGAAACAAATGTGTTTTGTGATTGTGATTTCTGGCTACAATTTATTTATTGTGCCTTGTTCGTATTCGAAAAACATGGTAACATATTCTGTCCAAAAAATTGTCCAACCATAAGAAGAATTTCATTTTTTACAGGGTTTCTTTGTCGCCTTTATTTACTGCTTCTGTAATGGAGAGGTGAGTTTTCAACTTGAGTCTGTATTTATTGTATGGAAATGTAACACTGGTTGGTGTGTCCCATTATGGAAGCGCCACAGTCACACTATTTACACTTTCAAAGAAATGAACCAACAAATATCTCACTTACAATTGTCTTTCAAATGTGGCTTGGATAAGAGAAAGTATTATAATATCAAGAAAGTTATACAATATGAATTTGAGTGTACATCAGTCTAAATAAATCTCCCCGTATTTCTAACTATACTAAGGTGCAGGCTGAAGTTAAGAAGGCGTGGCTGAGGCGCAGTCTCACATCAGATCTGAAGCAGAAGGCT
Organism: Triplophysa tibetana; assembly: GCA_008369825.1. Taxonomy (NCBI): domain Eukaryota; kingdom Metazoa; phylum Chordata; class Actinopteri; order Cypriniformes; family Nemacheilidae; genus Triplophysa; species Triplophysa tibetana. The sequence goes on from CM017893.1 coordinate 20,385,628, forward strand.
CGTGTCGCCAGCAGCGCGGGGGGTGGGAGCGGCTGCTATGGGGGCATGATGTCACACACCGCAACACAAAGTGTTTGCCTTAGTGTCAGCGGTACTAAAAGTCTGCCTCTGGGGACCATGGGGTGTAAAGAACAATCCCATCTAACTTCACGAAACTTGCCCGGCTATGTGCTCAGTAACACAGAGACTCTGTTTTTACCAGTGCAGCAGAATGAGCTGCTCCTGGGGCGGGATGATAGAAATGCGATGTGCGGTCAGACATACAGGAAAGTAAGGGAAACTGAACATGATCTTGAGCCACCTTTTGTAGCAGATGAGGAATATTCTGGATCTTTATCTTGGAAAGAGGTGGAAACAATGCTTTGACTTTTGGACTTCTGTGTAAATAAAAAAACTGCCGGCTCTGAAAGCAGGGAAGCTCACATCAATGTCTGTCCAATGTCTTTAAATACCGTACTGTAGATAGGCTACAGACATTAAAAATAAAAACCATGGAAATAATTTCCCAGCTCATTATGAACTTTGTGTTTTCTTTAGCTCTGATGTCATCAGATTTCTCTGGATTTGAGGAAATGACATTTTCCACTATGGACTAGCGCTTGATGCAAATCTGAACCTGCATGGGACCTTAGTGAGACATACAGAATAGGCCACTGCAAATATTTATCCTTTTGCTGTACCACCCATTCCTGATAAACATTTAAAAAGGAATAGTTCAACGAAAAATGAAGCAAAAGTGAAAATAATCTACATTTCTGTTTTAGTTGATATTTATGGTGTATTGGTTCTTAGTTGTTATTATTATGAAATGTTATTGTATTTAAAGTGTTGTGTGAAGGTTCTTTAAAATATCTCTTTTCATTGTCTATAAATAAATGTAATATGTTTGTTTCATTGTTTTTTATGGAATATATCATAATAAAAAAATGTATGTGTTAACCATTCTTTACTTTTGTAAAGTCTTAACTATTTCATTTCAACCAAGCTTTTAAATGTATTTTATACATTTATGGAATTGTCTGTCTTTGCTGGTTAACATACTCTCTGATTATTTAATATGCAATTTTCACATTTGAAAAGAAATTGGGCTTTTGAAACTCCGATGATGCCAGTTCATTTAAAGCTTGCTTTTTTTAAGTATTGACTTAAATCTGGATTTACTGTTCAAACCTATTCTGTACAGTGATGGACATCCTGAACAATTTTGCCAAGACATCACAACCATGAAACGCAAGTGATGCACAGAGATTAAAAAGAATTATGTAAAATGTGAGTCAGTAATATACAGAGCGATAGATTTATCTAAAATGTGACGTTATTTTTATATACTGCTTAATATACACTTTGTTATAAAAATAGAAACTGAACTGGTTGAGGGTGATAAATGTCTCCTTTGACTATCTGCCCGATGTCCAACCAGCTGAAGGAAGACAGTCTGCCCTCATCTCATGAAATCTCTTTTTTGTTTTCTTTTAACACTCGGTCCACATTCCCTCTCATTGCAGTTAGGAATTTCACGGCAGAGTTTCAAGTGCAAACCCAGACCAATAAATACACTCTCTCAGTCTGCCTAACACAAATGTAAAAACACACACAAGCTTAAACTTAGCCATGGTCTGATAAGATGTTGGCAATATAACCCAGTGAATACTTTAATTGACAATTGCAATTTACAATACAACAGAAAAGCTGTAATGCATCCGTGCATTACTGTCTCTGTAAAAATCCACCCATGGTTGATGTGCCATGATTATTTGAGTAACACTTAGAAAGTTTACATGAAGTGTGCAAGATTTACCGGAACTGGTAATTTGGATCATTATGTCACAAATTACAACCCAAACAAGGCTGAATGTATCATGAAGGTCCTATTGCAGACGAGACTTTACATATTAAAATGATAAGTGATTTTAGGACAAACAATGCATTTTATTGGGGAATAAATCCCTATTTAGGCTAACAACTGCAGGAAGTTTGTGGTGTGTCGAGACAACGCACATTACATTTTTTTACGTATTGTTTCCTTTTTATGTATGTTGTGTATCGCCTGTAGGTAATCTGTATATGTTTATACGTAAAATTAAAAATAAGTGAAAACAATGCAAATAGGCCGTTTGCTTCACGCCCCATTTCCAGGCCCGAGTGTGTGTCTGTAAACGCCATGTGATATATAAAGTTTATGTTAAGCAACAACCCAAGAAAAAGTGCACAAACATCTGCCATATCATAAGCGTTCAGGGAGCTTCCCGACCGGAAACGCCCTCGCAGTAAACGCGATCCATTTAGTCCAAATAGCTACATGGTCTAATAATAACTAATAATCACAATACATGTTCTTGTTTAGACAGGTTATGTGTGTTCCTGAAACTAATAATACTTATTATTTAAATTAATAGCAGTTTAATGCCATCGCATACATCTTTAAAAGCTGTTATTTAATGCGAAAGCGATTGGTCCGTGATGACAATCGCTTAGCAAAGTAACACGTGTCACGTGACCATGCTCTTCTTCGACATTCTTAATAATAATTTGTGGAGTTAATACAAAGGAACAACAATAAACGAATAAAGACGCACAAAATTAATCAGAACGCAAGGTCAATATTTAAAGTTAGGACTTTAAATAAATAAATGACTTTGTCCATCCAGCTCCTGCTTATATTTATAAAACTAATGCTCCCTCTAGTGGCCAATTTCGCTAACCGAACAGCAGCGGTGTAGACGTCTGTGCGTCCTTGATAAACCTCCGTTCAGCATTACATCATGACCGTCTTGGAATAACGTTTTCTGCTGACAAATCGTAAGAATTTAGCTTCGAGTCTATCGTCGTCCAACAACCATTAAGTTACGATTTAAAATGATTTTGCGGATCTGGTGAATGCTGAGATCATGATGAGGTCAGTATAGAGGAGGGGTGCAGAGCTCGCCGTCGTATCTCTTTAACAGCGATCGAAAGAGAAAGCTCCTAAATAAGTGCAGAATGACATTTTCAGGTCGCATGTTTCTGATGCATCATCTCTGAATGCGGTTGTGTGTACATTTATGGCGTAAAGGGAGGGGTCCTGTGGGATGGAGCAGAGTTTCATGCAGTCCGCTATGGCTATGGGTGCACAGTCCAAGAAAGGCTTGTCCAGGAACGTCGCCGTGGAAAGAAAAAACCTAATCACGGTGTGCAGGTGAGTGAAGCCTGTTATATTTGTACTGTAGCTATATTATTTTATATTAGTTAAATAACGAGTTGTATTCTTTATGAGTCCATGTATTTCCTGTTCTTTATATATCCTATCGAAGAGGTAAAATGTGAATAAGATAAATTAATAGAGGGCCCGGGTGAAAAAAACAGTATATCTTCTAAATATAATTTAAGTTAATATTTTTTTATGAAGATTTAAGTTGATGATGTGTCACTGTGTCAGATACAGCTACCCGAGTGTACACACAAAGCGTTCAATGACAAAGTTGAATCCACGTCAAATTACGAGTGTACCTAATTATTTAATTTGATAAATGTTATAACGAGAAGAGACATTTATAGCAGGAAAATACACCGTGTGATTTATGTCTGTTCCCGGATGATGTCGTTTCTATGACGACAACCTTCCTCCAGCAAGGGCAGCAGAGGTGGCTGGTACCTCTGGGAATCTGTTTACGATTATTATAGGAGATTTTCAGGGTAAATTATCTAAATTATGACGAAAATCGGCTGCATTGAAGGCTGTTAGCCAGGCCGTCTATTGTGTTGTTGTGGAGGGATGTGTTGGCTTGGCCTGCTGAAAGAGCCTGTTGTTGAATGAACAATTGATGGTGAAGTCACTGCTTTCTTGGGTTTTGTTGGAACCAAATGCCTCATGTCATCCAAATCATTAAAATAATTGGTCACAAATCAGTGTGGTTTTGTGTATTTTGATTTTGACCATCATAGGTTGTCGTGTATCATGTTTAAGACTGTTCGTACTTTACACTGGTTTGTCCTTTGGAACTGAAATTTAGTGCTAATCCTGCTCTGGAAGGAGGCTTCATAACCCAGGGCTTAAAGCGGTGACGTTATTCTAGGTCTTGTATTGCTGGACTTTTGACAGTGACAAAATATTAATTATATCAGTTCTCATTGATATGTACTCACAGAAGTAATGAAAAGTCAGCCGGTCAGTGCGTCAAATCTCATGCAGCCAGACCTTTAGACTGATGACAGAAGGTCTCCATGGCAGCTTTCCTTAGTAATGGACCAACCAAGAGGCCATCTGACTGAGAATGCTACCAATCACATTTCAGCTTTCTACATACAGTCAGCAATACTGCCCAGTCACTGCAGAGCTGGCTGGCTACATTAAAGAAATGTACCATTCAAGTTTTGTTTTTGTTTAACATTTTTGGTCAATTTGAATAAAAATTAATAAAAATAACTACATACATTCAGACCAAACAAATGTTAAGCCACATTCAACATTTCTCCCATTATTACAGTTTATTTGCTATTGTTTAGAAAATGATGATAACATATGACAAGAGCTCAGAGCTACCCTGAGCTCTTGTCATATGTTATCATCAAATTCATCTCGATTATGTCAGATAACTTTTATAGAAAGGATTAATTAATGGATTCGGTTGAATAGCTGCCTGTTGTAAAATTTAAGTACACAATTGGATAATACCAATTTAGGTTAACCAATTTCAAGCAATGGTTAATCTTGTGCAGGTCAGGTCAAAGTGTCTAAGTCATTTTGGTCCGAAATTATTATACATTTTAATTTTAATCCACTGCATGAAGACTTTTGGGTATTACAGTAGCCTCCACTATTATTGGCACCCTTGGTAAATATGAAGGCGGTTACATTAAATCTGCATTGTTTCTCGTTTTGATCTTTTATTTATAAAACCTACAAAATTACAATATTTCATTGAAGGAAAAGAATTTGAAAAAGGGGGAATTTCACATTGTAGAAATCATTTTTTTTATTCCATACATGTTGGCAATGCTTGGCATCCTTGTATTTAATTCACTCTGCAACCTCAATTTATAAAAAAAAACATCTCTGACAAGGATTGAGGCAGGATTTTGATTTTTATATCTGTTGGTATTTGACATAATACATGATGCCATGTTTATGATCAAGATGTCCAGAACCTCTGGTATAAAAGTAGGTCCACAACAATGAAGATCTGGTTGTATATTTAACTGTGGAGATTGTGTGAAGTTTCAGTATGGCAGATTAATACGGTGGAATTTGCCTGAGAACAGAAGATTTGTTTCTAGAACATTGTCCCAACTTGTGGTGATAGAGGTGCCGTTATTCCTTTATTTTTATTATATTTTTTTGTGACACTAAAATTCAATTAATTTCTGCAATTCTCCATCAGTTATCTTTGAAAAGTATTTTTCCACTCAAAATATTCTCTTTGCTGTGCATAAATACAATATAGACACATGTTCTCTTTCAGGCAGATTTACAACATCTCCGGTCCATTAAAACTTCTTAATTATTCCCTTGATGTTGTAAATGGGGAATTTTTTTGTTTCAGCCATTTCCTTTTAAATCCACTTTCTATTTTGTTTAGCTCAACAATCTTTTGCATCACATCAGAACTATATTCTTTGGTTTTACCCATTGTGATGAATGATTAAGGGGGGTTAGGCTTTGTGTTACTAAATGTTATTCTCCTGTAAAACAAGAAGTCATGACTGGACATAGGGGTGTGCATCCGATAAGACGATAATTGATCGCGAACGATTAAAATGACTGCACGATCCACTTTAGCGGAATAATCGTTACATCGTCCTATATAGTGCAAGACACGTTATATCCGTTGCTGTTCTATTGAATTCTTCAACATCCTTGCGATAGATTGGGCCATGTTAACAAGCTCGTATACGTTGCTTGTGAACTCAGTAAGATTAAGTGACGCGGTCAGTGACGATGGAGGGAAACACGGAGGAGTTGGTCCCTAAAATAAATTCTACATATGTAATTGTGAAATGGTTTGGGTTCTCCCCAACCGACACGGCCCAAACAACAGTTATTTGTTATCAGTTATCTTCTACTCAAAACCCAACTCTTCTGTGAATATCTGACAGACCAATAAAAATAAAAATAAAAAAAACTCACTAACCCTTTCTCTCAATAGGTAGTGGTCTAGCTTTTGTTGAAACTAGTAACTTTGTATTGGCACCTAATGTATTATGGCTCCTGTATGACACATCGCTTGTTGCTCCCTAACTCTATGTAAGTCGCTTTGGATAAAAGCGTCTGCTTAATGACTAAATGTAAATGTAAATTTGCAAATGTCGCAATGATGAGATTCGCACGTCGGATGGGAACACATCGAACCTTTTTAACCACCTCAAAAGAAAGCAACCGTAAGAGTATGCCGACAGTCAAACTATAAAGGCACCTCACGCGAGTAAATCAGGTATATACAAGGCTTAAACAAACGACTTTATTGAAAGAGGCATTTGAGAAAGGAACTCCGTATGACAGAACGAGCAAGCGCTGGAAAGATGTAACTGACACGGTCGCATTTTACCTGACCAAATACATGATTACAATAAAGACTGTGGAAAATGACGGCTTTAAAAGACTACTCAAAGTTGTAGATCCACTTACGAAATACCCAGCTGAAATTTTTTTTCCAGGGCCATTCCACAGCTTTACTCCGAGTAGCGCAAAGAGATGCAAAACAAAATTCAAAATGTACATTTTTTTGCTACAACAGCTGATTTATGGTCTTGCACTTGCATTAAATAATAACTTGATTAAAATATTCTTAAAAAATATAAATGGTTAAGAGTATATTTTTATATGGGGACATTAGTTTGGCTGTATTGTAGCTCTGTAATTGGCTAAATAGTCTTAAAACCAACTTGAAGAAGAACCGGGATAAAATCGTGAATCGTGATCTACCCAGAAAATATCGTGATTAGAATTTTCTTCTAGATCGCCCACTCCTAACTGGACAGCATCATGTTTCTTGTCACCTTGGTGTGCTCGGAAAATTGTAAAATTAATCGGAATATACTTGGGAGATATTTTACTCAAAATAATTTCTTGTGGTGCCAATAATTGTGTGGCCAGGGAGTATTAGCTAAAAAGAAAATTCACAATGTAGTATTCCCTCCACTTCAAATTGTTTTACTTGTTGGAAATGTTGGAGTTTTGTAGAGTTTTTAAATAAATGATCAAAACGAGAAACAAGGCATATTTATTTGTACAGCCTTCTTTGCTCATATTTACCAAGTGTGCCAATAATAGTGGAGGGCACTGTATGCCTGTCACAGTCACCAGCTCTCAAAGCCAAAGGAGGGCATTCTCCACAGCACCCGGACTTTCTGTGCACTACAATTCCCATAAGCATTTGTACTCATTAGTCAGTATTGGATTCACCTGTGTCTTGTTATCTGTTGCACCTCTGCCTATTTTAACCAGGGGCCATTTCAGAAAAGAGGGTTTTGTGAAAACTCTGAGTATATTAACCCTGAAATGAGGGAACTTAAAAATATTATACCCTGAAATAACTCAAGCCAGTTTCTAAAGGAGAGGTAACTTTAACTCAGAGTCAGTAGCCTTAGTAACCTAACAGGTCAGGAGCAGGTTTTCTTTGGTAAACCCAGAGTTTCTTTCCATCTCCTCCAATTTTTAAAGTGCAAGTGGTGTTACTCATTCATTCATTCATTCATTAATACAATAATTAAGGGCACACATTTAGATCACACAGAGACCATCTCAACTGTATACGTCATATGTGCTTTTAGGTTCATGAAGAGGCTGCATTAATTCATAGGGAGGAACTTTGATTTCAGTAGAGCAATTAGGACCCGAGTGGAATTTTATCATTTCTCTGTGCATTTTTATTAAAACTCTACCATTTGGCTTTACAGTGAATTAGATATATCAAAATATATCTCATCCATCCTTACATCAATAACATCAGCCACTGTACGTCTATTACATCAGAGCATAATTTTATATGGAAGATGAGAAATGACTTAATAAAATGTATAGATGAAGTGCATGAATGAAGAAATCAATAAATACAGACATGCATGCAGAAATGAAGTGCTAACGGTAATAAACAATTAATTTTGACGTGCAGCCCTTCCAACTCAAATCTGCTCAGAGCAGACAACTTTACAGGAGATTCTGACGCCCTACAGGTGTTAAAATACACCATGACGTCTCATTTGCTTAACTTGAGCACTCATGGCGTGTGTGAACATACAATTTTTTATTTATTATTTCTGTTTCATTCATTTAATGATCAATTTTTTTGGTACATTTATCTATTTATCAATTTAAACAATTTAAAGTCACATTTTGCTTTTTGCCGCCATGTTGTTTATAATGGTGCCGTTGCCATGGTGAATCGTAATATCGGAGCTCCTTTGATGATGGTTTTTTATCGTCGTGGTCTGCAATCATCTGTTCTGAAACCAGCTTTTCTGAAACCAAAAACTCAAAGTTTCTCATTTCTAAGTAAACCAAGTTTGAGGTTTAAACTAGAGTTGGTTGAATTTCCTTATTGAAACGGGCCCCCGGTCATTTTAGTCACTCATTGCTAGTCTTGTTTGTGTCACACTGAATGTCTGAGCGTTCCCTGTTGGAGTTTTGTGTTAAAAAAGCTGCATTTGGATCTTCAACCCATGAGTCTCGAAGCAGTTCATATCAATGACACAGTCTACCTACTTTTGCTATCCCACTTGTGAAGAATATCAAAATTGTTTCTGGTGTCCGAGTAATTTTTGTTTTGACTGTGTGTTATTTTATAGATACAGTGGCTTTATAGTACATGAACTTAAATGTAAAACAATTAAAAAAATGCCATTAGATTATCTTGTGAAATGTGTTTGCGTGGCAGGTTTTCTGTGAAGACACTGCTGGAGAAATACACAGCAGAGCCCATCGATGACTCCTCTGAGGAGTTCATTAACTTTGCTGCCATTCTGGAGCATATCCTCAGTCATCGCTTTAAAGGTAAAGAAAGCACATTAAAATGTTCTTTATAGCCATGTCAAGAATGTTTATGACATACTTAAGGAGATTAATGGAAATAAAGCAACACATCTGCATCTTGGCAGGTTCTGGCAGCTGGTTTGATGGCCAGCGCAGTTTCTGGGACTTTATTCGTCTCGCCTGCAGTAAAGTGCCCAACAACTGCATAAGCAGCATTGAGAACATGGAGAATATCAACTCTTCACGGGCAAAAGTGAGAATATAAATCCTCATATTATAGGATATTTTATACATGAGATTACCAAAATTAGAAACGCAACACAAAAGAGTTGCGTTTATAATTTTGGTCAGTGTAAATTTAATTGGATTCATTTCTTTATGTCTGTAGGGCAGAGCCTGGGTACGGGTTGCACTTATGGAGAAACGTCTATCTGAATACATCGCCACAGCTTTACGAGACAGCCGCACCACCAGGTCAGATGAGAAGAAATACAACTCAATACTAAACAGCTCAATAAATAAGATCTCACCACCAAACTGCTTTTGCATTTCTAAAGTCCTCCCCATGTGTCTGTCAATACTCTGGCATTTCCATTTTAAATGTACCATTTTCAGAACACAAGGGCAGATCTATAAATAGATGTGTGTGCTTGTCTGAAGGAGGTTCTATGATGAAGGTGCCATCATGCTGCGAGAGGAGGTCACTGTATTGACTGGGATGCTCATTGGACTGGGAGCCATTGACTTCAGGTAATAGGACAGATAACAGAAAGGATCATCAGCTTTCATTATTAAGAGACTTATTGACTAGATTGACAAATAATGTGGTGAATTCTTTTTCTCAACTTTCTCAAATTTATGTTTTTATACAGTAAATATTGTTATTTGTGTATTCCTTGTCAGTTTTTGTTTGAAAGGTGAAGCCCTGGATGGGAAGTCTGAAGCTGTTATTGACTACACTCCTTATCTGAAATTCACACAAAGGTAAAAAAATATGTTCTATGACCTACTTTCACAAATGACATCATATTACTGTTCATACAGTACGGTATGACCATGTTTTGAGAGAACATTCATATTCTCTGTTTCTGAAACGGATGTACTTAAAATTGCCAAAACATGTATGAAACCAAAACATGTTCAGTATTTGGTGTACTTTACCGGCAGTTTAGCATCATGGATCAATAGCACACAAGCATTCACAGTTTTTTGTTGACCATTCTGGCTGATTGATCAGTCGGTCACTAATTCTGATATTCTGTTGTGTCGTGTGTGCTTCAGTTATGATTATCTCAGTGATGATGAGGATTGTCAGAGTGTGGACAGCAGTAACAGTGACGACAGCATTGAGCATCCGTACATCCCTCTGGTCACAGATGAGGAGAGCTGGAGAAACAAGTGCCGCAAGATGGAGCAGAGGTTCAAGATTGTGAATGCACAAAAGGTAGTAACTATTTCGAAACTGTCATAAGTCAAGCTCCTACAAACCACTTGTAATTTAAAGTACGTTCTTAGTACAATGTAAGAATATGTTAGTTTAGCTACAGTTTAGAATGCAAGTAATTGGCTACATTGCAAACTTTAAATACATTATAGTTTAGGACTTTGCTGAAAAATTTCTGATTTCACATATTCTTTTTTTGTTCTGATATACCACAAATAAAGAAAAACCTAAAAAGTTACAAAATTACTTACACTTTCCAATCCTTCAGAAAGAGACAGCTGTGCTTAGCTGTAAGCAGACAAATAGTAAAAAATAACAATGTAGTATTACTTTTTTGGGGGGAGAAATAGCCAAATTACTGTAAAGGGCTGTTGACATTATAACGATAACTATAACAATTACTGTAAATATAACTATATTTACATTCACACCAGCGTACGATAACAATATCTTTATGTTTATTTTAAGCCTGCATGCTGCAGTGTTACCAGTCACTAAAAATGAATGTAGATGACCTGCTGTTGATGCTTTCGTTGATCCAAAACACAGGTTGTGCAAAGGTTGCAGAGGTTGATCTTAATCCTGTGCAAATAATCCTGTTATTTTGTAAGTAAAAATTCCCCCACAAACGACCTATCATATTTTGACGAACATCGAGGTCCTGTGATAATATTAGTTCCGTGCGAATCGGCATCTCTGTGATTTGGCGTGCTCATATATCATTTTTAGTGGTGGGCATAGATAATTTTTTTTAATCTAGATTAATCTAGATTAAAATGGCTCACTTGAATTCTGCCGAAGGCATTCAGAATATGTGTGCTACCCAAATAATGACTAAAAGTAAGTCTTTGACAACGGGTTTCTCAAGCCAGGGACTCATCTCCTGTTTCCAAAATGCATCACAAACTGCTTGAGAAAGCTGTTCTACTATGATAATTGGTGATGAAAATTAAATTATGTTCAATAAGATGTACTTGTGTTTACTTCCTCATTAGCTAAGGGATGCTTTGCGTTTAGGTGGTACTTGAGACTGGATGAGCTCCTACAGTACATTTACATTTAGTCATTTAGTAGACGCTTTTATCCAAAGCGACTTACAAAGAGTTAGGGAGCAACAAGGGATATGTCATACAAAATAAATTTTTCCTGAAGCAGGCCCAGCGGCTTCATACCTGCATCCATGTTAGCACGTCACGTTTGATGTGGTCCTTTCACAGTAACGTTATGTTGTGTTCAGACCAAACGCGAATGGCGCGTCAAGCACGAGTGATTTACATGTTAAATCAATGCAAAGACGCGATAGACCCACTTGCGGCTCGAATGAAGCCCTGGTTATGAGATGATGAGGCGGCGCGAATGACGCGAATGAAGCCCTGGTTATGAGATGATGAGGCGGCGCGAATGACGCGAATGAAGCCCTGGTTATGAGATGATGAGGCGGCGCGAATGACTCGAATGAAGCGCGAATGACTCGAATGAAGCGCGAATGACGCGAATGAAGCCCTGGTTATTAGATGATGAGGCGGCGCGAATGACGCGGATCACGCGACTTGAAAACTCTCGTTCTCGCCCAATGAAGCTAGGTGTACATCCGCGCTAAAATATCAAGGTGAAAGTCATCATAGCTTGCATAATATAGACCCAGCTCCCAACCCAACTTTGAGAATAGATTAACGGCGACATTTTTTTCATCGCGCGATAAGAGTCTATAACCCCGTTAACGGCCCATCACTAATCATTTTACAAGGTTTTATCCACCGTTTGCAAATAATGGAGGCTGTTTTGTAAGTTGTAAGTCGGTAAATTTGAGTAAAATCACACGCATCATTTATCCCATGCGAATGCGCCACATGAAATACAGATGTCCGGAGGTAATTTATAAATCACAAGAGGTCCCCAGATAAAACTAATCCTGTGCAAATAGGCGAATGTGTAACCTAACTTTACGTCTCTAACCAAATTCACAGAAGGCTCCAACTAAGTTTACTTTGCAAACTGCTATCCAATCATAGCAGTTGCCGTTTACTTCCAAGTCTTCATGGCGGAACGGCCACTCAAACCGATCGTGTGTGAAGCCAGCCTCAAAAGCCGGGTAGAAAATAGCCCATTACTTATTGATTTTGTTTTCTAACGTAAAAACCACACGGACGTCATGAGTAGAGCTAATACAACAGTATAAAACAATAAACAAACCCAGTTCATCACACCTTTAAGAGCTTTATAAACAAACAAGATTTTAAAATCAATCCTGTATTTGATAGGAAGCCAGTGCAGTGAGTGTAAGATGGGTGTGACATGATCGTGCTTGCGCCCTGTAAGACGTTTGGCAGCAGCATTCTGTACCATCAGAAGAGATGAAATAGAGGACTGAGAGACACCTACATAAAGTGAGTTGCAATAATCCAGGCGAGATGACAGAAATGCATGAATGGCCATTTCAAATTTGTTCATGTGTAACCGGAACGCTCCACACCGCTCTAAGCGGGCCTCGAACCGGGTCACTGAGGTTTACATACTGCACAGCTCTACACTAGCTTGCCTCCGTTACATTCACCCCCCTAAACCTCACTCCCAATCCGGGTCACGGCTGTGTAACCGGAACGAACCACACCTGCTCCAGGCGAGTCTCGAACTGGGTCTGTCCGGCATGGGAGTCGGGCGCTCTAGCGAGGAGGCTAAAGACCACAGTCTCTAGCGTCTGTCGCTAGAGAGTCCTTGACACCGGGAAGTGAGGTTTACATACTGCACAGCTCTACACTAGCTTGCCTCCGTTACACCTGGATAAAAAGGGCTTAACTTTGACAAGAAGTCGAATATGATAAAAACAAGATTTAACAACAGCTTTAATCTGTTTGTCAAATTTGAGATACCTGTCCTGTGCCGAAGTTTCTGGCCCATTTGGTTTGGTATGGAGAAAGGGAGTCAAGGTTGAAGTTAAGATCAACTTGGGACCAAAAAGGATAATCTCAGTTTTATCTTCATTAAGATTAAAAAAATAACATGTCAACCCTAGCTTTACCTCATCTAAGCACCCCAACAGGGGTTGTAGGACATTTTTGTCATTATGCAGAAATGGGAGCTATATTTCCGTGTCATCGGCATATCAGTAAAAAGGATACTCTATATTTGTCAAAGATAGAGGCAATACAAAGAAAACAGCACTGGGCCGAGAATTGATCCTTGAGGAACACCACTGCCAAGAGAAATGTTGGAAGAGATGCAATGTCCTAAGCTAACATTAAACTACCTATTAGACAGATAAAATCGAAACCATTATAAAACTATGCCACGAAAACCACACACAGCTCCAGACGAGACAATAGAACTTCATGATCAACCAAATCAAAAGCAGCACTGAGATCTAGTCAGTTGCACAGAAAATATAGTTGGAAACTCTTAAACCGCTGAGTCGTGGTAGTGGATGTACGGATGATGGGGCGAAGCCATCGCTGCTGTGGCTTGCAAATACTCCGACCAAGGCAACATCCATGGGCCCTTGCTTCTCCCTGCGATTTCGTACCACACTCACGCAACAGAACATGATAAAGACACATGGCTGATATAATATAATATAATACATATATGATATCCCGCCGTAAACACTCCGCTTTCCGATCACTACAGTCTTAAAATCAGACATAAAAACTGCGCTTGCGATCACCAATAGTCTAATGCTATCCGCCAGTAACTGTCTGACAGTATGTTTTATCGTTCATCACCTGGAAAAAGTATAAGTTAATAGTTATGAAAGTGATCCCAAAGATATCGTTCTATGTATCTTTATAGTTATGGTGTGAACACTGCTATTCTCCTGAATTAAGAACGATTTTTTGAAATGTTTTTTTTATAGTTGCCGTTATAATGTGAGCAGCACATTACTACTTTTTGTTAAATATTCCCCATAATTTCTACAAATACTTATAACAACAGAAAATGGCAAATTACATTAATGTTTCATGTGTGGTGTAAAATGTATTGGTTCCCTGTTCAAGGGGTATCTTGAGGAGCTGGTGAGGTTGCGGGAATCTCAGCTCAAGAACATGGAGACAGATAATAAAAGATTAACGGCCGGACTAGATGAACTTCAGCAACAGAGCCAGAAAGAGAAGAGAGAGCTGGAGAACATTGTGCTGGAACTGCAGGAACAACTGTGAGACAAACATACATCGCACTGAATTGAAGTGAAACATTTCACTGGCTTTGTTTTGTATTGCTCGGATTTAGTTTTTCAATCGCATCACTCTTCTCTGTTTCATGTTTTCAGAAAATGTTTTTTGTTGAACATTTTAAGAAACTGTGATGCACAAACATGTTGGATTATTGATTCACAAAGATTGTACTTTTAAATCTATCACAGGACAAGTTTGATTCCAGGTGAACCACATCCACTATCTAAGGATTTGTCAATCCCTCTTGTTAACCAATGGCCATCACTCCAAAACTACAACAACCAGGAGGACAGGAAACTGTACCAAGGGTGATTCATACAATTTATATAAAAACATACCAAGAATCTTTGCAAACTATGTGTTGCTTAACATGCCATATTGTGATGTTCTTGTGTGGCCTTTAGGGGCAGTTTTCCCAGTCCAGAGCCACATATCAGTCTTACTTCAGATTCTCAGATTGAGGGGGTAGAAGGTAAACAGAATGGACAAGCCTGGTGTATGGCAGGTACACATTTAAAAAGAAGATTAATGTCACCAAGCTTTAAACGAAGTTAATAACCATGCAGGAAAATACAGCTACAAAGAGTTAGTTCACCTTAAACGTCATAATCTCCAAAAAGGAATGAGCTCCATGAATATAGTCCATATAAAAAGAATTCCCTGTTCTGGAGACACATCTTTTTATATACGTGCATGCGCTCCATTGATTTATTGATTTTCTTTCCCGTTATTTTCCTTTCAGAAAAAGACTACACACCCTCCATGTTAGGTCTGTGTGGTTCACTGGCATCTTTACCAAGCTGCAAGTCTCTCCCCAGCCTGAGGTCTACAGAGTGCCTGGTGAACATCAGCTCTGAGCCCAGTCCTTCTCTAACCCCCAGCTAGGGGTGACCAAATGAGACCAATATCACAAGCAGAGAGCTTGTAGGCCAAGACATTCAGAGATAACTTTAGCCTGTGCACCATCTTAATATTTTATTGTAGCATCTTGTACCGCTCTGTTCCTAGATACAAGAAACCGTTGTGTCTAAACATTGATGCTTTCCCACAGGTCATCCTTGGCTCGGATTATCCCATCTCTTTCTAAATAAACATTACTGCATCGTCACGGTTTTTCAATCTATCTTTGAATGTCTTTGCTGTTCTGTCTGCGATGATTCTACCAGTGAAGGCACTGTGGACTATGCACTGACTGACCTGAAGTCTGCTTAAGTTAACATTATGACTGTATGTTCATGTCTCAAAGCCCAACAAAGCTTCATTTGTTATGTTACCCTTTAAAATCTCCTATGGGATTGCATATTTAAAACAAACCACAGAATCATGAAGACATTAACACAGTAAAAAAATTGAAAGACAGAATTTTAATTTTGGGGTGGCGTATCCCTTAAAAATGCCTATTCTCTGCCAAAAGAACCGGTAACAGTAACATGTTATGACCTTAACAGTTTACTGTACAGTTACAGTTCTCATTAAACGAATAGAATAGCTGCTTTATTTCTTATTTTTTTAATTCTCTTTAGAAAAGGGATTGCTCTGGACATGACGGCAGTATACTATTGCTAAAATGAAGACAGTGGCTTGTGTTGACATCTCCACACTATATAATCTTTATGACACCGTGTTAAAGGTTATAATCTAATGGGTCAGAATATATAACTTCTTCCATAAAGTTGTATTGTACTGTATGTTTGACATTTATTTAACATTTACAGTTACATCATTACCACTTATTCAATATGTTGATCACTGCCATTATGGTCACGTCAGCAGCTGAAACACCACTGAGTTTTATTGTATCTTTATTACATAAACACATATCCATTGTCAATAATTGAATGGCCTTTGGTTTGGGAATGTGTGTGTGTTGTGTTAGATCTTAATTAGGATTTACTTGTAGCACATTATTTAATTTAAAAGCTACTGGAATATATGTTGTTTGTGACCTAAAATCGCAATAAAACTGCCCTTTTGTCCTATTTTTTGTTTGAGTCATTATTCTTGGTTTTTCTTCATGTCCTTAATTTTCTCACCCCAGTCACAATAGGCAGGGACCCTCTAAATGTATTTTCTTATGTTTAAAAAAGCTACTTCAGCATAGGGCCTGTACTTGGTCATAGAGCGACCACAGAAATCTTTAAAGTTCCTAATTAAAATCACAACTGAAAACACCGGGATTCAAACATATGCCCCGAAAGAGAACGGACACATGATTCAACACTTTACACCCTTTAGCAAGGCTAACACCACTCGCAGTCCTTCAAGCATGTGCAATGCAACTTGTTAGGAAGGCTCATCCACACTAGAGTTTTCTGCTTATCTTTGTTCCACACCCAGCTGCATTGGCAGACTCATTTTACATTTTTGGAAAGAGTGAAAGCCCTGTTTAGTCCAGCGATATTCGGTCCCTTGAGATTTGTTTTTTTGAGAGAATTTCTTTCATCAGACCTGACTCAACTAATCAGGCATGTTTTAAAAAATGCATGCATGAGAGATTTAAAGGAGACTCAAAATCTCTACAGAAATCGTTGGAGTGTCGGGAAGCTGGAACCATGGCCTGTTTAAAACCACACCTTTCTACATGTGGATTCAAACACACCTCGAAGAAAAAGAGCAAAAAATCCTGCACATAAATCTAGAACTTTTCGAGCATCAGGATTCTGGAACCATGGTATATTTAAAATCCAACTTTAAAAGCACGGCAATGCTTGTTCCCGGTGCCTCCCACATCATTGATGTGGCTTCACAATCCCATTGATTTTATCAAACCCTGGTGCATTTGTGTTTATCTTACTTCATCCCAAAAGTACAAGGCACATGATCTAAACAGTATGCGGGTCAATATACCATGTTTTTTTCATACATTTTGTGCTATTATGTGCAGCAGGATTAATGGAAGCAGAGCATTCTGTTCCTTACAAACTGAATATTTTATACCATATTATCACTTATTTGCTGATCTGATTGACCTCAGTATGTGTGAATACACTGCATGCTTACCCTCCCTAAAATCTGAGGTAAATCATCAAGGCTATGATCTTTAACTAGTTTCTTTTTTAAAGAAAAAACAATGTCATCGACTTAAACATATCTACAGGTTACTTTGCTTCCTGAACATGTGCACACCTGAGTCCTGTAGGTAGTCTCCAGTTTAGCACCCCAATTCCACCTTTCAAACTAAACTGCAAGTGTTTTGTGGTTTTATTATACACTCACCAAAAGGATTATTAGGAACACCACACTTATACTGTGTTTGACCCACTTTCGCCTTCAGAACTGCCTTAATTCTACGTGGCACTGATTCAACAAGATGCTGAAAGCATTCTTTAGAAATGTTGGCCCATATTGATAGGATAGCATCTTGCAGTTGATGGAGATTTGTGGGATGCACGAAGCTCCCGTTCCACCACATCCCAAAGATGCTCTATTGGGTTGAGATCTGGTGACTGTGGGGGCCATCTTAGTACAGTGAACTCATTGTCATGTTCAAGAAACTAATTTGAAATGATTGGAGCTTTGTGACATGGTGCATTATCCTGCTGGAAGTAGCCATCAGAGGATGAGTACATGGTGTTAATAAAGGGATGGACATGGTCAGAAACAATGCTCAGGTATGCTGTGGCATTTAAACGATGCCCAATTGGCGCTAAGGGGCCTAAAGTGTGCCAAGAAAACATCCCCCACACCATTACACCACCACCATAATTTCATCAATGAGAAATTAAAAAGGTGTTCCTAATAATCCTTTAGGTGAGTGTAGATTGCTGAATAGCAATGCCGACATTCAATAACGTGTAAAGTCATGTGTGTCAATATTTTGTGTAGGTTTATAACGCAGGGCTGTTCAATGCTATGTCTGGAGGTGAATCTACCTGTATGTTGCTGTAACCCCTCATGCTGTTACTGTAGATGCAAGTCCTGTCCCTGGAGGTGATTCTGCCTGCATTTTCATTCCAAATCAAGCAGAACTGAACCAGCTGATTCAGCTCTGAGGGTTCGCAGGTGAACGAAAGTCAGATTGCAGTTTAAAACAGCCCTCTCGGATCGAGGGCAAACATCAAACACTTTCAAGTCTCAGCTGACAGCGGTGTGATTTGAACCCATGCCTCCGAAGAGACTGGAGCCTTAATCCTGAACATCTTAATCCTGAGCACTTTAGACCACTCGCCCACTCTCTAAGCCATTTTATACAATGGGTTGCTGCGAACCTACTCGGACAGTAGGTGGCGTGTAAGGTCCTGTGAATCAAGATTGCTGCGTATGTACATAACGCATGGCTGTTCGATCTATCAACCTCTTGGCCACAACTACAACAGGCTGATGGAAACCAACCTGTTTGGATTAATTTGCGCTGCAAAGAGGGACGAGTTGAGAGTGGAAACCACTATAGCCTATGAAGTGTACCAGCCACTATAAACTGCCCATACCCTGATAGCACACATACATCTGGCTTACGTTTATTTGACGTCTGCATTTACATCTTACAGACATCTGCAATACGTAGTTTGCTCATCTGCAATACGTCTCGGAGATGTCTGCTGTCAGACGTTATATAGACATCTTGAAGACGTGTGTAAGATGTTTATGATTTAGAATGGATGTAAATCTGCTCTTTCTAAGATGTTTAGCAGATGTTTTTACGCAGCAAATCTCAAGATCTTTAGCAGACGTATTACAGACATTCAGACGTCTCCAAGACGTATTGCAGATGAGCAACTATGTATTGCAGATGTCTGTAAGATGTAAATGCAGACGTCAAATAGACGTAAGCCAGATGGATTGTGCTATCTGGGTATGACCAAAATGACAGGATCCCAATTGCATAATAACAGGCCCATCCTCACTTCCCACTGTGAAGAATTATAATGCCAATGGAACGTTCTCTTTGTAACAGAAAAATGCTTTGACTAAACTGCTGCTTATTATACTTATGTATGTATTCTGACAATTGGTTGATGTCTCTCCCATAGATACGTTGCCCTAATATGCATTCTGTATTAAAATCAACCTGAGAAAATTGGTGTTTTGATTGGATAAGTAAGTTTTAACATAGACGTTATCCAAACTGACCACACTCTCGTTTAACTTTCACTTTCTCATCATCTGTTCTTTTATTTCCTTGTCTATAAAACTACACAATTTTTACATGTCTCTTCATTTTTCTTTAGGTTGAATAAGTAATTAAATTTCAGTTATTCATTGGTTCAGGGCATATTTGTGTTTTGTCGTTTTTGTGTTTTGTAAATAGGCTTTCCGCCAGTATTTTTCGGCTACAGTTTTGTGAATACTGACGATTCGGACATACTATTCGTTCACCTACTGCTTTTTGCCGACTATATAGTAAGGAAGTATGTAATTTCGGATTCAGCCAATAGGTTGGTTTCACGTGACGTCACGCTGCTGCATCGCGAGAGCGCGAAATTCAGATGGAGGGCAGGAAGTGAAATAGCTGAGGATCTGCAAGTGCCGTCTGAGAAAATGCCAATGTCTTGTGTAGTTTACGGGTTCTCCAATCGATCAAACCGAGAAAAGGGAAAGGGGTTTTACAGAGTACCAAAGATTGTCAGTCATAAATGTGAGATATGTAAAAAGCTCACAGAACAACGCCGTAAAAAGTGAATTTTAACGTACTTCTGCGGTCGGGAGGGGCAGAGTCTGTTAATGCCCGTGTCTGCAGCGATCACTTCGTCGGAGGTTATGTTAGCTAGCCAACTTTTTTTTTTTGTGTCTGTGTTTATATAGCATTAGGTTTTCGTTAAATGGTCATTTACTTAGTAATGATTATTAAGTTACCGGTAGTCTAATATGGACTTCATTCGGGGCTTTTTAGACTGCCGTAGCGCTTTGGGTGACGTTGAGTCGGTAGGTTGGGCTCCGACGGTCAACCTAGGGTCCCAAAAAACTAAACCCAAATCAGAGGCGTCTCTTAAACGAGAGCAGAGGATGAAGCTCAAGGAAGACCAACAAAGACGGTCGAAATGTGCAGAGGCTATGTTGGATCTCCAACAGACAGATGAGAGCCCGGATCTGACACAGACAGCCGAAAGCTCCGAACCGAAGCAGCGTGACTAGTGACTCGTGGATAAAAGTATTACACTTGTGTAACCTGATAGTGACTAGTCCAATTGTACTGGCTATATGTAATAAAATGGATTCTAATGTTATTGCACACCATGTTCTTATTATAACAATTGTTTAAAATCTAATATTGTAAATAAACCACCATTTATAATTCTGTCTTCTCAATGGCATTTAATGTTTTCATTTATATTGCACAACAGCCAGAACTCACAGAGACCACACTTATAACTATAGTCAAAATGATAGATAGTTGGTGATGTCGCAGCCTCCACTGTCGGCAAATCTTCAAGTTCAACCGAAAACTCACTCATCTTCACGAGGAACGGGTCACGTCCAACATATCTGTTTACTAACTCCATGTATCTATTTCTTGAAACTGGTTCTAAATTCATACAATACGGATTCTCCGCAACGGTTTCCTCCATAGACACATTGTCCATGTTTACTTCCTGCCCTCCATCTGAAATAGCCCCGCCTTCGCGCGTCATCATAATCACGTGACTGAAACCCAGCTATTGACCTCACGCGGACTTGATCACGTCACATAATTTATTTTTCTATGAGCTATTTGCGCGTCATAGTTGTGACGTCATTTGCGCGCTTGCGCGATCAAGTCCGCGTGAGGTCAATTGGCTTTTTTCATTCTTTTCACACATATCACATCTCGACAGAATACCATTGGTATTTGAGTGAAGTAAAATAAAACTAAAATCACACCGGTTACATATGGACATTGGCATGAAATGTAAATACATTTAAATATTATATATAGAAACAAACAAACATAATGTAAGAAGTTATTCCATATATTAAGTTAATTCAGTATTACAGTATTTAATTCAACATTTCTAACGTTTTAATTTATAAACAGAGATTTACAAACATAAATTTACACAAGTAAAAATGTCCAATAATGTTCTGGTGTTCCACATGTACAGAGACCCACTTTTTTAGGTAAGATTGTGAAACATCTGTAGTAGATTTTTAAATGCCAGTTTTACATATATCGGGCATAAATATGACAACGTATAAAAGAGGCATGAACATCTGGCTGATTTAAAATTGCCATGATCCCTATAAACTCCTTTCGTACCCTTGGGCGCCCCCTGTCTTCATCACGAAGCAGGTGCACCTGTTCTTCACCGCATCCCATCACACTGTCCTCCGGCATCTTACAACAGTGTGCACCCGTCACATCGCTGTTAAATCGTGTTTATCATGCTGGGTACCGTATTAAAACAACTGAAAAGCCACCCGGCTGTAAGTATTTCAGGTTTATTACTGGTGATGCTATTGCAGGCTAGATTCGTCTCTCAATTCCTGTGTCGGAATCTTTTCCACCGGTAGCAGTAGGTCGAAGGGTATATTTCTATATGGATGCTGTGAAGATTGGGAATAGGAATGGTCATGGGATTACTGTTAATTGGATATTCTGTGCATTTTATGGCAAAATGCGAATGTGGCATTTTTTCTGTATAACATTAACTTTTTCTGCCAGTGCTAGAGTAGAATATAGAGGTTATGTAGGATGTAGTGTAGCCTACCACGGGATGAACAGCCCTTTCAAGGACATCGAGGTAAAACGTCAATGTTTAAGGTACAGGCAGCATCAATACTGTTCCATTGGTGGGAAGTCATTCTGGTTTGCAGTTTCAGATTTAAAGTTAATAAATTATGTTTAAAGGGATAGTTCACCCCGAAATGAACATTCTGTCATCATTGACTCACTTTCGAGTTGTTCCAAATCTATATACATTTTTGGTTCTGATGAATACAGGGAAAGATATTTGGAAGAATGCTGATAACCAAATCTAACCAGATCTAGCTCCCCAATAAATCAAATAGTACAAAAGCAATGGTAGTCAAAAGTGCCCAAGAACTGTTTGCTGTGCTAAAATCTTTTAATGTATTTTTTACTACAATGGAAGTCAAAGGGGGAGCGAGATCTATTTGGTTATAAGCATGCTTCCAAAACCTTTTCTGTGTTCATCAGAACAAACAAACATCTACAGATTTAGAACACCCTGAAGGTGGGTAAATGATGACATGACACCCTTTGGGTGCGGTACCACTTCAACCCGTCTAATACATATCCTTTTTTATCTGAAGTTGATTCCTTTGTTTGTGTTCATTGGTGGTGGAGCGGGCATGTCTGTGCTTTACCTGTGCCGTCTCGCTTTAAAGAATCCTGACTGCTCGTAAGTAATTTATTTCCTTTAGCACCTCATCCCATCAGTCTTAAAGTTCAATAATGTGTGTATGGAGTGTTGACACACAAATCTGTCACAGATGGGATCGCAAGAACAACCCAGAGCCTTGGAACAAACTGGGGCCAAATGACCAGTATAAGGTAAAAAAGACCTTTTAATTTGATCTATTTCGCAGTCTGCTGTGTGTAAATGAGTTAAACTATAACATATCAAATAAATGTCAAATAAACGCTTTAAAATGGAAAATGGTCTGATTAACCTTATTTTCACCTCCCACAGCTCTTCACTGTTAACATGGACTACTCTAAACTGGAGAAGGACCGACCCGACTTTTAAACAGAGTCTCTGTTAAAAATTGTGTTTTCTTTCCTGGAGGTTTATTCAGTACATCAGTAAGACTTCAGAAATGTCTGAAACATCTGAATCTCCATTTTTAAAGATGGAAGTGCTCCATTGGAAACACATACAGCTACAAAGATATAAAATTATTATTTATAGTATATAAAAAATATTATTTTTAACACTATTTACACACCTCAAAGAAAATGACCCCTTTACTTGTTCATGAATGTCTGTACAAATCGTCCTGTTATCTGAATAAAGAAAACAGACAGCAATATATCACTTTGTAATAATCACTTTGTAAAAATCTTGACGTTTATACCAGCGGAGTGAGGACTCAGAAAGAAAAGTCTCATTCAGGACTTTCAAGGTTAGATTTAGAGAAAGGGTTAAGTCGAGACATTTAGTTCTAATTGTTAATCTTTCCATCTGAAATAAACTATACGAGATGAAAATTAGTTTAAATGAGTAATTTGTGAGTGTGACGGTATGAATCACTCAAATAATCCAATTCCGGTGTTAGATAATGAAACCCGTAAATTTTACAATAGTCATTATGCATCATGCACAATTAATCATTAATTAATGCAGTTTTGTAAGAGGCATGAAGAGGAAATAACCATGCAGGCTTTTAGTCTACACTACACTTCTAGTTGTCTGTTAAATTTAAGACATTTTCAATGTAAAAAGTCACACATTGTTATACTAACTCTAAGGTAATGTGGAAATAATATACAAGATTACATATTTTATAAAAACGGCTTGCTTTACTTTATTTCGAAAGAATTTGTGATGTGAAATATAACTGCATTGTCTTCAGTGGTACACCAGATGGCGCCATTTGCTTAATGCTTCCATTCTCACTGCTTTTAAAAACAGTTTCATGTCGATGTACACACAGGGTAAAGACATGATTTAGAACTTAATTTGTTTATGTTTTATTCTTCTTAGATTTATTTTTTGTGAGCAGAACTATGACGAT
Organism: Triplophysa tibetana; assembly: GCA_008369825.1. Classification (NCBI taxonomy): domain Eukaryota; kingdom Metazoa; phylum Chordata; class Actinopteri; order Cypriniformes; family Nemacheilidae; genus Triplophysa; species Triplophysa tibetana. The sequence continues at coordinate 20,409,800 of CM017893.1, forward strand.
TGATAAACTACTAGAATTTTCGTCATTAATAACGTTTGATGTTGTGAGATGCAGGCCTATCCACCCCAACAGGTGTCAATATGCAGTACAATACCCTCATCACATCAGTCAGGACGCCATTAATTCCAAAAAGCTAAGCATATTAAACAATATATACAAACACACTTAAAGAACATTTAATACAACGCACAAAGATCTGCAAAGCTTCCTACAAAACACATTTGGCAAATTAAAAGGACTAATTGAGTGGTCAGGTCATCCTGAAATATAATCATAATTTTCATACTTTTTATAAATATTCATAATGTACACTTAAACCCAACTTCTGACCTTTCGGTTAAAATGTAATAATAAAACGGTTGATTACATTTGTCGTGCATCAGGCAGGTGATGACACTTCATCTTTTCTGGGCTAAAATGTCGGCAGATGTCGGGACATATTTTTTCCCTCTTTGCCGTGTTTCTGCTTCCAGCAAATTCATCTATCAGGCTAAAGAAATGAACAAACAATGTTTACAATACAAAGTTGTATTTCCTTCCGAATCGTACGGTGTGTGATTACATGCGTCTAACATGGGAGAGACAGCTTGAAAGGGTCTTGCGGTGTTACTTACTCTATAGAGTTTCTCTCCATTGTTCAAAGTATAAAGAGAACATAAAAGAGCCCCCCAAACATTCTTCTCTTTGAGATGAGTGATGTCTTACTGTAGGCTTTCCTGTTAAATAGCTGCAAACATGACAAAATGGTTCAGACTAATTCCCAGCCATAAAAACATACATTATGCTCAAAACAGATCTGTTACCCAGGTCTCTGTAGCTTTGGGTCGGGAGGTTTCGTGAACAGTTCACAGAGTGAGTTTAAATATGTTACAAGTTAGTGACAGAAAAGTTTTTTCCATTCTGTCTTTCTTTCTTTTTGACAAGCTGACCCGGCTGATGTTTTCCCACACTTGATTCTCCAGTTGTCACATAGGCAGTCTGGCTTGTTTGGATAAAGGGCCAATTTTCATCAGTGGTAAAGCCCTTAAGACTTCATTATGCCTCGGATTTTGCAAAGACCTCCTATGGGGAGCAAGTCAATGAGGTGACAATAAAACTATGAAACTAATGCTCGCTCGGGAAGACGTGATGTGATTAAGGGTGTAGAGGTTAAGATAAGGTCTGCTGCTCTCTGCTGATGTAATAAGGAATGAATTGTTTATGTATAGGGTTCAGTTTACCGAGCATGATGTGATGTGTAAAATATACCTTCCCAAAAGAGTTGCTCTGACTTGTGAATAGTTTCGAACCACCTTTCTTGAACCTATTAAAACTACTACAGTATAATCGTGCAGTTAAACATTCATTTTGCGACCATTCATGGTGATATTAATCTACGGTATGAATATGACTTCATTCAATATGTAAAGTATTATTATAAAAACACAGAGTTATTTTATATGGTAGATGTGGAGACTAGTTTGGCAATCATTAACTTTTTGGTTCAAGAATTGTCACAGAAATGAGACACTGTACCTTTAAATAATATGGCTCATCTTGTCCAGCCTCCAGGCAGTTGGGTGTATGCGATGTTCTTTTTAAAATAATCCAGCTGGCTTTGGAGCTGATGCGGAGAATGAAATACATAAATCACACAGGCTGTCATTTTAGTTTTTCATGTCCAAAGGTTTCTGTGATGGATGTGGCATGTTTGCACACTACAGTTCTCTTTCTTTCAGAAGTGGAAATCGGTGATAAATCGTTACTTAATGCTGACCGTGGGGCACATTTTATGTTGCATGGTAGAGTATGCCAAATGTTCTCCAAATGTACTTGTTTTATTTACTGCATAAGCAAATGAACTTCCGATGCCTTATTGCATGAGTTTATTGAGTGTACTTGTCTTTAAATAGAAAGGTCTGGAAATATTAAATAGATAAGATTTCTACATAAGTGTGGGTCTGCAAGTGTACGTGTACTGTATGTGTACTGTATGTGTATTTGATCATAGGAGGACACAGCATGTGTCACATGGATTCACTGTTGCCCCATGCTGTTACTCTCTCTGTACAGTTACACGGACGAGTAAAACATTCAAAGGGACGAGGAGAACTTGAAGAGGTCACCTGAGGAACAAAGAGACATGATTATAACATCACACCTTTACTGTCTGACCCCTGATTCGTTCTGCCTTCTCAAATAATATATCATCACATGTGTCCTCACTGCTAAACTTACCTTCTTAAACGCTTACACATGCCTGCACTTACACAAAAAGTTCCTGGATTATCACTTCCAAAACGTTCAAAATAACATCGAACCCTTAAAAAGATTTGATATCTTTTGTACATTTTAATTTCTTGGGTTAGGGTTAGGGTTTCACACCAAACAATACACCAAACAATACTTTCGTTGGGAGCGATATGCAGATTTTACTATGATACATTTTTTATTTTTTAAGAGAAGCCAGAGATGCGAATGTTGCAACAGGCATGACTCACTTACGGCATTATTGTTTTCATTATTTAATAGTAATATTAAATGGTGGCTTTCAGGTTTCAGCTGTTAAGAGAAAACTTGAATTGTAATGAACTGCATGTATGCTAATGACGCTGATGCAATTTTTTGAAAAAGGACATGAGTAATGTAAAATATTATATTGTATATTTGTTGTTGAATGAAAATAAAATGTTTCTATAAAAACAATTGAAATGTAATGACTTGAGACTGTTGCGTTGATCATGAAAATGCAATTTTAAGGGATGCTGCAACAATGAGTCATGCATTCTGACTTCTCTACAATGTTAAACGTGCTGTCTTCTCATGCTTAACATTGTCAACTTGTCAAAAAACAAGTTGGGTGTATTACGTAGTATTTCTATGCTAAATACTCCTGCAGCGGTCGTACAGGTTTTGGAAAGTTTTTTTCGAACATATAAAACTTTTTCGTAACAAACATTTCTTAGTCTCTAATTGGACAATTCTCCCGGAAAAGCACGTGGCACGTCCACACGGCACCAAGGCGAGCAGGAGAAGGAGCATGCGCATTCGTCACTTTCAGGAGAGAAAGAGAGAGCATACTTTCGCAAAGTTCAGGTGTTTGTACCAGCGCTAAAAGATGCCGGACATGAACCACAAGCGCTGAGTGAAACTGATATCTGTGTTTTGTTTGATAATAAGTGCTCACTTGCTTCAGTTCAGCCTACCCCTCCCTCCTGCATGCGCCATATGCTTTCGGAACTAATCGTACAGCTGTATCTATCTTTTATAAATGTGATCAAACTAAATACTCTTCGAAGATACGACGTATGCAAAACTCTACAGGTAATCAAGATTAATATTGGATAGGCAGAGACTCTGTGTGTAAGGGACGCTTTAATGTATAAGGTAAAATAAACAAATACAATTTTTTATGGCTTATGGCTTTCATATTTCAAGAAATAAGTTACAATTACAATGATGTGGTCTATTTTAAACAATAACGATATCAGTAAAACTAACAAAATCTCTTTTCTTGTGTAATATGTATTCACAATAGGAACGAACAAATCCACGTAAACTGTGCAACGTAAACAGTTACCGACTGCCATAAAACTGTAAACTTCGGCCACTGACGCCACTGCCATGATTGGTTGAGGGTGCCTTACATGATCCAAGTGAGCCGTTATGCTTTCTCCTGTGGTAAGTATTACAGACCCTCCCATCTCCCTATATAAAAGTATCTCTGGTAGAAGCTTTATGCCAGATGTGTTGAGGCAAGCTGGAGCTAAACTCTGGCACCGACCCTCCAGGACCGAGTTTGGGCACACCTTTTCTATAGCATTGCTGTGAAGAAACTTTAATAAAGAAAACACCTTTGTTTCTAAGAGTGAAAGTTAAACAGAAACGTCAGGGGCCAAGACAAATTCTGTGGAATGTTTTATCATTAAATTGCATCTGTTGATGTAAAATTGAAATGATAATTCAATTGTGCATGGGAACATGCAAAATACATGAAAAGACTTAAACGCTATATTGTGCCTGCACTGTGCGCGATTGTCGTCTTGTCCGAGGCGCGATTGTCGTCTTGTCCAAATTATATAGAATATCCAACGTTTTCTTAAGTGACATAGAAATGCTGTGCGGGATTTGATTTCGTCCATTGAGAACTGATTGGATTGTTGAAAGTTGGGCATTGCTAACAAAATGGAGGCACATTAACTGCGAATTGGCAGTCAGTCTTTGGAGCCCCGCCCTTGCACGATTCCTGGTGACCGGAAGTGAGTAGAAGACATCTTGTTTTGAAGGGGCAAGGAGGCTCATGTCTTTAATAAAAGATTATGAGGGCACATGAAATTATAAAAACAATAGAGTGAAGAAGAGATCTTTAGGCCAAAAGCCATTTTAAAACACTTTGTTGGATGTGTTTATAGTATTATGAATGTAAATAAAATGTCTGTACTGGTCGTAGTGAGGCAGTATATCTTTACACTTTGCTGGAGAGACGTCGATAAGTAATGTATCACAAACCCACGGTCCTGTGTCCTCCACCATTTGGTCCCAAAGAAACATTATCTATATCACAGATCCCTCCAAACTTTCACTGGATGAGAGGTTCACGAGGTTTGTCTTTTTCTGATTAAATGTTAAACGCAATACTCCTGAGAACAGGATGATGGCCGAAATCCTAAAGCTCCTGTATTAAACTTTCAATAGGAGGAAAGTAATTTACTGTCGTGTAGCTAAACACCATGTCACAGAACAAATATACCTTTAATTACATCCCGTCCATGCATCTCAAATATTGACTGTAGAAACGACTTGAACTGGTTAGAGAAACAGAGGTTGTGTGTTCTTCTGACATTATATACTGGTACAATGTAATAAGTGTTTCAAATAAGAGTCAAGAAATAATCTGTGATCAGATCTTCCATCTGTGTCCACACACTTCTTCAGTAGACTTTATGAGTTTGACATTAGCCAGGTCTGAACATTATTTTCAATAACCATTTAGACCAATAATGTAAACTATTTAACAATAATAAGTTTGATCAGTGATTAAGTACCTATATATTCAATAATAAGTGGTGTTTTATAAGGCTTTATTATTATAAACATCATTAGATTTAAACCCACATCAACTCTTTAAGGATAGCTTAAAATAATAATAACTCAATAATAACAAATAATAGTGTTTTTAGGATGGTATTCAATAGAATAATGAGTCATAATAAGATGATGACTTTATCAGACTTGTGTAAAAAAATAGGGTGAAAATAGACTTTGATGAATGCAAGGACCAAAGTCATGTCAGAATTTCATAAGAGATGAGCTCCTCTGACATTCTTGCGATGACACTGATAATTTTTTATTCAGAAAATGTAAATATTGTCATATCTTCAATGCTTAATATGACAACCATTCACAAAAAATGCACACTGTACAAAATTTAAGTTAGCATGGTTAGTTAGGGGGGAATTTACAGTATTACATAAAAAGATGTTAAAATCTGTAAATCTGTCGAATTTTGTAAAATCACAGTTATAAAGATGTTACACACATGGACGACAGTATATTTAGTGAACAGCCTTTTTGGTACCAATGTTTCAGCCATATTGAAACAACTACTCCAAGTTGATTAAGTTTTCACTTGTGTCATTTTGGCAGTAGAAATAGCTCATCGAGGGCTTTTATTTGATATATGTATATATATACACGGTGTCTGTAGAAATTACAGTATTACTGTCAGCAGTTTGCTAGTAGCTTACTGTAGATTTACAATTATGTAACCAACTGGCAACAGTTTGTTCAAAGATAAATGATGAGTAAACATAACCAAGTCTTTATCCTCACAGAAATAAACTATAAAATACCAGCCTCATGCAAAGCATTCTGGGAACCAAAATTAGAAAATAATCTGAAATGTTTTAATTTACAGCCACATGCAAAGCATTCTTGGAATCAGAAATCCATTTTTAAACTTATTCATTTAAGCTTCTGCTAAATAACTAAATGTATATGTGGATTTCTGGTTCCCAGAATAAAACGTCTGCTAAATGACTAAATGTTAAATCTCCATTTCACCCAAAATGTCACTTACGCCTCTCTGTGTAACGCTTCTGTCTGCCCCCCTGTGTTCTCAGCCAGTTTCCCTGAGTTTTTACCCTTTGTGGTCCCTTAAATTGGACATTTTCTTCCAATGGACTTCATTCCCCATAATGCATTGCACCCCATTACCCATCCTTGATTTCTCGCACCAGACACAAATTGACAAAAATAACAGTGAAATTCTGTAAAATTGCAGGTTTTTACAAAGTTTTTTTAAACCCAGCATTCACATTTGTTTTGGTTCTTTCCTTCATCTCTATGCAGAATGAGCGAGAGTGGGAAAGGATGGAGGCAAGTTCTTCTCATCCATTCCACACCACAGCTTTGTGTCTTTAAACAGTGTGGCTTTGATGTTGTTTCATCCCTGATAACCGATCCTGCCGCTAAACCCAACACCATTGCAGCACTCCAGTGGGAATCAGCCATGAAACAGTGAGAGGAGCGAGAGTGGAGAACAGTAAGGAGAGATCAGATCCTGTTGGTCTGGTTTTTAAGATACTTTTACTCCTTTTTTCCAAAAGTAAGTGAATGAGATCAATATGATGCTATTGTTTTTACAGCATATCTAACTGTACAGTAAATGAGCTCTGGTTTGTCATCTCATTTCAGTCCCTTCAGTGAGGCGATATTTCATCTGTGGGGAAAAGTGACAGTTACACGCTCATTGTGGGGTGTAAACCAGAGAGAAAGAATAGAAAAGAGCAGATGTTTTCACAAGATATGCCTGTTACTTTAACTGTTCACACTTGATCCTGTGATCCTTCAGAAACTCTCTTAAAACTGTCATGAGCAAATGTCATTTACATCACATCAGTTTTTATCTGTGGTGGAAATGACATTCACACACACATGTAACGCCAATTTGGCTTCTCGCTGTTGTTTACTTGCAAAGTGGACTATAAATCAGTGTTGAAAATGGCTACATTTCATTGTTTGTTTAAATTATTATTATTGTATTATATTATTTAAAAAATATAGAAAATATGAAATCGCAATATTTTTGAATATAAAGAGTTAAGGTTAATGAAATCCTGTGACATTAATGTGACTGTAGTTAAAGAAATACCCATATAACTTTATCACTTTTGTTTGTAGCCAATAACCATTAAATTAAAGGGATATTTCGCAGGCATTTAAAATTTCCCCATGTTTTACTCGCCAATCAAGCCATGCAGACTGAATATGACTTTCTTCATGAAGAATTATACAGTCGGAGTTATAAATACTTTGGATAGAAAAGCGTCAGCCAAATGCCTAAATGTAAATATTATTTGTCTCCCAAGCGGAAGAATTGTCGTGAATGGGGGGGGAACTTTTGAAGCCCCAAAAACTGCATCCATCGATCAATGAAATGCTCGACACGTCTCCGTGGCCTTAACAGAGGTCTTCTGAAGCGAATCAATGCGTTTGTCTAGAAAATTTAGTTTTGCCTCTGAAATATCCCTTAAACGTTGCTTAGGCAGGCATCACCTTTAGGATTCATGATGTGATCAAATAAGACTATATTTTATAACTTTGTATGTATTAGGCTCCAGTTGCACCAAGGCGCTTTTCGCGGCTAAAAACTCCAGAATGCGATTGCGGGCGCAGTAACTCAGCGTTTTCTTTTTCACGCTCAGCGTCTCATAGAAACAATTGCCTTGGTGGACAGGAAAGCCCCTAACTTGGAAGTAAGCCTGGAAAATTCTATCATTGTGTCAAGAAGTTCCTCTTCAAGCGTGAATCATTGCAAAGCATGTGCATGGGCATGTGTGTACTTTATGACAAATCCCCTTTTATTCTTTTAAACGGTCTATCAGAAATAAAAGAAAAGTCAAATGAAATATGGCCTTATTGGACCTCTTTTAGCTGCAGGGACAGAATAAGGTGATTATGTTCGGGGTGATGGCTCTGACATGTGTTCTGTAGGTAGTTAAAACACCTCTGTTGGATGTGGTCGATTATGAGCTTTAGAACGGCTCGAGCCTCAGGGAGCAGCGGGGAACGTCTGTGGCAGGTGTCCAGTATTCAGTATTTAGTCTTTTTCAGCATTCAACATCAGTTCAATCCCTCTAATGCCACTTTCGAATCTTACCAAACAGGACTATTCAAGAACTCACGTCACACTATTTAACTTCACACTCATTCTCCAACACATAATGTCCACAAGTTCTTTGATCATGAAGCAGTTTTAGAAAGAACAGATCATTATGAGGTTTAAGCCAAACTCTGTTTGAACTTTTTGTATACACAAGTAATCTGAATATCCTTTAAAAATGCTGGGATGATCCAACCCATGGTCAGATATGAACATCTTCTAATTTAAATCAATGGTTATGTTTCTCTATATTTTACCCGACTGAATTTTTGTATAACTTTTCAGAAATGATCTTTTGATTTGTTCTGTTTTTATAAAGCTGAGTAAATGCCGAATACGGGGAAGACCCAAGCAAATATGCAGACTTTTGCATGTCCAGCACTGATTTTAGGGAAAACACTGCAAAAGGGAAGTACAGTAAACTTTGATGTTGAACAACTGAGGGCAGAACATGCTTTCAGTACCATATAAAGTTGTATTTCATATAATTAGTTGTATTAATAAATCATTACTGATTCATCAATGTTACAGAATTCCTAAATATAATAAATCGTATTTATTCTCATGTAAAAAGAAAAATAACGTAGGCGATGTTTCATGTGTTTTTATATGCGTGTGTTCAGTATCTGTGATATGGAGGTCTGGTTTAACTCAAACATGACATGGCAAGCAAACGTAACATTTCTGTTGCTAATTCAAAGTCTTGAACGCTTCAATGGCACAGTCACAAAACATAAAAGAAAGCAAATTGTCCAGAATGACAAAAAAGTGCGACAATTAATCAAACTGCACCTCAATGTCTCATCGTTCAGAATTCAGAGTGACACAACGTCAGTATAAAAATGCATCACTATTTCTTCAAGTTTGTTGTTGTAAGGTTATGGGTGTCAACTTGTTGAGTGAGTTTCAATGAGGGTGGAGTGCAGTCAATACCGGAGGCAGGGGTCATTGAAGATGCTTTTGCAAAGCTAAAGCCTTAAGATTGCTCACATCTCCCCACAGGGATCTATTTATCACTCTCAAAAACCTTTACAGACTCTGGAGACAAGCAAAGGTTATTTGGAAGTCACATGTGTTTTTGTTATTATAAAACGGTCAGTTCTGGTCCTTGATTCTGATTCGTTGAGCCACGTTCATAAAATACCTGATTCGTAACAGCTGACCGCGATAAATAGTGTTAGTCTCATTGTGCCACTACTGTTGTGTCTGTGTTTCTTGGCCTTGCTGAGCATATGGTAAAAAAGCAATAAGCCCCACGAAGCAGTGGGTTATGAGTGCATTTTATAACAGCTATACAATTACCATACAGTCAAATTTACTTTACATAATGCAAGATCCTTGTAAAATCATTTCAAATTTGTATTTAATCTTGAGGGTTTAACAATAAAACACAAATCAAATCAACAGAATTACCAAATAATGAGCATTTCATTTAATTGTTTATTAATGTTTTTGGGGCCATTATACTGAGTTAAGCTGCCTCATAATGTGCAATATATTCAAATAGATACCGACTGTAAAAGTTAAAGCACCGGTCAGTAAAATCTAGCAGCATCTAGTGGTGAGTTTGTGAATTGCAACCAACGGCTCACTCCCGCCCTCCCTATTGAAGCACTACAGAGGCTGACACAACATGGCGAATTACATGCAAGTGACAGGCGATGTATGTAGATAGAAAAATCTCATCCTAAGGTAATAAAAACATAACACTTCCTTATGTAAGGTCTTTATACACCTCTGAAAAGATAGTTATGATTATTATATTGCATTTCTGTCAATAGATCTTCCAAAACATTGCACACTGGTCCCTAAATGGTGTAATGAGATTTACATCGCTTTTCAACTCCATAAACATTTGAATAAGATGAATGATTTCTCAATAAACATTTTATGATAATGATTCAATGCAAAGCCATAAGAATACTGAACATACATTAGTGTGCCGCTATGTTTATTTTATTTTACTGTTGTTGTTAATGAATTGACAAGTTGTTTCTTCTTCCAAGTTCAGAATTGACTTCTATTCCATGATGGCTCTCTTTCACTCTCCCTCTCTTCCTCTCTTTCTGAACCTCTTAGCAAACTAAGGATCATGAAATACAGAAATTAAATCTTGTAATTCAGAGGAAAGCTATAAAAAGAGCTGTAAGTGCTTCCTGCATACGGTTTCTAAAATCTGAAATGCAATTTAAAACTGAAAGTTAAGAGAACCTCACAATACAGTGAAAGACTATAAAAACATATTAATCATTTCCTGTTTACTGTCTGAAATGTCATTATGAAATGGAAGTCAAAGGGAATAACACAAAATGAAAGAAAATGTCCCACACAGCGCCTGTAAACAGCTCACAAATGCAATAAAGGAAAACCGAGATCACTGCAGATGCTCTCCAGGAGAGTTCAGCTGTTCTTCTTCTGGTCTACAGAATACAAGACCTGAAACTTGCTAATGGTGACAAGTGTTTATTTTTGGGTGGTTTTGAGGGCAGAAATCATAAAATATATCCTCATTTTAAACTACAACAATCAACCGGTTTGTGTTTTTGACACAACTTATGATACATATTAAAAATTAACTGATCTTTTCTTATGTGGAAACTGTGTATCAGTTTGCATTCTCAAACTATTTTTATACTACAGCTTTATTTCAAGTGGATTAAGTCGAATTCAGACAAACGTATAGTGATCAGTACGATACCTCTTACCATTTTTATTAAATCAAGGAACCCTTTTAATGAGCAAATACTTCTGCAAAGAGCAGGAAATTCCAAAGCTTTATGGACAATTTATTTTATTGTTTGGTTTGCAACCGCATGCGTTTATTTGCACTTTAAAGCTGTTTTTTCTGTGTACACAGTTAGAGCACCGTAGAGCCTTAAGATCCAGATAATGTTTTTCAATAAATGAAGAGACGACTGAGCAGAACACACACAATTCCATAACTGCTCCCCAGCAAGTTCTTAATATGCTTACTTTTTCCCTTTTGTCTGTTTATGTTTTTTTAGAAATCAACATCACATCAGGATCAATCACGCAAACAAAAGCAAGAGACCAGTAACAATTAGGTACAGCTTGTAAATATTTTGATGGTGTCATGACTTGTTTACATGTTGAATGACAATGGGTGATATTTAATCTTCATGAAAACCAAAAATAACTGATATTATACAAGAAAAAGGCTTCACATTCCTCATATGGAGAAAATATTATCTGTAGTTCATTAAATATTATTCAATAAACAGTATTTATCCAAAAATTTCAATTCTGTTGTTCACTCTTGCGTATGTTTTTTCTGAACCCGAGTCCTTGTTCGAACAGAAATTAATAAAAGCCTTCACAAAATAATCAATGATAATCTTTCTTTCTGCCATAGTGGACAACAAACTACATTTGAGTCTAGATTGCAAGTATATACTGTAGATGTATCCAGATCTGTCATGCATTTACATGTTTGCATTTGTGAGCTATGTTAATCCAAAGTGACTCAATTACAAGTAATATCCATATACAAATTGTAGTTTCAATACAATTCGTTTAGCAGTTCCAGAAGAAAGATGAAATTTTTCATTCTCTTTTATTCAGTAACTCTTTCATTGACTCACACTGTATGGACATATCGCTTACTCGACTCCATCTTATGAATATAATGAAGAAGCCCTGGGAGACATTTAAAGCTGGAACAAAAGTAAAGCAATGATTGAAAGAGAAATTCACAATTTGAAATGAAGTGATGAGCGCTCAGACACATACAGACGTGTGGGATCCAGTGTGAAAGTGTCTGCTCATTGACCCAGAACTGAACATCACACAGGGAATAAGACGTTTGTTGTGTCAACAGCGTTCCTAATACCCCAAATCCTCAGAGATGTTTGCTCAGATGTGAGAACTACAGGTCAATTGAGCTGAAGAGTTTGGGCAGAACTGAGATATCAATGAGATCATATCTCAGAGTTTAAACTGAAATGTCCCAGGAATTCTTCCAAAAATAAAACCTCACAATGACCTAATGAAAAAACATAAAACAGTGATGCATTGATGTTTTGCAAAATCTCTATCTTAACTGGCAAACATGCGTCCCTTCCACAAAAACAAACATCAGACAAATGTACATTTGCAATCTTATTTAGTTTATTATTTCTTGTTTGTGATAGTAACTGCATTAAAACTACTTTTTGAATTCTAGTAAATTCACATTTATACAGCGATACAGTGTATAGAACAGTAAATACATGTAACATTCAGCATTTCTTCTTCCTGCAGAACCTGTGCTCATATAATCATGACAAAACAATGTATACGTCTCACATCCTCGTCCTCTCATGGTCCCCACGCTCATTGTTTGGCCACAAAGCCCTCCGTCAGGTGCAAGATTCAGTCTAGTTATCATCATGGGGCAGTTTGTTTCAAGGTATCATTGGGGATTTCTGATGGGCAAATGCTCAATGCTCCAACAACTACACAAAGAGATTGTCAGAGAACAGTGTACCATCTTAAAACATCCAACTCAAAGATATGGACTTCTCTGATATTGTGTAACACTACAAAAAAAACATTAAACAAATAAACCAAGACTCCATTTTTTTTAAATAAGCATGGTTATTTTAAACAAGAATAACATGGTTAAATGTTATGTGTGTAATTCTTTGAATAATATAATCCCAATCCCCGTTTAATTCAGATGATCCATCCCACCAGCACACCATGGCATCATTCATTTAAATTCAGGGTGGGACTGTCAGGATGGCTGCAGGATTGGCCAAAAATGTTGACCACGAACAAACAACTTTAAAGCTTTGCATAAAAAAAGCACAACCAATGACAAATTATGTACAAACTACACAAAAAAAAACACAAACCTGATATTAACCTCAGGCATTTGTTATAGAAAATGCATATTGTAAGTGCTACACTCTATAAAATGCTAAAAGAAATAAGCAATAACAATTCACATCCAGAAATGGAGAACGCCTTCATTTTAAGATAGAAATTACAGTGTTTACATGTTTCGAAAATGCATGGCCATAAACGTTTATGTGGGGAAGGGGTTATATAAAGTTTAAACACATTCCTCAGCATTAAGTAGATGCTGAAAATATATTATTAGCATTTTTAAGAATGAATGCTGACTATCATGCAGCTAGAGAATGCAAAGGCCGTCTTTTGCGTAACAAACCGGCCTTCTTGCATTCCAGAAAAAAAAACACCTCCAAACGTCTATGCCGACGCTACCGTACATTCATTTAGTACTTTTCGCAAAAGTGTTCTGCTACACAAACTCTATCATAAGGCCACTGATACGCTGACAACATGGAACACAGTGTGGACAGATGGGCAAACCTCCACAAAACACTGAGAAAATATAACGCCCTGCATATTTCCTTTGGTTTTATTTCAAACACCACTGTTCTATTTAAAATTCAATGTTTGACCCAAAGATGTCAGATTCATGGTATGCGATGTTGATTTAGCACTATTTAAACCACTGTTCTGTTATAACAATAACTCTTTCTTCCAACATGGGCAATCTTTGGCAAATGTTTGCTCTTTAAAGCTGTAAAGTCGGGTTTAAGAAATATAATTAAGAGATCGGAAGGGTTGGTTTTCATTTAGACACCTTTGGAATTGGAATACTTAGAGCACAAATGTCGCCAGTAAACATCACGGGTTCCTCTACACAGGAAGGGCAAAGGGCAATAACTAGCTGCAAACACTTATAGTCACTAAACAGAAAAGTACATTACTCAATATTCACTTCTTTGACTTTTCTAGGGCTGTCAATCATAACTGTAACATTCTCAGACCAGGTTTTCTGTTACTGTGAAACACTTGTAATTACATCTTCAATAAAATCACTTAAATCCTAAATCTTCAGATCAGTCACACAGGTCGTGTCTCAGCCATGTGTTTGAGCGCATATGTGTGTCGTGTTGCATTTTTCTGACTGGGTCACAGAGCGCACGGCCAAGCGCTTTGTCATGGTGATGCCCATAGATAGTACTGACCAGTGTCACATTACCTTCGTAATGAAGAAAAAGCAAAGAAAAGAAAACCGCTATCATCTTTCAGCCAGACCACCAGGACTGCAGACTCCCTCTCATTCCATGTAGAATGTTCTGAGTCACCTGCCCACTTAAAATAAACACTACTATTAACAAAACAACTAATAAACATCCAGTCAATTCAATTAACTGTCATACATTTTTTTTGAAATAATGTTGATTGAGGCTATATTTGATAATATCTGATGATTAAGAAAAACTTCCCAAAACTTTGTGACTGTGTGAAAACAAGCCAGCCCCAGAATGTCCAAACATCTTAATCCTGCCATCAGGCCTCAATATTGACTAACTAGTAAATATGAAGAAGGTCTATTTACATAGAAGATGCGAAAAGAAGAAATCGATGCCTTTACATTCAGATAAGTCTTAATCCACTTCCAAGTTCCAGCTCCACTGTATTATTGTTGCTCTACAATCTCTCTTAAAGTGATTCCGTACACTCACAGTATCTTATAGTTTCATTGATCGTTCGTCTAGGAAAACCGAACCAAACTATCCGTGGCTCTTGCACTACACAGAGGTTTGTCCAATAAGTCATTCTCTAGAATGAGAAGATTTTAAGCAAATCCAAGTAGCAAATCCTAGTTTGGATGGTGGCGCTCAAACACAGTTTTCTAACTATTCTATGTAGGATCATACTTTCAAATGAGTGATAAAAGATGAGAACGATTCAAGATTTTGCTTGGGTTACACTTTCATTTGTATTTCTCAAGCTGGTTGACTAATTCGTAACCTAAACCTGAAAGATCAGGCGATACCCTAAAACAAGATAACTGGCTATATCCAGTGAAAAATGATATCCCTTCCTGGAGGTGCCGTGTTGCGATTCTCCCATTCGGTATTTCTTGGCGTTCATTCTGTTCTGCTCACATCGACTAACACTGCACATGTATGTGAATCACAGGAGCACAACACTAATCTGTGTACATGAGATGGGTTAACTCTGATAGAAAGGAGTCAGTGGATATGGTTTGAGCTTATGTTACACTCATTGCATAGCAAATCACTGAACCTGCCACATTTGATATACTATTATTGACCTGTGTTATAAGTGGTTCACTTATAGAGACAAACAAATAATTGAAACAGAGAAGAAGAAGAAGAAGAGGCTTAAGTTGAAGCCAGCTTGTAGTTTGTGTATTTGTTGCTTAAATATCTTAAATGTACAACGAATCATTTCTGCCTGTGTGCTATTTGATTACTGAAGCCTTTGTGAAATTTATGGGAGATGTTGTTGGGGGGAAATGGATAAACCGTTTTCAAATTAGAGCCGTGCAAGGAAAGAGTTTGGCCATAACTGAAGGTTCAAATAAAAAGCATTTGCTTTTAGGATTTGGATATAGTGATACATCAACATCAATGTATACTGTAGGCAATATAAGGTGTTTTCTCATACGGCAGATGTAGCCGTTGGTTTCACTGTGATGCCCTGCGCAACATCCTCCCTGTTGATCTTCTTAAGCGCCGTGCAAAGCGTATCGATACTAGCCGACTCTTGATTCGCCCAATGACACAGCAGGGCTTGAATGGGCCTCTCCTCTTGTTTGAAATTAGCAATGTGCTCCTCTTTGTATCCCAGCAACCCTGCCAGGCTGCACCAATCGGATTCTTCGTTGGCCCCTGACTCCTCCCCTCCGCAGGTGTGATTTAATAGCTTCTCCACCTCCTCCCGTGTGTGTAAGGGTAAAGATAGGGCTGAACCTCCATCTATCTTAACCACTACAACAGAGAGAACCCGTTCAGTCAATGCTTCATGGACTTTTATATCGAAAACAAGATGCAAACACTAACATAAATGATGATACAAAATCTGCAATAACGCCACAATTATTATGAACTACAACTGAATAACACCAAAGCCTACAAAGGAAGTGAAATTCACATTCAAATGTAAATCTGAGTCTTCTACAATGAAATTACAATGTAAAAATACCTATAAAATGGTCATATTACAGCAGCTGGGACGGCAGAAGAAAACATAAAATACGATTTTTTGTAAAGTAAAATTTTTTAAATTTTCAGTCTATTTCTGTAATTTGACATTTTGTAAAATCCCTAAATGTTTTACAGTGAATATATAATACTAGCCCAAAATTTTAACGTACATAAGTTTTTAGTAAAATGTTTTTTGGATTTTTATTGAACTGATCGGAATAAAAAAGCATTTTTCAGGTATGAACTCAATATCAAAGCCACAATCTGTAACTTCTTTTGGTAAAAATATAAAGCATTAGAATAGCATAAAATAGTTATTTATAAGTTGAGTGTTTTCAGTTTGACATTATTTGTCTTTAACACACAAGAAGATAAGTGTGTAAAGTAACCTGCAATTTTATGTTTCAAACAGTGATGGCGATAGAGAGGCAAACGTTACTGATTCAACATTGACAATATTCACAGGGTGGATTGCTGCCTTGGCCGGATTGGAGAACAAAGTCATATTTTGCACATGAAATGCATTTTCTGTGAGCTAAAACCCATTATCTGTTGAAACTCTGACGCTGAACAGATGTAATACTATCGCTTACTTTCAGCCTGTTGTGTTTGTACCTGCATGCGGGGGTCCCTGGGCCTCCTGTAGGCTCTGAATGTCAACAGAGATCCCACTATCACTGTGAAGTTTCTCACCCTCGGGAGAAGGAGTCTGACTGGGGTTTGCACTACACGCTCTGTTGTTGGCTCCATGTTTATTCTGTTTACAACTGTTCCACCTGAAAGACATTAAACAGCAGAAGCTTTAATATTTATCAAAGTCAAAACCCATTTCTAACTTCAACCAAAGTGTTCAATATCTTATTTTAGTTTCAGGCCACTGGATGTCTCTTAAACCAATTGCACAATGAGTCTGAAATTTGTGTCTGAAATTTCTACATGTTAAAAAATAAAAACGACCTCACGTTGTGTCAATCAAATTCACACCGATATTTTCGTCCGTCTTAAAAAGATTCGGACCGGGTTCGATTTTCTGCATTTTTCGCATCCTTCAAGCATTTTGATTGGCCCTTTTTAACAATTCAGAGACACCGAGAGCCAAATACGAAATATCGCGGTATCAGGATGGTTCAGCCATCATGTAGGCACTTTCAAGCTCTTCTGTGGAACACAGAAAGCATGGTTGTGTCCATACAATGGAAGTCAATGGGGTCCATTGTTATTTGGTTAACAACGTTCTTCAAAATATCTTTTTTAATGTTCTGGTTGGGGTGAACCATACCATTAGGCCCTTGGTGTACAGACACCTCGTGGCTCTGGCCTTATTGGCTAGAGATATGATCCATTCTTGCATGCCATTGGTTGTGACTAAAGTTGACACGTCAGACCGTTCAAACAAACAGAACAATGTTTTACAAACACAACAGAGTCACAACGTTTCCTCGTGTCATGAACCAAAGTGGGTCAATGTCACACCCTCCAGATGTCATTTTAATATTGTATGTCTCTACAACCCTCATTGTGTGTTTATTCATAACCTCTCTGCCTTAAAAGAAGATTTGATTGCTAACAACTTCCAAATAATTATTCAAACCAAACCAAGAAAAAAATACAAATAACTAACAGTTTAGGAATCAAGTGATGAAACTGGTAGATAATAAATAAATAGATTATAACTTTATCAAAACATCATGTTCATCAAGGTTTTCAATGAAAGTACCTTCTCAAATCCTAGATTCTTTTTCAACCCCTGTGTTGTCCTACAGAAGTAAATGTGTTTCTTTACAATTTTCCACATTTGCATAATTTATGCACCAACAGGATCACCAAACTGATGTTGATTGGACAAACACATAGTCCTGCCCTAAAGTCGTGGCCTTCGGGCTGGTCGAGACTCTAAAATAAACAGAGCGATGTTTTGACAGCGTCACCGTGTTTGCACTCATGACATCAACCTATATATGACTTATTGATACTTCTGCCTATGCCATATCCAAGTTTAACATTATTGGCCAAATATTATAGTTCATGAGGTTATTAATAATGTGTCTTGAAGTAACTCATCCAATCAGAACGGTCAATACTATTTCCTTTTTTAACTCTCATATTCTAAGATCTGTGACTCATACATAATAAACAATGCACTTGTGACAGATCAGATGGGAGAACAGCCTAGGAGCGTTTTTATTTACGTTTCATAAAAACAGCTCAACTAAAGCTTTAACATCATGGGTCCTGCCGATAGTGAAGATTAAAACAACAGGAAAGAAAAGAAACATTCTCTCACCGTTTGAAGATGATGAAGGCCACCAGTCCCAGCAGCACCGCAGCCAGTATGGAGGTGTAGATGGGAATCAGGTTGTCACTCAGCCCGGGAAGTTTCTTCAGGCCAGGGTCAGCCGTGGTCACACTCTCCGTGGGACCGTCCGGAGGAAGCCTGTCCGTGTACGAGACATCTGATGGAGGAGGAGAAGAAGGAGAAAAAGTAGGGGGGAGAGAAGTTGAAACATATGGAGAAGGAGAAGAGGGAGAGGACGAGCTGTTAGCAGGATCTACATCTGTTGAAGGAAAGGGAGAGAGACAAAGAGAAAGAGTTACAACATCTGTTAGTATGTGTTTCTAAAAGCATGGTTAGTATGGCATGACAGATACAGTATCTCTAAAGCAAGGTTTAATGTAAAGCAGGTAATGTATAATGTTCTGTAGCACATGGGTAGAGCATTATATTAGCGGCTCTAAGGTCATGGGTTCGATTGCCAGGAAACACACATACTGATTAAAGAATTAGATAAGCATTTGTCAAATACATAAATGCAGTCACAGTAACTTGTGAGATTTGTAATGAACCACAGTCACACAAGCATCTATGGTAAGGCCTCACTCATTAAACCTGAACAGAACAGATGTCTGAGTCATCACTAATTTTCACAAAAAATGACTGAATATACCTGTCATGTGATTATC
Organism: Triplophysa tibetana; assembly: GCA_008369825.1. NCBI lineage: Eukaryota > Metazoa > Chordata > Actinopteri > Cypriniformes > Nemacheilidae > Triplophysa > Triplophysa tibetana. Next base: position 20,428,898 of record CM017893.1, read on the forward strand.
GTTACTGTGTTAATTCTATTTATAGTATCGTAAACTATGCAGCACCCATTCAATTTTATTGGATTAAAATGACAGTTCACGCAAAAATAAAAGTTCTGTCATCGTTTACTCAACCTCAGATTTTCCAAACCAGTATACATTTATTTGTTCTGATTAACACAGAGACAGAAATTTGGAATAATGTCAGTCACCGAACTTAAGGGCTTATATTTGGGTGAACTATCCCTTTAAGAGTCACAATGGTTTCAAACTTTCTGCCTCCATACACTTAGAAATAACAGACGAAATGTAAAATAATCAAAGTTATAGATGAATGTAATTGATTTTTATAAACATCCCTATAAATATTGCGTTGATGTTGTGAATTGTTTTTGGTCACGATAGCCGTACTGATAATCTGAAATGTGACAGCCCAAGTCTGAATACAAATTAATAACATCTTTGATATCTTCATTTAAATTGTTGGAAAACACACTTCTATCATTTTTACATATTTTTAAACAACGCAATCGTTTGTATATCAAATTTTGCATAAACTGTTGCTGTAGGAATACAGAAAGAATCTGCCCAAACACATGTTCTGCTCATTTTTATGAAGGAGACAAATGTCTACTGTGCTTAAATTAGTCTTTTTTTATGTCAAGGGAATTGTAAGCAGAGCCGTAAGAAAGCGCCTCAAAAAAAAAAACGGTTTATTTACTAAGACATTTCTACACATCAGCTCCTAAATGTTAGTTTATTTTTTAGCTTAATTTCGCTTTAGCTACCAAACATTATGTACTTCTCTCAGCTCTGTTAAAAACACTTTACTATGTATGCATTCCTGAGAATCATGCAGATTTTTCCTCAAATTTAAAGGGGCAATGTGGAGATTATGGCGGCATCTAGTGGTAGGTTGTGAATTGCCGCCAACAGCTTACTCCTCCCCTTCTTTTCAAAGTACTACGGTGGCTATCACAGGACAAAGACATCATGTTTTCACTACTTTGCCGAATGAGATAACGTATTTACGAAACTCACTCTGTAGAGCAGTTTGTTCGTTTAGGCGTACTGTAGAAACAACATGGCGAATTCCATGTTAGGGGACCCGCGGTGTATGCAGATAGAAATAGCTCATTCTAAGGTAATTAAAACCCCATCCTAAGGTCTTAGACACCTCTAAAGACATAGTTATGTATGCAATATTTTAGGGATGCACCGAAATGAAAATTCTGGGGCGAAACCGATACCGAAAATTCAGGATGCACTAGGCCAAAACCGATACCGAAAATTTGTTTTAAAAACTTTGAAATAGTTTTAATTGAATTTTATTAATATCACACACTAAAACCACACAAATTGAGGAAAACATATTTTAAAGCAATACAACAAATACAACTTTCCTCGTCATTTTTTTACCAATCTTCTAAACATTGTAGTTCTAGTATTATTAGGCCTATATACATAACAGTGGTCAAGTCAAATTTAAACTTGTAAGAAGTTGATATGTGGTGCACAATCATTTTAATAAAAATAACAGGCAGAACACAGAGGGGCAGTGAATATTTTCATGTAAACAGGCTTTACATGAGCTTCAGTTATATCAGCACCTGGCGGATGACGTTCCACGTGATCTACATCATCATTTACTGACAGTTCGTTCCGCTGATCATTCATGTCTGTGAAGAGTCTGTTGCGTTTAAAGTTCAGTTTTTAAACGAGCACGAGTCGATGGGCGTGATCTCTGACACCGACAGTCGCAAAATACACAGAGAGCGTCTGTTTCATTTTCTGTTCGCAGGTTTTGAGCTTTTATTGTTATATGTATGAGTTTTAGACATTGTTATGGTAATCTTACATGATCGTCCTTTGAGAGAGTGAACGCGAGCACTGAATGGAAGCGCGGGCGCTGGATATTTCGGCTTTTATTTCGGCCAGTGTTTTTCTGTCACCCGAAACCGATAATGCCATTTTCAGCCGAAAATTTTTAGCAGCAGAAATTTTGGTGCATCCCTATTATATTCCATTTCTGTCAATAGTTCCTCCAAAATTACACACTTGACCTTTAATTAAAACAGCGAGAAAAATTGCTGATTCTACCTGGGCTTCTTTTGTAACATGTCATCAAGCAAGACTCATGAAAACAGCCCAGAGAATATCACAGTAAAGTTGAGAACAAGAGCACAAGAAACTAAAACGGCTCTGTCTCTGCTTTGTCCGGCTAAAAAAATGGTCCTTTTGATTGAATTAGCCCTGATTCGATTGGGAGACGTAATAAACAGGCTTTATCCTGAGTCAAACATAATGGACACTAGCTAGCGCAGGAGACTGTGATTAGATTGGAGAGGTTTAAAGCCCGGTCCAAGTAGGACAGACCTCGCCCCAGGCTACTGCGCGTGTGTGTGTGTGTGTATGTGTGTGTGAACGGATGGTGTATGTTATACTATAGACAGATGGACAGACACATTGAAGATCATCAGATATTCTGACCAGGGGGGGTGGGAGGTCATTGGGGATTTAGTTTGTGGAAATGCAACACTCTAGAGAATGTGTGCTATGGATTTATTGATCAAAGTAGTGCTGTGTGACAGATTTTGGAGAGAATTTTGGGAATGTGAGCAGGGTAGGATTAACACATCTAATAATTGAACCTAGTTTTTTACAACTTTGCTTGCTTTCATAAATCACAGGACGTTGGTGGTTGCCAGGATGTCTTCATACTGTAAGTGAGATTTTCTGAGTGGTGATTGGTGCTTGATGGGGCTTTCTGGACGGCATTTCTAGGCTTGCATGACCGGTCAAAAGAGACCACACCCAAATCTCTGTCATAATCAGGTTTTTGTGCATTCCTCCCTTAATGTAAGGAAATAGAAATGTTTCAGAACAGTATCTCTCCATTATAATCCAGACAATAACTCATGTCCAGAGCACAAACGCAGTCGGATTCAGGGTTTGTTTAAATTCCTAACTGTGATTATTAGCAAAAGCAATGTAGTGATGCTTGAATATAGCAAACACAGTAATAAACGGTCTCCACATAGACAAACAAGAACACACAAACACAGACACACAAAATAAACAAACAAAGACATGCACACACAGAGACGAGAGCAAATTTTGGGAGAAGACACACCAGGCACCATCACAGACAGAGATCTTCTTTGTCCCCTCTACACACACCCATCTCATAACTCCTTTCCGGATTTTTCTCTTTCTTCTCCACTATCTCTCCATTACATTTCTCATATGAATGCTTGACCTTTAGTCGGGCAATTCTTCCTCTTCCTGAAGATGTGACACAGTTATGTCTGTTTTCTCTCATGCTTAGGTTCTTGTTTTCCTTGTCCTCTTTTTACATTTGATCTGTTTCTGTGTTACACTTTTAGATATTGTTCTGATACACCAACCCACAAAAAAAGAGAAAACTGGATCTTGAGTAGGATTTCAGAAAACACATTAGGGATGATGCCTAATGGAACATAATTTAGACCTCCGTTGAGCAAGCTCTGCTAACGCTTGTGACCAGAAAGTTTTACTAGAGGTCACACCAGAGGCCCAGATTCAGAATTGTAGGTTGACTTCATTCTTTAGACTTCAAAGTTACGGATAACAATCTTTTACCTCTTTACCAAAAACAAAGAGCTAAGTGTTATTCATTTTCAAGATATATTTTTTAGCTCATAGATGATGAAATAGACGAAAAACGAATAACCACAGTCTTCGTTAGGGTTTGCAAGGATGAACATTCCCATTATTATTCCTTGTAGACTAGAAACACTTTAAATAAAGAGCAAATAGATCATTCTGAATAAGTCTCCTTTGTCTCCGATATTTCTCCTGATAGATAGAATCAAAAATCTCATAAATGTCCCTTTCATTAGAGTGTCAGAAGAGATCTCAAGAACGTGTCAAACTAAGCTCAGATTTGTCAAGTCTGCCATCAAAAGTATTGAAGATCCCGACATGAACTCATTATGATATCACACCTCCATACTCTTCGTGTATTTGAACTCTCATTTGTTTCTGTTTTTATTTCTCCTAAACAGTTGGATCATACGCTGATACCTTTATAAAACCCAATAGAGAACTTTATCAACTAAGCTACAAAAAGCAATAATTGCTTTTTGGGACAAAATCTCCAAATAAAAAAAAGTTTTGTCACTCTTGCAACATATGCCATTGAGTGTGAAAGTCTGCCTCCTATTCACTAGTGTTATTTAGTTAATTCCTAAATCTGGTATTAAAACACATACACAGACAGCAGTGGTGGGTGTCAATGGAAGCTATTCACGCTGTGTGATTCCCCTCAGCGTTTTGCATTACATAATGCTGCCAGCACTCTGCATTCTTCATTGTTTAACTTAATAGTGTTTTAGATCCTAAAGCCCATCTTTATACAGCCCATGTGAGCATCAGGAACACACAGGCCTGAACACCCTCAGATTTGATGTTTTAACTTCACGTGTGTATTACTGTAATTATGCATCCGAGTGATAGTAAAATAGGAAAACCTCCCACACATCATAATTCTTCTTTAAAGTCCTGTGTGTTTCAATCAACAATGAGAAAGTTACTAAATCTCCTGCAACACAAGCTGAAATAAGGGTTTGAGCAAGTGTTTCCCGTCAACGGGATCTTACCGTGTCATTATCTTTATTGTCGAGTAACTACACGGCTCCCGCAGATACTGTACATGCCTCGTCACGCTGAAGAGCGGAACATGTCATTTGTTATTCAAGTGGGTACGAGTGCGCGTTTGTTTTCTCTGCGGCAAACCGTGATAGCACTCAGTAAGGTTGGTGTAAGTAACCTGAGAGAGCAGTGGAGAAACTCCATCGCTATTATCGACCGCAGTGGCTTCTGTACATATGCCTTCTCTCTAAATCTGAGCCTCCTCAAATCTGTCTTCATTTTGCCATTGCTGTCTCTGTTCTTTTCTGTTTTCTCCGCTCCGCTGGATCGGCTCCGGTCTCTGTTCAAGTCTACCTTCCTAACCAAGCCTTGTTCCCATTACCAACAAGCAAATCTTGTGATCTGATGTCAACAGAGTCCAATTTTGCTCGTCTGATCTCTTAGTTAACTGAGTCTAGGGGAAGTTGACCATGTCAATTTAGTGGCAGGGAAATCTGATCCTCAATCAGTGCTTCCCATTCAATCATGCGCTAATGCAGAAGTGCTGTTCAATCCCACCCGCGGTCTTCAGGGTTAACTTCACGTCAGTCAAAGACTTTAAGGAAATCGGGATGATTGTTGGGAAATTACCTTGGAATGTTGCAACAAGAATCAAGTATTCTAGTGCATTCCAGAATGCTGTTTCATAATGATGTGTAATGAAATGAATTAAGTGTAATATAAAATGTATATTAGCAATGGGTATGAAGGAAAACTACTGTTGTCGTGGTAGACCGATATATCGGTCATCAGACGATAAATGTCTACATGCATTAGTGCCTTTCTTACAAAAAGTCACTCTGATGTGAAGCCAGCATCTGATAGACAGCAAAATAGCCTATAATTATTAGCTCCAGTTGGAGACAGATGAATACAACCAAAAAAATGACAGATCCTGTGATTGTGTGTTGTTTTTGTCACTTTTAAACGAGATACTGTTTCCCACTGACTCAAAAGACTCTCTCCACTGGGATAAAAGCAATGTGATATAAACATTGTATGGTAATCCAGTAGCTCAGAGATGACGTATTTTTGTTGGCTTACCCAGAAGAAAGCGGCGCGCTGGTTCACTCGACCGAAAGCCTATGCATTTTTCTCATAGACTTTTGGAAGATCGCAAGAAAAGCTCTGTGATTAACAAAGGTTTATGAGGTCTAAAAGTTTTGTCTATCGAGATAATCTTTACAAATGAACACCACATCTGTTACTAAGCTAACACGATGCTATAAACAGTCTACATCTATGGTCGTTTGATATAAACTTCTCCACCACCAAGCATCCGACAACTCTTTCAAACTTCATAAAAATGTGTTCCTTTGCAAATAATTGCTCCCTGAATGAATCCGCATCTACGTTTTAAGAGATTTGTGCCCAATTTGCATTATTTGTGAGCTTTATATGCGCGATGAAGTCTAATGTCCCCACCAAAGGAAGTAGTCGCTTTCAGCAACTTGTTGGCAACCGCCATTTTTAAGACACAATAAGGGTTTAAAAAATCACAAGCGGGTTATAATTGGTGTGTTGTATATCGTAGAATAAAACGTGAAAATATTTAGAGGGTTTTGTTGACAACAGACCTTATGATTTACCAAAAAAACATTTAAAAAACCTATAGACTGGGGCGATGGAACCGGAAGCCCTAAAATGCTTCCTGGTTTTGCATACAAAAATACGTCATCTCCCCTGCTCCCTATTGGTAGGGAAAAATAATACATGCTATTTCAGGATAACTCAACCTTTCATTTTAACAACACAATAAGTGCAACATAATGCTATAATTCACACAAGATCATTGCACATCGAATCCCAGACATCTGCACTTCTGCCCCTTCATTAACTTCTCAAGGAAATGAACTTCAATACTAGAATGTCCATGATGTCATGCAGATATGCTCTCGCCCCACGGAATTGTGGGTGAACCTTGACATGGGGGTTGCGGGGTGTAAGATTATTAGATAAAAGAATAGATACAAATTGTTCTCGACTGAAAGGATTCTCTTGAAACCTTTGGCACAGGCAACCGAGCGAAAAAAATAATTCTTTGTAAGAAGCTGAAATTCCACACTGGGCATTTCAATGATGTCATTTCAGCCACGATCACAGCTAAATCCCAGAGGTTGAATGGGACAAAATCACTGGCCCAAAGTCTTTGCAAATGTATAAGCCAGAGAAAAAGCATCATATGGGGTGACAGACACGAGTCGGATCATAACCCCGGAACCTCACAGCGCACCAAAGCGCCCCCCCTTCTACTAATGTCATAGGCCACATGCCAGAGAAGTGCAGACAGCTGGAGGACGAGTGGCTGTTATGAATGGATACACTTCATTGTCTTATTTGTGTCCAGTATGGACAGACGTCTCAGTTTCAAGGCACACATTGTACAGGCAGAAAGAGAGGTCAAAGTTAAAGAGTCAACATGGGTGATGATAAATCTTTGGCTATGGAGGGGAGGGAGGTTGACCAATAAAGCTCTTCTATGTATATATTCACATTTACCCAGACACACACACAAAACAGGTTTCCAGTGGAATTTGTTCACAATTTATAAAGAAGTTTTAACTCTAATTCAGATTTATACAAATTTATAGGTAATGCTATCTGTTTTACTACCCTTTTCTTTTTAAGTCATTCATTTAAAAGTGCTTTAATGAAAACAAAACAGAGGTCACAAACAGTACTTTACACATACAGAACATTTTTGACAACTGGTTATTATGAAATTAAGAGTTGAAATGGATAAACAAGCTTTGCTTTCTAAACATATCTTCATAAGATCAATATGGTTTGAGACCAATAGTGTTTTTTTTGTAGTTTGATAAAAATTTCAAGTGTTTATTAAAGTATTTATTGAAGTCTTTAAAGAACACATTTTATCTGAAGAAGGAGCACATTTTACTCCATAATATAAATTATATTTTGCTTATTTGCAAGTAAATTAAATATGCAGGTAAATATTTTTTTATAATTCATACTAAATTGATTTAAAACTATTTGTATTACATTAATAATGCAAGAAAAAGGACAGAAAGGTACAAATGAAATTTGATGAAATAATGTCATAAACAATAGTCCTTTGGGGGGCCGGGCATGTTTTTGTGAGCGTCACCCGGAATGTTCTTCATGTTCTCTGAAACTGCCCCCAAACACTATTTCATGCTTTTATTAATGAAATTACACGCCACTTTCATGCTGGATGTTCCACTGACAGATACGGCCTCACATGCAGCTAAAGCTAATCTCCCATTACAGCAGACGAATCTAAAAGTGTCTCTAATCTCAACATCTCACATAATTTTTCATACCGTCTCTCAAATTGCAATGTTCCTTATAAACAGTGCTGTGCAGAAGACTGTTCTGACATGCTAGAGATGTTGCTAAAGGATTCACTCTGTCTCAATTTTCTCCTCTTTATGCAAACCCAGACTTGATACCGAGATCAGATCTCTCTTTATTGGTCAAAACGACGCTTTGGCTTTTTATTCATGCAAAAATCTTGGCACTCATTAGAGTTAACACAAGAGCTCACAATATTCAGAACTCTAGAACTCTATATTGATATTTCCTACTGACACTCTAAAGAAAAATAAATAAATAACCTTGAAAACTGCTTCTGGTCTTTTATCTGAAATTGATGCCACATTTGTTTGCAGTGGACAGCTTGCATGCTTTGCTGGCTTTCTTTTTAAGTGTATTTTTCTGTGTATAAAACTAATTCACCTGTGACCCCTGACCTCTCACCTCTAACCGAAGGTCAGACGAGGTCAGAGCGAACCTCATGTCGATCTCTACGCAGATAAATATCACAGGCCTACACATATAAGCATACATGCCCAAAAAACCCTCTTCCCAAATTTAAAACTCATCTTAAAGAAACATAAGAGCATAAACAATGCTGAATCATGAATAAGTTCTACATACACACACGCACACTGAATCCAACTAACAAGGACCTTATACATACATATACACGGCACGGTCGCTGAATCATTTGTGGGAGGGCCTATTGTGGAGGGCAACACAGTCTACTGATACATTGTCTTCTCGTCTTACGAATTCAACTTTGCGATGGCATAGAACAGAATAAAATAAAGATCCACATGATCTTGTTTTCCTGGTCTCTTGCTCTCCCTTGCATTTGAATGGAATGCACAAGTTTAGTGATACACACACGACAAAACTATCTTAGAAACGTTCTTTGCGATGCCATAACAATAAAATCAAGTGAAAATCTATTGACTCCACTTTCAAGGCAGAACATCAGCTGCGTTTAAAACCTCATTCTCTCAACCCTGAAAACGTCTTAACAGCCAGACACAGAACAAAAGCCTGATTCTTCCTTCAAGATTCCGCTTGAACTTTTTTCACTGCTAAGCTAAGGTCAGACAGATCCAACGCTTCCAGGTATGCCAAGGCAGAGTCAGTGGAGCACCGGTAGGCGTACATACTTCACACAACTATTTGCAGTCTACGTATCTACATTACAAGGTCGCTCTCCTCCCGAGCAGTTGCTACAATCCCAAATACCGAACCGATAAGACCAGAATGCCCAGGTGTGTTGGAGATTCTGTTACCCAGCATGACATTAAGGTTGTTCCACCTTAACTACTTTAACCAGCAATGTCCATTTCAATGGAAACTTGTACGTTTTACTGGTATACTGGTACTGGAATATTACTGGTGATCAGTTTAGAGAAGTTCATTAAGCAATATGTAAATGTAGCAGGAAAGATCTCAAACCAGACTGATAGTAGAGTCTGTTACTAGTTGGAGCATGTCTTAGAAGTGTGCCTGCAAGAAACGCCAAAGTGATACACAAGCACACAGTTGGCTACAATCTTGTTGCAAACTTAAAACCTGAAAAGAGGACCAACAGTCATGCAAAATAAATTCACGTTCAGACATTTGCATGTGGTGTAACTATTTAGTTACTGTAAGCAAGCACCTAGGAACACCCTAGCAACAATCGAAAACACCCAAGCCACCACATAGCATTCTGCCAGACAAGTAAAAGGGTGTTCAACAATGCAGTTCGTCATTTTTGTTCCTACCTTGGCAGATGGCGTCACTGACAGAAGTGCAGCTCTTAAACTCCATATCCGGCTGCTCGCACACTGAGCAGGGCAGACACGGGTCGAAAGAGGTTTCCTGGTCTGAGAACGTGTCATCAAGGCACTCCTCGCAGATCGTGTCGCGGTCGAAGTTACAGCGCATCAGCACCCCCTGACCCACAGGACACACCGTGCATGCCTCGCAGCGGCCTGTGACGCTGCTGAAGAAGAAGCTGTAGTCACAGACGCAGATGGCGTCGTTGGAGTCGGTGCAGGGCGTCAGCATGCGCATGAGATTGGGACAGGGTGTGCACGTCTGACATTTCTCCGTGTGGCTGAAGTTCTCGGAGAACGTCTCGCCTGAAGACAGACAGAAAGAAAGGTTGACAATTTCAACACTCTTACACTTTGGGAGTTCTCTCCTTAAAAAGCAATGGTATCACATTTGATCACATTTGAGTTTTCAAAGAGTATCATTTTATTTCGTTTACACACATGTTTTAGTGGCATATTGAATAGATAGCAAAAGTACAATAATGGCAGGGACGATGTAATGTAATGCAATGTTTACTGTCATTATTATCTATTCTGGCATGAACCATTTACCTTTACAGTAACATTTACAGTTACCCTGAAACAAAAGCCAAATGAACTGTGCTGACCATTTGAATGGACATTAGAGCACTAACAGTGTGTCGAGAGTCTATGGACGAAGAACGAATTACAGTATTAATATTGCAAAGAGCAGAGAGAAAATATCAAAATGCTGCATGCTTATGGTATTGTATTCCAATCCTCTATCCTATTCGGATATATTAGAGGATAGGATAGAGGTCTGGCTATCAATAAATTATTCAAGATGCTATTTTGTGTGAGTGTGTGTGTGTGTGTGTAAGAGACACACCACAATCTTTGTGACCAGACCCCACTTTCCCTTCGCATCCCAAACCGTATCAAGTCTCAGTACAATATATGCCACTGGGCCATGGGGTATTCAAGAAGTGACCGGACGCAGTCCCAGAAAGAAAAGGAGATAACAAGCTCATGTCATAGTTATCCCTAGATCTATCCATCAACGTAGATGAAATATTATTGTGTCTTTGTGCTGGACAAACAGAGTTGCAAATTACGGCTTCTCTTACTCCCCTGTGTGCTGCTGCTGCTAATGGCTCTCATGATAAGGGGGTAATGCGCTGGTTTCTAGGGGGCCTGGTACAGGGGCTTTATTTAGGATGGGGTGATGGGTAATCTGTGCATTTCCTGCAGATGAAACTCGTCTGCTCTCCTCATCTTTGTTCTTTGAGACCCATTAGCATAATGCCAGCCATCAATAATGCATGTCTATGCATTAAAAGAGACGGCCAGCGGGCGTGGGGGTGTTCTGATCCGTACAGTAGGAGAGTGTACGTGTGAATCCACTTCAGTACAGTTAACTGCTGACATAACATTCTGTCAATGGCTTCTGTTTGTCAAAGTATAAAAAAGAAAAGATGCAAAGACAGCACAAGCCTTTACATTACTTATAGTTTTAGAATGAACTACAAGAGGATGGGGTCTCAGGTGGTCACAGAGACAGTACAGAGGCATGAGACAGACCACTAGAAGCAATCAATAATGCTCAATAGGACAAATGTAGTATTCAATGACTTTCAGTTAACAGAGACAATAACATTTACTCTACAATGTGTATTAACTACTACACCGGTATAGGAAATACAATGATTTTATAAAAGCATTATGCAAAATTTATGATTGTATAAAACTACATTTAAAATGTGTTGAAATGTATTTGCAGATTTGTATTCCTATTACTTACATAGAAATAGTTACTAGAGACCATTTACAAGATAGAAACTGACAGATCGTAAAGCGACTTTCTGAATCCATGAAAATTGGTTGCTCAGTATGGGATTTACGATGGTTCACCAACATTTAGACAGATCTGGATGCAGGCCATTTTAAAAAGGCCAATATTTTATTGTATGAGTTGAAAGTTGGATTAGCAGAAGATCAATTTGTAAGACACTTTTAAAAATAGAAAGACAGAAGAGTTAAAATACAGCCAGGTCCATATAACGTTCAATGAACAGAAACAATAGCTTCATTCATCGCCGGGTCTAGAACCCTGTCCTGAAACTCCAATCTGTTAATCTGATGTGGTACAAACACAGTCACAGTTTAACATTTAAAGCCTATTCAGATTGGATTTCATTATTACCATAAAGATTCTAGTGCTATCAAATGTTGGGGTCTTTCGACCCGCTGGTTTAAATGAACCTGAAAATGTCCATATTGGACTCTACCAGGTGCTGAAACAGTATCTAGAAGTCTACAGTCTGAATATTTTAAAGGTCCAGTGAATGAAGTTTTGCGGCATCTAGTGGTGAGGTTGTGAATTGCAACCAACGGCTTACTCGACTGTGAACTGTCACAAATGTGTTTCCCGAAAAGCAGGCATCCACAAAAGCACCGCATTTATTGTGTTTTGTAATTGTCTGCTTGCGCAAGTATTATCCTATATGAAAATCATTATATTCAGGGGCTTCTCTTACATTTCTTACTGATATTTAGGGGCACTTTATTAGGAAGTGACAGTTGACTAGTTGGATGGAAACATCTGTATACTGAAGCTAAAATGAGCCATGAATTCTTTGACAGTACAGTGATGGGAACCTATAGTGACATTTTAAGTAAACAGAAGGTAAATCTCCCTGAGGGCTACAGATACAGTACAGTGGTTATGTTCAGCTGGGTGTGGCTCATCCGCATTACACAGCTACCAACAGCACTTAGGACTTTTGATATTGCACCATAATAATTCATTTTTAAGAAGAGTTTTTAAAGGGAAAATATAAAAATAGATTCTTGCAGAGATAACTACTGTATAAGCAAGGTTTTCAAAGGTTTTCCCTTGAACAAAAAGCCGTTCAGAAATGACACAATTCCTTTGAAGGGGTCATATGGCGTGAACACGTGTTTTTCTGTGTCTTTGGTGTGTTTTCAGCAGTGTTGTGAAAGTTATTTCTATACTGATTTTAGTTTGAAAATAAAAAATACTAAGATTAAACACATTTAAATACAAAAAATTCAAAGGCATTTTCAAAGGCATCCCATCCCATCACTGAACTGGATTATATAGAATTCTAACTAGTCAACATGTTAACGTTAGCTTACCTTGTCATTGCCGCTGGATCTTGCTAACTAGCTTCCTGAAAGCAGCCCAATGACCCCTTAAAACCCGCCCAAAGGGAATGAAAACTAGCCCAATTATTTTCTGGAGTCAAATAAAAGTTAATAACTGCCAAAAGACGTTATATTGCTGTATTTGCTTATCTGAATGGTTTCCAAGGTATTGTACATATTTTTTGTTCTGTTGAACTCAAAAGATGTTTTTGGGGATTTAGGAAAGCAAAAACGTTTGGGTCACCTTTGACTACCATTATGATCTTTTCTCCTATGGTAGTCAATGATGCACAATCATTTTCAGTATCTAACATTCTACAAAATGTATTCTTGCAGAATCGAACAAAGACATTTATACAGGTTTGGTACAACTAGAGGGCGAGTAATCCATAACAGAATTTACATTTTTGGCCTGGGTGTCCCTTTAAAAAAGATCCCATGTGTGCTCCAGGCCACGCACGGAAATGGACGAGAAACGTGTTCTCCATTCGTAAGACATGCAAAAACTTGCTTAAGAAATAAGCATGGTTAAATGTATTGCACATGTATAATGTGTACAAGCATGTCAATGTTTTAGTTGTTCTGCGTATAGCGCTGCTCAACGTGATATTTGGCAGCCGGTAGAATCAAGTGTTCTACACTTACGAGTGATTTTTTCCATTGTGCAACGTGACATACACCTCACGAAACATTTGTAAAAACATAATTCGGATGCATTGTCTAATACAGGCGCTATATTTTTCTCTTTGGTTGAGCTGAGCTCCCGCGTCCCTCCCTGTACTGTAGCCTGCCTGTCAGACTCGTTCCCCACACTTTTGAGAACGGGGCGGTCCTGGAGTTGCCAGGTATTCTGATGTTCCAAATATGGTAAGAGGCGCAACATTTCCGTCACATGCTTGCAGTATTCGACCAATCAATGCACAGGTTAACTGGTCAATCATAACAACCCTTGCTTTTAAGAGCGATGAGTTTTGTTAAAAATCTGCGCGTTTCAGAGAGGCGGGGCAAAGAGGAGATACAAATATGCACCGTAGGTAGAAAATACAGCGTTTTTGAACCTTAAATCGTGTATACGAATTGCCTTACATCTCAAACAAACTGTGATTTTCATTTTAGCCGTGTCATATGAGTCCTTTAAAAATTTTGTTTATTCTATCAGTCTAAAGGATTTATGTGTTAAGAAATCATATGCTGTGTGACTTACATTAATCACTTCTTAAACAGCTGTTTTCATTCCAGAAGCACCAGATATGCTAGTTTTGAGTTCTCAACACATAATTGCTGAAGTGCTGTCGGGCAGCGTTGGATGACTTATGAGAGCTGTGAAAGGATCAGTTTGGAGTTTTCAGCATGTAATGGTTTGAATGTTGATGGATGGGGTCAGAATCTCAATTCTCAGCACAGGCCCTTAGGGAAGAAGCCTGACGGAGAGATTGGAAACTAATTACACGAAGAAGAATGTTGTGGGTTACGGCAGTTTAACACTGGACACAGAAAGGGTGTCAGACGGGAACATGAAGACCGGACACGACACGTTTTCTGCTGTGACACTCACAGAACTCATTGAAATACAACTATGGGTAAGTAGTTTGCCTATTTTCTCCTGAATTGAAATTCAAGTGTGATTTGTTGGTCCAAAAGGGAGATAAAAAAAGATGCATCAATTAATTAAATTAAAGATGAATTTGGCTGGAATGTTTTGTACTTTTAATTTAATTTATTTAAAAAACAGTTTAAAAAACTGTACTTTTTTTAAACCACAGTATACATCGTTGCAAATGTAAAAAAAACTTTGGAGTATGACTATTTTTGGTCACATTTCGGGTTACTTGTTGTCTATTTCCATTCATCTCTCTTGTGTATTTCATCTTGTTCAGTTGGGTCACGAAAGCAGACGTGTGGGAGACAATTTTAAAATCGGTGGGATTCTGGAAGGCTTCGAATGAGGACCTGGCTCAGGACCAACTCATATGCAAAAAAAACGTGCTTATGATGCTCCAACGGGTGATCCAATAAAGTCACAAAATGTCATGTACCATTGGATTTTCCATAATTAATTTCACTCAGAGCTGTAAGCGGCCTGAAACACTCGGAACGGTCTCCGAGCACTCCAGACTGTTCTTTCTCTCATTTCCTAAAAGCATTTCCACTTTAACTGCTAATTACCGTTCACAGCTGAAAAGCCTTCTGACCTGAGAGTTCAGGAAATGGCATTTTAAATAAGGCAGCAGAAGCCTCATCTAGTGCTGCTGCGGCCAACATATTGGTTTAAGAGGACTGTGTGTGTGTGTGTGTGTGTGTGTGTGTGTGTGATACTCACTGTCAAGACACGGTTCACACACTGTCTGATTCTTTCCACAGGGCTGGACCATGCCCTCACCTGGCTGGCACTGCTGGCAGCACTCTCCTTTAGCTGTGAACGCCCCCGTGGGACATGTCTCCTGTGTGGACAGGACATCCCCCTACACAGATAAACATGAAAAGAAAAAAATACTTATTAGATCAGATTTGAAAAGAGAAAGAAACACTGAAGAATCCAAATATCCTACCACACAAGGCATCAGCCAAATGACCAAATACAAAGCATGTCTGAATGAGGTTCACATGTTTTATGTGTATTAAAACATAACACAATACCACATTTCCACTGGGTCACACTACCCTGATGTCATGAACACAATTTATGATGTGTTGATGGATGGAAGGAGATGAATATGTGCTAATAATATACGACTACATTACAGATCTCCTTGCACAATCGCAGAACACTTTTTATTGTGAATGCATTCTTGGACACTATATTATTGTGTTTGTCAGGGCAATGAAAAGAGTGAATTTTACCAATTCAATGTGGTAGAGAAAAAAGTCAGAATGGTTAGGTTTAAATGAATGTATTTTTTTATTTTATGTTTTTTTCTGGTGCCCCAGTGGCCGGAATATTTGCCAGTTTTTTATGTTACAAACGTTACATGCACGTTTTTGTGGCCTAAATAATAACAGTTGATTATTTCTGAAAACATGCAAAAGAAATAACAAGTAAATGACATTAGCAAGTAAGTAAAAAATATGTCTAGCCAGTTTTATTTTAGGTTACATAGAAAGAGATGGACAGTATTTGAATTATAATATTTGAAATACGTATTTAATTACTTTTGATTATTTTGTAATTTGTATTTTCCTTAACAAAACAAGTCATTTGTAATTAAGTACTTTGAGAGACGGTATTTTGTATTTTAAAATACTGAATTATTTTTTCAAAACCTATATTTTATTTTTGCTACAATAACAAACACTGTTCCGAAAGTGGTGGGCACATTTTGAAACCTCAATATGTAATAAAATTTGAACTAAACAGTTTGATGCACAACAAAATATATTATTACAATTACTTTTATTAAACAGTAAAGAACCCTCAGGATTTTGGTTGGGGAAACACTGTTCTAGACTATGTTGATAATACCAATAATAAAAAATCTACTCACCCACAGATTGTTCCAAACCTGTATATATGTCTTTGTTCTGCTGAACACACAGTAAGATATTTGGAAGAATGTCAGATCTCGTTTTCATTTTTTTTTTTTTCATTTTATTAATATAAAAAAAATGTTTTTTAGTTTTAGAAATTTTGGTTTATGCTTTTGTCATTTTAGAATTTATTGGTTTATTTTTAATGTTACTATATAAGATTACATTTTTCCAATAATTTTTAGGTCAATATTTGATTTGATTTCAATGAACAGGAACGTTTTCAAAGTTTTAATTTTAGTAAACTAAAATAACCTTGGATCTCATTTCCCTTTCCTGACATAGTTGGGAAAATAAATACAATGGTAGTTAATGGAGAATGAGATCTGACATAAACTTAGAAAAACCAAGTTTCGGTACAGTACATGTCAGGTTTAATTATTGATAGGACATATGCTGTTTAATTGTGATTTTTGCCAGCGATTTTAAAAAGATCTTCCTTCCCCCATTCAAGTAGATAGGACAGTGGACTTGTTTACTGCCCAGAGGCATTGCAAACAAGGCCAATGAGTGGCACGACTTACGTAAACAGACTTTGGTCACAGGAGAATGAGATAAATCAATAATGATAATAATATTAAAATGATGTGATGGCCTACATGTTTATGTGAGTGTGTTGCTAAAATCTGTGTGTGATGGAATTACTGTATTGTCAAATTACAAGTTACTTGTATTTTAATTAAACCAATTTTTTTACAGCAGAATTTTGTATTTAATTGAAATACATGTCATGAGTTAGTAATTCGTAACTAAATACTTTTAAGATGTATTTGTGCGCATCTCTGAATATTATTTAGCTAAACTTAAATGCGTTAAGTTACACGACCCATTAAACAAATTGTGAATAAATTAACATCCAATGAAATGCAACAAAATGTTTTTTTAATACAGACATACAATAATTATAAATCTAATTTAATCTCAATGTAAATTGATTAAAATAGTATATTATTAGCCAGATCGATAAACAGACCAAGATCGCAAGTTAACTTGGGGCCAGGCACGTGCGTTCGTTGAAAATGTCTATAGAGACTTCTCCCATCTAGCATATTAACATATATCATATTAAAAAAACCTTTTGTTTAACATAAAGAAGCGGAAAGCTACAGTGCAACCCCCAGCTTTTTATCCCATTTACTTATGTTATATACGTTCCTTGACTTTGTATATGATTCGTCAGTTATTCCAAATATGTTTCATCTAAAAGCTAATTTTTCAAGTGATTTTCTATAGGCTGAAATCCCCTACACGGCACAGGCTACTGGATAAAACTAAACAACAGTTAAATGTTTACATTTTAGGTTGTGTATCATTCTGTTCCAATAGGCCCTGTTCCATTCTGTTACTGTAACTGTTTATAATTTCATTCTTGATGTAATGCAATGTGTATACACAATTTAAGGTTTAAAAAAGCAGTATTTTCCACATACCGTGCATGTTTATATCTCCTCTTTGCTCCGCCTCTCTAAAATACACAGATTTTTTCCAACACTCTGAAAAGTGAGGTGTGCTATGATTGGCCAGTTAACCAGTGCGTAGCGATTGGTCGAATACTGCAAGTGTGTGACGAAATGTAACACATCTTACCATATTTGGAACGTCAGGTTCCAACGCAATTGTACTGACAGGTCGCTCACCACACTTGCATATGTCAAATTATACCACGAACTGATGTAGATTTTTGGGGGTGTGGTTACACGAGACGTTTCAGGCAGCTCTGGGTGAGCATTTGCTTTTAGATAGAATTCATCTTTTGTTCCGACACATTCATTTTTGCAGTTTTACGTGTCTACTACATTCATGGGCCACTTATAACACACCAAAGACACAGAAACACACTTATTTGCTCCATATGACCCCTTTAACATTTTGATTTACTCACAAATAATTTCTGAAGTGAAAATGTTTTCTGAATGCTGTTTCATATTAAATTTAGAATTACTGTTTTGCAATAAATTCAGCATTTATCTGCTCATTGTAGAGCTACAGCTACGAAACCGAACAAAATGATGATTTACATCACACAATGACACGACAAATTATACTTTGGGAAACTTGTAAAAAAGTATATGTGGCAACAGAAGATACTGTAACTGCTGACCAGTATGAGTTTTCCTCGGCTGTTATTCTAACATCTCTTGGGAATGCAATCCCAGAAACTTCCCATACAGACTCGGAGCCAAAAATACAATCTGAACAGTAACGCTGCTCGACTTGTTGCATTATTTAGTGCTGATAATGTCTAATGCATGTCAACAGCATTGCTTTGGAAAGATAGAGAGCTTCAAAAAGAAAAAAACAGGTATCAGCCTGTATCAGCAGCACATGACTGAACATTCACGGTACATTTAAAAGGTGCAGGTTTTTTTTATTCTAGATATGATTTGGCATAAATGAATCTAATGGTTTGCATTATGATTACGGCTGCCTGTCTACACCGACAGAGTGGAGCGATCGATTTATGACATAAAGACGTAAACTTGAAATGTCCCACCAAATCCATCAGTTTATTAACCACACAATTTTAACCAATATTTTTAGGTGCACCTTTGCAGAAGAATTCCCAGACTACTGAAAAATCATGGCATTCGCCTTAAGTTTTGTTTACATGGTAACGTAGCGAAGAATTTTGCCTCGTGCTGAAGCGGCTGTTGATTTGCTGACGCCTGAGGGAGGAGGGTGAACCAAAAGAAGCGATTGGCTGAGCGTGTGGCAGTCGTTTGTCACAGGTGTATGGAATGACGTTTAAAGATTGGGAGAAGAAAGGCAGAGTGTGAGATAAAGAGTAAAAGAGAAAGATTAGATGATCCGCTTCAGGGCTTTGTGAATCAGCTGAATAACTGACAGTGATGGGTGAGGAGAAAAGAGGTTGGGAAAGCACAAATTAACATTCCCTTCGTTTCTACCTGTCCCACACATTACCCCCTGGCATGAGGTAACCTCCTCCTACACACAAACACACATGAGCATTCCAGCTCCAGGTAAAGTTTAACAGCCCTCAGAAGAATCTGTAGTCAGTGTTGTTCTCTATCATGACATTCTTTGATTAACAAGGTTAAATGTGTAAAGAAATTATGTAAAGGCTCATGTTTGGATGTCACGAAACCTGTTTGGAGTCATTTTTATTCTTGACAGAAGAACAGACTGTGGTAACGTGTGTGTGACATTCATTTTTTATTACAGGTCTGCTTGAAAATGCTAGTAATGGAACTCCAAATAAAACCACTTATTAGAAATTTAAAGAAACAAACCCCAATAAAACAAAAAACAGAAAATAAAGCAAAAGTGAATAATTCGATTACTTTTATTTTTATCTATGCTTTTATCCAAAGTGACTGACATTGCATTATCCTATACATTTGTTTCTAAGTATGTCCAATCCCCTGGGATCAAACCCACGACTTTGCGTTGTTAACACTGAGCTACAGGAAAGCTGTAAAAGCTGAAAGATCACTTATTTATTTCTTACAAAAAGTAAAACTGTTACATTATTTTTCAGCTACTTTTTTTCATCTAACTGTTGCTCCCATAGAGCGATGTATGCCATAGCCCACAAAAGATTTCTTAAAGGAACAGATCAACCAAAAATAAAAAAATCATCATTTACTCAACCTCCATTTGTTCCAAATCTGTATAAGTTGGAAGAATGCTTGTAGCCAAATAGTTCTTGGCCACCATTGACTACCATAGTAGAAAAAAATGCAAATTTTTTCTGTACGTTTTTCAACAGAACAAAGTAATTTATACAGATTTGAAACAACTTGAGGGTGAGTAAATGATGATTACAGAATTTTCATTTGTGGGTGAACTGCTTCTATAAGATTATGTTAGTTGAATGTGTTTTGTTAATTCAGGTCTGGCCAGCCATCTCTGTGTAAGTTACAACAATAAAATTATTTTAGCAGTTAAAAATGTAAAAAAATCTTACGAATCTATTCAACTAAAAAATAACATTTTACTTTTTTTAAATAGTAATTCAAATATTAAAAGCAAAGTCGCTGTTGTTACTTCAAAAATTTGATATGATTACTTAATTCGGTAATACAAAATACGTTAGGCTACTACTTGCAATGTGTTACCCCAGACGACAGACATGTACATTTTCTTAAGTGTGATATGAGTTTGCCCAAGCAAAAGCCATTACCACATCTCTATACTAACACATGTGACGTCATCAAATGTGTCAGCTTCCTGCGACGCACAAACGCTCGTCGAATTCGTTCTCCATTGTACTCAAATCTTTGTTGTGGTGTTTTGACTCCTCCGCTTCGGCGTGTTGCTTTTGTGTCGTACTTCTTCGACAACTGCACACCGCAAACGTTCCATGTGTGTATTGTCACGTAGTGAGCTCTCAACATTTTCTTGCGCATGCACTGCGTTTCGTCAGCGCGGCATCAAATTTGGGGTGTCCTTGGACAGGGCCTGCGGACACCTGCCGACTCTTCTGATGAAGAAAATTGCGGAGTGCCAACGCAGATAGATTTAATTTACCTGCAGCTTATTGTGTTCTGTAGCATGTTATTATGCGGTGGCTATTCTGGGGAGTTGTTTCCTGGCTCAGGTTAAAAGAACCAACACCCAAGTCTCTATCATATTCTGATTTCTATCACCCTCAATCAAAGTCTTAGGATTTATTTATCTATTCAATCATGTCCCAAACAAAAATTGATTTCCCAATTTCTCGGTACAGGAATAGCATGCCTCTCTTCAACAAGATTTCTGTATTATTCGGCTCAATAGCACAGGCAGCATAGGACGAGTTTGTTCAAATCCCTAACCTTCAATATAAGTGATAATACAATACGCTTGCCTTAGCAATCACCACTAATGACTGTAAAGTGTTTCCAAACAAGGCTTGTGTACAGGTTTAGATAATAAGACGAGGAAATTATGCCTGACTTATTCTTTTTGATAGCCTTAAGTAAGAAATATCACAGATGAGATGTCTTTCGTGTCTTTCTGTTTCTTCTACACAGCATTAAGATTAAATGAAGAACAACTGGAAACGTGCTTAAGTCTCTCAGCCGTTTCATGAGAAAATCTATGAGCAGTAACATTTTCCACTGGGAATTCATTGCACACACAAAGACGTTTTACAACTGAAATGATTTAAATGGAGTTGTAAAGTATAACATGACACACGCGTTCTTGAAAACCAAAGCATGATCACCAATGTGATATATGTGTCATAAACAGATGTATTTTGACAGAAGATACTGCAGAGTCTCTCACTGACACACACACACGGTTCATGATGTTTGGGAACTGACGTTTGAATGCACTTAACTCACAACCCTTATAGCCTGTTGGCGCATGTCAACAATTTAAAGTCATCCACGTTTCTGGCAAAGCGAACTCTCTCTCTAATGAGCTTACTGGAGTTAATGGAGCTCTTCTCTCTGTCTCTGTTTGCTTTAGTTGTTTGCAGTGTAAAGTCATCTGATTTACAATCCCAAAGGCCAATTTTTTCTATTGCTAATGCTTTGGTGTGAAAGTATTACACTTTTGTATTTTATATTTCCCACACTGTGTATGTGTGAGTGATATCGGAAATCACATGTTGACAGATCGTTGAGATGTCTGCTTTTACTTTTCTGAGCCAACTGACAGATTTTCACCTGGTGGATAAATCGTTTTTCATCTTGATATGTGACATCAAAGAGACGGTGGTTTTGGCTGTTTTTTCCAGGGCTAGTAAGTCCCACCTAGATTCCCCCCCAAAACCACTTCGCCCTGGCAAACACTCCAGACAGTCACCCTAACAGTATGGAGGTGACACATGCCAAATATGCCATATGCTTAGACAGTTAACTGGAGAATGGCAACAGTCACGCCATATAAAAAACGTATTACACATGTTTTTTTACTAGATAAACACAAAACATGGTTACTGTAGTTAAACCATGGTAACCATGAATTAACCATGCTTTTCTTAATGTATAATTTGCATATCATCTTTCATTTTTTTTTCAAAAATATCAAACGGATCATCCAGAAACCACAAGTATTTTTAAAGCTGTGTGTGTACTGTCTGCATAGCTACTGCAATGATATAGCTGGACGTAAAATGACACTTATATGTAGGTGTAGTTCAGAGGACACGCGCTGACATCCCGCTCGACTGCGACATTGTTGTTGCCCACACGCCCATCATGCTCTTTACATGGGTGTAACTCCAGCCTCAGTTTTAAACAAGACAAGACACATAACCTTAAAACAAACAATTCCACAAAACTGGTACTTCCATCATCTCAATGTGTCGGCAGTTATCTTGGCATGCTTTATCAATTATCTGTCTTTATGGGGAACTCCATGTGCTACTATAACACACACACACATACAATTAAAACATTAATAGCAGCCACACTTCAGCTGAAATAAAAGCAATGTGCCTGTCTGTCAAAGTGGGAGTGAAGAGATTATTGAAGTTATGGATAATGAAAAGAAGTGTTAACACATCATTTTATACTGCATTATTATTCACTTTGTGAAGCATTATGCCTTTTCACAAGCCATACTAACGCATTTCAACACAATTCTTTGTAACTATTAATGGTTAAACCTTTTAAGAACACAACGACTTTGGCTGGATCATGTGTTTTGATGCATTCACCTCTTTAAATGATGGCATTAAATAGGATAGTAGTACAATGTGTGAGTGTTTCTAACAAGTAAAAGCTCTTTAAGCATTATTATAATAAAAAATCGAATGATACATATACATTCCAACAGTATGTAATGAACCTGTTACAACACTTTAATAAGTAAAACATGCTTCGGCTAAAGAAAGAATTGAAGTGTAAATTGCTCTTTCGTTTGACTGTCAAGATCGAGGTAAAGGCTACCTGAGATTGATCACAGACGGATTAGAGGTACTATGTACTCACCACTCCGAGTAAAAAGAGTAAGATCACACTGAACATGCTGTCTTCTGTGAGGATGACTTATTCACTCTTTGGTTTGGGCATCTTAGTTCCTCGCAGACTCAATATAAAGCTTGAATACTGTCCGACTGTCACGCGCGCGTCCGTGTGAGTACTTTCACAAATAACCCACGAGCATTATAGTGTAACTTCTGTCCTCCAGATGAAACCTGTGGAAGTGGGTCGCAGTCTGTGCATGTGCTCGTGTCAAGCTTTCAAACGCGTAAAAAGACTCGCCGCCTCTCTCTCTCTCTCTCTCTCTCTCTCTCTCTCTCTCTCTCTCTCTCTCTCTCTCTCTTTCTCTCGTATGTCAGCGCAGAGAGTTTCTGCTCCCGCATCTCATCTCACACAAACACAATAAATCACTGACTTTTAACAATGATTATACATATTCTAATACTTTTTCTTGTGGGGAGTACACTCCCGAAAAGTGGAGTTGGTATAAAAACATTTTAAAAATAGAGCGTTTAAGTAAAACGTGTTTTCTGTTCAAGACTTGTTTTATATGAATTGTAGTAAACAATAACTGAAGT
Organism: Triplophysa tibetana; assembly: GCA_008369825.1. NCBI lineage: Eukaryota > Metazoa > Chordata > Actinopteri > Cypriniformes > Nemacheilidae > Triplophysa > Triplophysa tibetana. Next base: position 20,452,763 of record CM017893.1, read on the forward strand.
AAATGATACGGTAAGTTGAATGGAATGGAATGAAAGTAACATAAATCATAACTGAACAAAGAGTATATGAGGCTAGGCTTTCATGTAACATTAAACTGTTACAATGTGAACATTTCCCTCCGTCTATAAAGAGATTTGCCTGAGAACTTTGATCCAACCTCCCGCTAGAGGGCGATCACACACTAGATTACATCTGAGAAGATTCCTGACACGTGTACTAATTGTATTAGATAATCACGTATCAAACCAAGTGACATCTCTAATGAGGCTAGAGTAGTTTCTTATATAGGAACGGCAAAGCATGTCAAATTGAATTTTTGTAAAAAAATAAAAATGATTCAAAGCATACTAGAGAATCCATAGATGGTTAAAAAAAGTACTTCAGGTGAAATATAAAAATAACACATGTACAAATGCAACTATATCTCCCCTCTGTAAACATATTTTCAAATCAGTGATATTTGAACAGCCAGAAATGCCCCCAGCATTTGCTGTCCCCTGAAGCATCAACAAAACCTACAGTGAACAACTACTTAAGAAATGTCAAAACCTGTTATTACATCATACCAAATACTAACAATTACAAATTATCAATGACAAATTATACCATATTACCATTGTGTTTTGAAACATGCATGACTTTCTTTTTTACATTTCCATGTAAATGAAAAAGTTGATTTTCCCACATCGTAAACATCAATAGTGACAACAGCAACATTTCCAATGTAAGATTTTGAATGAATGATGACTTAGATTACATTGAGCTCTCATATGGATTCAGAAGACTCGGAATGTAAAGCAAAAGTGGTTTGCGCTTTTTATCCTTTTGAAGTGTGACGGCCTCTAATCCCCATCCATCTGGATTGTTTAAAAGTTATTTAGACATTCTGACATACTTCCCAAGTGATGACACCTTACAGAGATATTAACATCAGATATGATAAGAAACACCCGAAGACAAACTCATGAACATGTGACTCCAGTGTTAAAGCAGCGAATGGGTTTCTCATCTGTAGATTTTGAGCAGGACGTTTTAAAACAACACACGGAAGCTATTGTGAAGAAGTTTTTCCTAATTCAAACATATTTATAGAAGAGGTTTCTTCTATTTTGAGTTTATTTTGAGATTGTTTTGTTTGGTTTTCAACAAAAGCATACTTTTCTTAATTTAAAAAAACTCACTTCGTACAGTACACTTCTATGGCTATAGTAATTTGTTAATGTTAAAATAATAACCAAGCCAACACGGGACGAAGACCAGAAGACATTTGTTTTAGTTTCCCAGGTTCTGTGTGCACATCCTGAGAGTGTCTGAGTTCTCCTGACCTCTCGCTCTGCAGCAAGCCTTTCTCTCTTCTGCGCTGATGAACTGTGGCACGTCTCATTTCTTGTTATCTAATGAAATGAAGCTGAAAGTATGTGTTAGGACTTCATACTGAAACATTGTTTTGTCTAATTAAGGTTCAGCTATGACAACATGAAGTACAAGCAATTCGACTCCTTTACAAGATGAAGACTACAAACATTAGCTGATGCTCTGCTAATTTGCGTTGCTAGTTTGCACTAGTTTGGCATTATTTTGTCAAGACATGTTATAACTATTTTGAGTATCACAGTACAACATTCACAGTTAACTGTTACATTTTTTTTTTTGGTTAAGACCAAGATATTGTTTCTTCCCTCGAGCTATATAATTCAGTTATTTTGATTGAGCACACTTGAATTGTGTAGACTGCATGTGCAAACAAGTGTTTTGTAAAGCATTTTGTATAAAGAATGTCAATGTCAATGTCAATCTTAGTTTAGTTTCTATCCATTTAGGTGAATAAATATATCATAGATGTTGATGTTAAATCAGTTTACAAATGAACAAATCAAAAAGTGAAAAATAGGAATAAATGTTATTAATTGCAGAGAATGTGTGCTTAGCTTTACTGTCATGGGAACATTTTCTTAAGAGCTCTTGACTTTGGTCAAATCAAACTCTTTGAGGGATCGTGTGCCAAATCCCCACTCCAACACTAGACCCTCCAGGGTTTTTTACCTCTGATCTGAGAAAAACTGTAAACTTTCAATCCCTCAGAACAAATACCCAAAACCTTACCTGACTGAACTTCACTCAGTGAGAAGAACAACGAAACAAGATGGAATGCGGCCTTTCTCGTATGATGAGGAGTGGAAATGATGATGTTGAGAAGAGGAGTTTGCCTCTGGCATGAAACCAGATGTGCTGCTCTGATAGATTTTTATCTTTATAACCCATCATGAGGGGGGATGGGGTGCAAAGACGTGTAACCCTTTTCTTTCTTAAAAGTCCAACATGAGTCAGCGCTGCTGTCTTGGGGGTGGAAAGTTTGTGCATCCACGTGTATCATGAAGAGTCAAATCGAGACACAATGTAAGAGACAGTGGTAAAGAATGGCAAGGGACACAGAAGAAGCAACCAGGTAAGAGAAGACTTCAGTTTTAAAAAGTGGGTTTCAAACTACCTAAGTCTCATATGAAAGCGATTGCACCTTGATTTAGTACAATTATGTCAGAGAGGTTTTTAGGGGCCAAAATGACCCAATGCAACTTGTGGTGTTCCAAGCATCTCAAAATATGTAATATTAATTAAATAAATTAGAATTTTCTGTATGCAAAGTCACTGTTGGGCTTGTACAATACATGAATTTCTTTGAGGGCTTTGTGAATCTGAATTTTATGGGATAACTACTTTAGAAAATAGGAATGCATCAAAATAATGTTGTTGTTAATTATTAACGTATGCAAGAAAATAGAAAAAATCTGTAATTTTTTTGTAAATAATTAAAATTAAAACAACAGTGGTACCATGTAAACAAACTGGCATTAAAGGGTTACAATTCTGATGAATGTTTGGCAGTTTATTGAAAGTGGAAAATATGAATATATAATATGTTTGGGACGTTTATGTCCATTTTGGACCTAAGTGTGAGCTTTTTTGAAAATTGACGCATTAATGTAACAAACATTTTTATAGATACACATGGTACACAAATTAAATGCTTTCCGTTTCCACAAAGTATTTAGTTGCTTGGTGCATTTTAACGGACTTTCTGATGGGGATTGATGATTGAATTGATATGTAGATCAAATATGATAAAGTATATTTATATTATTATTTTACTCCATTGCTAGAAAACATCACACACTTTTTTCGGTTCACTTAAAAGGACTAATCAGAAAGTCAGAGTAAACATGCCTTGTAAGAGTTGAAACTTAAATACAGGTATCCGTTACATACACAAACCTACTGTGGAAAGTATGCTGGCAAAACCCAAGGCGTTTTCCTTAAATTAAGTCCAAGATCTTAAAACAGCTTCTTGCAGCAAACAGTGTCATGCTGAAAATAAAAAAATATAAGCATATGTCTCATGGTCATGTTAAATATATTTTATTAAAGTAATATCCAATAAATAAGAATATCGCAACATTATCTCCGTCCAGCTATTGTAACGTTTGCAACTTTCTCTTTTGGCTGCATGTAGTCCTGCTCTGGAGGTTAAGCAAAGATATGATCTCAGTCTTGACCAAGTGAGCCTGGATGGAGAAACATATGAGAAGAAAGAGGAGGAAGAAGAGGTGGAAGGTTCTTCTTCATGCAAAGCTCTGATGTTGAAGGTGAGAGAAAACTGTGCAGGTGACACGGGCATGCAGGGTACAGTATAAGATAGATAGAACCAGAGTTATCAAGACATACTGTTTACTGCATCAATATTATGGGTGAGAACAAGAACATTGTCTTGGGTGTGTTTCTGTGTGTATATGAAAAAGACAACGATGGTTACACTTTAATACTTTAATGTTTGTTAGATGTAATGTATCTGCAACTGTACATACCGCCACCCCAAAAAGTAAACATGTACACATGGAAGTGACTACTGATAATATATGTCATTGCATTAAAAATATCAAATGTATTAAGTATAAAGCAACTGATGTGAATTTTAGAGGATATATAAAGTGAATTAGCTCAAGTTTACACAGATCTCATTGCATATAGTTCATGACAGTAACTATATGGAGGTGTTACACTAAAGTTTGAAAGTGCTCACAAATTAAATATGCCATTGCAACAAACATTTTAATCATTTATTTTGTTTCTTCAAAAGAAATGACTCTTGCTATCTTATTTTGTTATCTAATGCAAATACATTTTTAATTGTCTCAGTTCGTTTTTGGGGGTCACTGTATGTGACCACAAGCATCTACATCCAAGTGAGTGTTGTCAACATTTGTATCTGTGTGTGTAGGTGTGTCTGTGAAACATGCAGGTATGCATGCAGTTTATAAAAGTCTCTGGGATTTTGTGAGAATCTTTGAGACCAGAAATTGTTTCTCAGCAGGGTCAGCTGCCTTAAAGGGTAAGTGCAAGCCAAAATTATATTTTGTTTCAAATATTTTTTCAAAATGTTGTAATTTTTTTACATTTTGTGATTATTAAAATAGTTTTCATATTTGCTAAATGTATACTGTAAACAAGAGGGAGAAAACTGGAGGGTGTAGTTTGATTTATCGTGTCTTATATATTGATTTGTACAAGTCAGTGGCAGTTCATACACAGTAGATGATGCAACAAATGAAAAGTAATGAGGAATGACTTAAACTTTGTTGTGGCTCATTCATCTTAATTTAAGCATTTGTCATCACATCACATTTTTTCATGCAATAGTATCAATATGAAATATGTATGAAATACACATTCAATTTAAGAGTTAATATTCAAAAACAGATTACACCGTTTTTGAAAATGTTCAAAATCTTTTTTTATGTGCATGCCAAATAATATTAAACAAACCGCAGTTGGGTTATTTTCATTACGTAATAATAACTCAAAAACACAAACACATGATGATAACATAATAAGAAATATGATTGTTGATTCACTTTCAGCAGCACTTTTCACAATGTGTGATGTTACAAAGTGGCTTTATAGAATAATTTTTGCATAAAAATAGGATATAGAAAAAAGAGAAATTGCATTTATAAAATATAAATAAAAATACTGCAATATAACACCATCTCACTATAACACAATACAATGAGATACAGGTTTAAATTGTAACTAGATAAAAATATATTATATTATATATATACCGTATATATATATATATACATATTTTTAATGCTTTAACTATGTGGTCTTGCAGAATTTTATGTTAATTTAGGAATTCCGTAGAGACAGCACTGCCTGGACAATGTCAAGCACATGCAAAGACACACACACACGGCTCTCCTGTTTTTGCCAAGTGGTTGATATCCTTAGGAAAACATCATGTTGACCCTGGGACAACATTTATATAAACCAATCAGATTTCAAAAATAAGTTTACAGTTTATTTTAACTTTAATCTTCCAACCAGGATTAGGTGCTTCTAAACCATTGTTTTTCACTTATCATTTCCCTCTGATTTTAGGGGTAAGTTATGGTCAAGGTTGGGGTTTGGTGTGGGTTTAGGTTTTATTTTAAAAAATGTTGTCCTGAGGACATCAACCACTTGGCAAAATCAGGTCGAGCCATACGGATCATAATCGTGTTGCACAGACACACTCACAAGTTTCCACATTTGTGCCACACACCAATGATGTTTAGAGAGTAAACATGGGCTTTCATTTATCAGTCATCTCCGGACAGGAAACACAACACACACACATACTCGGTCACGCTAAGCGCCAGAGGTCTAGCCATCATGTTTGAGCTGTCGACATCCCGTTTTTGGACGATGTTTACAAGAAGAAGGACACTGAGTATCATGTGACATCTCCCAGAGAAACATCGTATTACTGTAGGGGATCTCTTTGATAGTTCAGTTTTCAGTTCATCCAAAAATCCATTCCTGTATATCCCATTTTATTTTTATTCCAAACCTGTCTGACTTTCACTCTTCTTCAGAACACAAAAGAACATATTTTGAAGAGCTTTTAACTTCCTTTGTATGGACACAAAACCACAAAAATTCCTCAAAACATCTTCTTTTGTGTTCCACAGTCAGATGAGAAATTAGTGATGACATAAATTATAATTTTTATTTTGGGGAGAATAGTCCTTTTATCCCGAGTTTCTTTCTAGTGTTTTTCTAAGAATCCGTTTATTATAAAAATACAAATCTAATTGTAAAAAGTGGGTTATATAAAATGGTTATACTATTTTTTCAATATTTTGAACATTTTATAAACCAAACTATTATTTAATATTATTCATTACAAACTCAGAAAAGTACATTTTGTGGCTATAGTTTAAACCTGTGACTGTGTGTTAAGTGGATCTATGTAGATTAAAGCAATTCAGCCAAAATAGATGTTCACTGTGTATTGATTTATTCCATGTGATCTATATGGTCAGGTCTATGTGAAAATGAATGAGAATTCGACTCAGCAGAGTTATTGGCAGGAGATGGGCAGATGGATGGGCTACGAAGAGACATATGATGTGGAGGCCGGACGCTGGGGCCCATCACACATCTCGTATCTAACCTTCAAGAGCCTGGTGCAGTTACGCAGGACAATGAACACTGGTGAGAAGATAAAATGTCTGTGAGGGAATCAAACCTCTGGCCAGAATTATTTTAAAAACACAATCAGCAATATTATATTTTTTACTGGAAGTTAAGTTTGACTACGAGGAATTAAAACTGCACTGATGTCACTTGAAGAGGTTAGCAACAATTTCTAGAAATTGTGGAATGTGAGGATGGATGTAACCAGCCAAGCCAAACTTTAACAAAGTTGCAATAGACGCAGTTTGTTTCATCAATAATGAGCCTCCCATATTGTCCTATCAAACCACATACACTGGTTAGCTAGTGTTTGTGTTTAGAATTGGGCTATAGCGCAAAAGATCCTCCATGCCTCATTCTCTTGAATTCACTCAAACTTACAGAATTATACAATCTCTTATAGAGACTTGACCCCGTCTGTCATTCAGCTCATTTTATAATGTCAGTATATTGGTTTTGTCTGTGTGTCATCAGGTGTGGCGATACTGGACATTGAGGAGAAGATCCTCTCCAGTATCCTGGAGAAGGTTGTGGATGCTCTGGTTGACAAAGGAGAGATCCTGGCAGGAGACCGAGATACTGTTCTTCAGGCATTAATGCACAAGCAAAGGTACACACAATTTACCATACCAATTAAAAGTTCATGTTTGGAAATTGAAAGCACGAAAGACATTTCTAAATACCTGCCAAATAGAGATCACTCTATCATAGAGGCTCTTTATCTCTCTGCAGTCAGTCAATGGAGAGCCAGCCTCTGACATCAGCTGTGGAAATGGAAAAATTCTCAGTCACAGAGAAAGTAAGAAAAACGTTTCATAAGAACACACTATTCTTTCCCTGATTTTGAATGTTTAAAATGTACTGATATGACTGATATGTTTTGTCTGTTTTACTTTATTCTTGCCTAAAGAGAGACTCAGCTGACAGCGCAGAGGCTTCAATGGTGCTTGTAGGTGAGAATCATATTACCTACAGTTTCACAACTATTTTTTACATTTTCTGGTAGTTACACAATTTTTACGGCAGAGGCTGCGGTTGCCAATTGCATCCTGCCTCCCAATCCATCCCGCCACAATTACGAAGCACTACGGAGGCTGAGAGAGGATTAAGATGTCGGCACCTTTTTCTCATTTTCCGAATGAGTATATATATATATATATATTATAATAACGTATTTACAAAACGCATTCTGTGCTGCAGTTTGTCTGTTTAGGGATAGTGTAGGAACAACATGGTAAAATGACAACAACATTTCATGCAAGGGGACCCGTGCTGAATGTAGATAGAAATAGCTCATTGTAAAAGAAAAGTAATGCTCCATTATGTAAGGTCTTCGTACACCTCCATAGTTATGTACATTATATTTTATTATGGTCAATAGATCCTCCAAAAATTTACACACTGGTATTTTAATGAGTTAATAATATAAATATGTTTTTAAAATATACTTTACACAATAATTCATTTCAACCTGACATGATATGAAATGCAATTCATTACCTGCCATTTCGCATGCATAAAATTAAAAAGTACTCACCTGAAGCTGTATGGCAATACCTAGCCCCTTGAAGAATTACAGTTTGAGTTCAGTCCAATATGGCAGCGAAAAATGTAAGTGGTTTAAAATTTCTATAGCTCATCACATTTAACATCTACTTTATCATAAAGTTGGTTGTTCCTGCAGCATAAAAATATTTGTCCAGAAAACTAAGTTTAATTTCATGAATCTGACAGGGAAGAACATAGATGCAGGCAGCAAGTAGCAACAAAATACTTTTAATAAACAAAAACCTACGATTGGGGCATACAGTAAATAATAAAGAACTCAAAACAAACACTTCCCATCAGGGGGCAAAACAAAGGAAGTCCAAACAACAAGAAATAAAAAGTCCACTTCACATGACAGGCAAGACTGAAACAGGGTAACAAGACGATGAGGAATGCTCCACACTAACTTTAGACAAGACTCTGCACACATTGTAAAATGAACCGGCACGGGACAGAGAAGACTATGGCCTTAAATGGGGAAAAAAACTAATGAGGGAAAATTACAAAAGGCAGGTGAGGGGATTGAACGCTACGGAAAATTACACTGGGCAGGTGAGGGAAATGAAACACTGAGATGAAGATTACGGGGAAACAAGGGGGCGGATACAAGACACGTGACAGGAGAGCCCATGGCGCAACGTGACAAAGGCCACGTGCTTCCACACAAAACACAACAAGCACAAAAGACATAGTACAGTCACAACCCTGTCCACAGAACTAGAAAACTCTTAACAAGAAGGACAGGATCATGACAGTTAAAGATCTTGCTGTAACATTTTTGAGGATATTGTTGAACTAACACATTGTGAGGTATTTTAGAAATTCAGACCAGCAATTAATGTACACTGTCAAAATAATGTACCCGAGCTGTTACAGGGGCGCTACCATAGAGTGCAAATCAGTACCTCAGGGGTACATATTAGGACCTTTTAAAAGGGTACTGCCCCAGGGATAGCTTGGATACATTTCTCACCATTTCTTTTAACAGTTTATGCTGGACAAGTTGTCAAACTTTGTGTGTGTTTGTGTGTAAGGTGCTCTGGAATTCCTGGAGAGGCCCACGGTGGCATTTGTGCGTCTCCGGGATGCCGTTGTGCTAGAATCGGCCTTGGAAACTCCTGTCCCTGTGCGATTTTTCTTCATCCTTGTAGGTCCTACCAAGAATGACATGAATTATCATGAATGTGGCCGGGCAATGGCAGCGCTGCTGGCTGATAAAGTGAGACCACAGACAGTGCCTCAAATTCTTGCTAAAGATAAGGAGCAACGATGTTTTGATATACTTCTCTCTTCTTTTCTTCTGCATGTGATATTTGCAAATCTATCTTCAGGTTTTTAATCAGGCAGCGTTTCAGGCTCAGAGTGACAGTGAGCTGACTGATGCTGTGACAGACTTTATGGACTGCTGTATAGTGATCCCTCCAACTGAGATACCAAATGAGTCCATGCTCACGTCACTCATCCCCTTCCAAAAGAAACTCCTGCAGGAGAGACTCCGCCCCTCAAATCCCAAGCTCCGCCTAGATGTCAAACCACGCAAACGTAAGAAGTTTTTTCTATTTAATCTTTATTAATCACAAACCTTGATATTTATACATATAAAGTACATTTAAAGTAGACCCTATGTATGTGAAAATTACAAAAAATTGAATAAATCTTTGTACTGCGCATCAATGTTATTACTTGAGATGCACCGACATATTGGCCAATAACCAGTATCAACCAAAATTTAAAAAACAGCCAATGATCAGGGCCGATATATACTGTCAATCAAAAGAGGACAGGATAATGCATTGAATTTGTGTTCTGTATATAGAAAATGTTAAGAAACGTGACCAGTTTGATGTTCAAAATTATTTGAATTAATAACATTCAGAAATTTAGTATCTCTAGTTATTACTCTAAAATACATGATTCTGATAATTTGGGGCAATTTAATAGTTCGATTTTTTGTATTGAATCCCTTATTGATGAAAGACATAAAATATATAATAATCTGGGTTATGTAAAGGCATCTGTTTGTTACTACAGAACAATACAAGATAATTATTTTTGCAATAAAGACAACTAGTCACAACACCAGAGCTCACAGATGTAACTTTATCTATTTCATCAAAGCTGTGAAATGCTCAGTGCCTCCAGTAGAGGATCCTCTGGCCCGTACAGGCGTCCCATTCGGTGGTATGATCAGAGACTTCAGGAGGCGCTACAAACACTACACCAGCGACTTCAAGGATGCACTGAACGTTCAGGTCGTGGCTGCAATCATCTTCATCTACTTTGCTGCGCTCTCGCCTGCCATCACCTTCGGAGGCCTCCTTGGTATGTACAGTATGCTCAACCTGATAATGGCTTTGTTTGCATTTTAAACAAATCCAGTTTATTTTTTAAATTCATGCCAATTTTAAATATTTTTGTTTAGAAAGTAAAGTCAGAATCTAGAATGTCAGTATGCAGTTGCCGCTGCTTTGCTTGCATGTCTTAACAAAACCAATGAAGTCAATCATGTTTTTTGAAACCGCAGTCAATATAATAGTTTTTGACACACTTCTGCTCATTTCTGCAGCTGATAAAGTGGAAAACATGATGGGCGTCTCAGAGCTGATGATCTCCACCTCAGTGCAGGGGATCATCTTCTGTCTCATCGCCGCTCAACCTGTGCTGGTCATTGGCTTCTCTGGACCTCTGTTGGTGTTTGAAGAAGCCTTTTATACTGTGAGTCTCGCTCTACAACATTCACATAAAGACAAGAGTTAAGTGTCTGTTCTGCTCATTCATATTCTCTCATCTTGCTTCTCCTCCTGGCTGAAGTTCTGTAAGTCTAAGGGCATCGAGTACATAGTAGGCAGAGTGTGGGTTGGGGCGTGGCTGGTGCTCATCGTCGTGGCGATTGTTGCCTTGGAGGGAAGCTTCCTGGTGCGCTTCATTTCCCGCTTCACTCAAGAGATCTTCTCCATCCTCATCTCCCTCATCTTCATCTATGAGACTTTTGCCAAGCTTGGCAAGGTAGACACAGTCATCCTCAACAAGTGATCATTCATCCATTTTATATTTTTCATATAGATTATAGAAGTTTATTTAGTGATTCCCACACAAATAAGAATATTTGATAACGCTTTAGATTACAGCCCACAATGTACCGCATAATTAAACAGAATTTACAGCGTAACTAATTGCAACATTAAAGTACGTCCACAGTACATAACTGTAGGTAAAGGGGAACAATATGTAAAGGGAATAAAAAGTCTGGAAATTCAAGAAAATATATATACTGGAAGTATTTTCAAACTAAGGGGTAACTATTTTTATAAAACGTGGTATGATGTACAACAATCATAGCGTGGACATACACTTCATTTTTGTAATCACAATGTACCCATAAATAAGCTACTGTGGATATTTAGCACACATGCAATAAGGGGAAATGATGCATTCAGTTTTTGCGCAAGCAAAGCGGCATGAGAGAAGCTCGCAGATTGCTTGTCAACTTTACATTTTGTCTTTAGGATTCATTTTTATTTTTTATTGATTTTAGGTTTGTTGGTCACGAATATTTTATTTTGATTATGCACTATGTTGTGTTATTTTAATGAATTTTAATGTGTAAAGTCAATGTTGCTCTTTTGAGACCATAATCAAGGATTTTGAGCGCAGTTTGATATTTATGTAGTTCCCTTATACATTTTTTTTATTACCCCTTTTTCCCCAAACTTAGCATATTGTTCCCCTTTACCAACAGAGTTCTGTAGATGTTAATAATTGTTACAATTAGTTTAGCTGTAAATCCTGTTTAATTTTCTGGTACTTGTGGGCCGTTATCTAAAGTGTTACTGAATGTTTTTACAAGTTCCTTCACTGATTCAAAGTTGTAGTCAATGATACTACATTAAGGATAAAAATAAATAACTCCAACTTAAAAAAAATGCTTTTGTCTGATGGATAATACATTTTTTGCAGTAACATTAAAATAAAAAAAAATTATATTAAATGTCATTGCTAAAAAGTCTTGAATGCTATTCTTACATGGTTAGAGAATATTTAAACAGTCATATATAACTTTTTCAAACTGAATTTTGAACATAACAATCAAAATCAACTTTCATTTTACCAAGTTTTAAAATGAAATATTACTGATAATATTGAGCACAATGCATATCGTGCTTCAATTACATCATGCATCACAAATCTGGTTTGCTAGTTTTAGCAATAGTAATGAGAGGTCTATTTAATAAATTAACGAAAGAAAACAAAAGATTTCTGTTCTATATTAACATGCTATTGATTCCGTTATTCTGTTTCGTCCGCCATCAAAGGTATTCAAAGAACATCCTCTCATTCTGAATTACGATCATCTGAACGGTACAGCAGAAGACCCTTGGCACACTGTTGTCAGCTATCAGAGACTCGTGGACAACTTTACAGGCAATGTGACTGTTTTTAGGGACGTTGTACACCGGGCGTATCCCAACACGGCTCTTCTGTCCATGTGTCTCATGTTTGGCTGCTTCTCCATAGCTTACTATCTACGCATGTTTAAGAATGGCACTTTCTTGCCAGGCAAGGTCTGTGTGTATATTTATTGTTTTTGAATATTAAAAATCTTCCATTGATTGCTCATTAACGGGAGAATGTTTGTTGCACAGATTCGACGTCTTCTTGGTGACTTTGGAGTCCCCATTGCCCTTTTCATTATGGTTGCTGTTGATATTAACATTGATGATACATACACACAGGTATATGTGTAATTTAGTATGTGTACGTTTGTTAAAAATATGCAATATCAAATAGCCTCTGCATACAGTAAATGTATAATGTTTCACTTATAATATTCATTTGATTCTATTACAATTAATCAATTCTTTGCTTGCAGTTATATAAAGACAATGAATAGGCACGTTTAGGGCACCAATTCAGGCCTTGTAAAGTTGATGTGTTGCCCTCTGACCTTTGACCTGTGTTACAGAAACTAGCGGTGCCTAAGGGTCTGCAGGTGTCCAACCCTTCGATGCGCGGCTGGTTCATCAACCCTCTGGGTGAACACAAGTCCTTCCCTGTGTGGATGATGTTTGCCAGTGTTATCCCAGCCATGTTGGTCTTCATCCTCATTTTCCTCGAGTCTCAGATCACGACGTGAGTGATGTTTTCTGAAGGAAGGTCATTGATTCGCTCCAGCCCATTTTCACATTAAATCATAGGATCATGACCATTGACACTAACTTGGTGTGAACAAGATCCTAACTGGTGGAACATGACATCGGCCACACTTATGTTTTACATTTAGGGAACACGTGTACGGATAAAATGTAATAAAATGCCCTATATGTAGTATAAATTACATAAAACATCTACTTAATATGTATCAGTAAAACTGCAATATAAAAGTAACCATTCTGAGCTACTTGACAAAACAAATTTTCTGTTCATGTTTAATTTACAACTATGTAAAGTGGAAGTAGAACCAATCAGATTTCACAGTGGGCGGGGCTACTCAGCCTAACACTAAAGAAACAGAAACCAAGCAACTGCCCTGTTAGGACATAGCAACAAAATCTCAGCTATTAATACAATTTTACCAGGTGATTTCATTTGTATGTTTTTGTGTGATTTGTTTAATACGAATTAGCCATATGAAATACAAAATAGTTACAAATGGACATAAAAACATAAAGGATAAACTTCATTTCATTAGTCCTGTCCCCTTTGCTAGCTAAAAAAAAGAAGTTCAATTAGGACGTTTTTGAATGACTTCTTTCTAATAAAAAAAAGTATAATTTAAGTCTACTTTTATGCTGTTGTGTGTTCAGAGTTGACTACCGGTAAAGCTCAAGTATACTTGAGTATAAATAAATACTATAAATAAACTTTGATAAATAAAAGGAAATTGTAAACAAAGCCAAACAGTACAAAAATAGTACACTTGAATACTAGAACTACAACTTAGCTTACATGTACTTAATAAAAAAAAACTTAAATAATCATTTTTTGCTTGGTTTCACTTTTGAAGGCTAATTGTGAGTAAACCAGAGAGAAAAATGGTCAAGGGTTCTGGTTTTCACATGGATCTTCTTATCCTGGTGAGCATGGGGGGTCTAAGTGCCATATTTGGCGTTCCCTGGTTGAGCGCTACAACTGTACGCTCCGTAACCCATGCCAACGCCCTCACCGTCATGAGCAAGGCTCCAAAGCCTGAGATTGAGAAGGTTCTGGAACAAAGAGTCAGTGGTGTAGTAGTGGCCTTGCTTGTTGGTACGTGGAACAATCTTGAAAATTCATCACATACTACTTCTCATGAGGTCAGAAAGTAAAGGTACGTTTACCTGTTTGCAGGTCTGTCCATCCTCATGGAGCCCATTCTTAAAATGATTCCAGTCACAGCTCTGTTCGGGATCTTCCTCTACATGGGAATCACATCCCTCAGTGGGATCCAGCTGTGGGATCGAATCCTGTTACTCCTCGTCCCAAAAAAGTATCACCCCGATAAACCCTACATTAAAAGAGTATGTTTGGACACACTGTTGGAATATTGTGCACTTTTTTTCAGTCTTGATTCCAGAATGTCATATTCCGTGACCTATTGTACGTGTAACGAGCCGATGGTGGTCTCTGGTTCCCCCTGCAGGTCAGCACCAGTAAGATGCACGTGTACACTGCTATACAGATCGGATGTTTGGTCATCCTGTGGATAGTCAAGTCCAGCCCTGTATCACTGGCTCTACCCTTTATCCTAATTCTTACCATCCCTCTGCGCATGTTAATGACTGGACGACTGTTCACCGAGACAGAGATGAAATGTGTAAGTAACAGTCATTCAAACAATAGTTCACCACGAGATAACAGTTATGTCACTATTTGCAAATTTTTGTGTCATTCCAAACTCATGGCTTTCGTCAGTGGAACTTACAAACATTTTTAGCAAAATTGTGAATTCTGTTCATTGCAATACAATGAAAATAATGCGGAAAGATGCCATCATGCTCTAAAGCTGTATTCATGTGCTATATTCTTAGTCATAGGATGCCATATAATATTTTTTTGGGAGTAGTAGACTTTAAAATAAGTTTTACCTAGTCAATGCTTGAAAACAACAGCTTGAACATGCTACGTTTCTGGTTTTGTGGCGAGTTCATGATTTCAGAGATTTTTGGGGGGGCAAACTTCTCACATTCCCAATTTGTATTTTCAATACAGCTGGACGCTGATGATGGCAAAGTGACGTTTGAGGAGGAGCCGGGAGTGGACGTGTATAATGAATCTCAGATGCCACTGTAGATGATTTCATCTCTTCGTGTGATCAAAGACCATCTGCACATACAATTCTGCTGTTCTCACCTTCACTATCACGTTTTCTCACTGACAAATAAGACAAAACGTTTTAAATAATCTGCCTAAACCATATATTTTTCTACATTTTCCCCACCAACCATTGAGAATGTTGCAACGTACTCAAATTAGTTTCATGATATAAAATATGGCGCTCTTATTTGTTTGTGTAAATATTTTTATTGGCCACTTTTTTATTTTGCAGTGGCATGGCTACATATCAGTTAAATAAGGGTTTAAACCTTTAGTGGCATATCGGGACCGAGTGTCTATTTGTTCTGATTTTCCATTCAAATTAAGGAACAGACAATACAAAAAACATGAGATTTGAGCAAAAAACATGTGCAATTAAATAACATGTAAAATCAAATAAATGTGTGTGTTAGTTTTTCCTACATAATTGGGAGACGAGAGAAATTAATTTATGTTACCTAATTATCCAAGATCCGATTTAGGTTCTTTAACTTAGGGACAGACTTTTGACATACAGCCCAAGCCTAGTTTCTTCTTGTCTTACCCATCTTACAGACGTTGAGCTCCAATCAGTTCCCCTCACACCAAACAAATTGCAAAAAGCACTTCAGAAAGCAATGATCTCAAAGAGGGTAATATCACTTGTTATTTCCATAGCTAGTGCATCTTATGCAAAATGCAAAAGCTGTTCTGGTTAAGTTTAAATGATCACTTTACCTTCTCATGAGGGACAATGAACATGCATCAGCAAACATATAGGAATGATAACTTCTTTAGTACTATGGTTCTTAGAGATCTTTTTACACCATTTTACACACATCTGGTTGCACAATGTTGCCAGGTATTGGATATTTAATTCTCAGCATTTGCTGCTACTACAAAGGAGTATGGCTGCAGTTATCTCATGAGGGACTTCAGAATGCAGGTTACATATTAAACTTAATATTACTTTTTATTCGTTTACATTTTTACAGCCCTGTAAAAAAACTTTTTTCAGCCCTGCCCTAGAGCCTAAGCACTACCCATATTGGACCTCACACTTATCAGAACAGTTTAATTTTTACTGTTAATCTTTTAGCAATTTTGTGGTGTGCTTTAGTCACATAAATACAGAGCATTAATAAACTCAACCTATTCAGGAATGGTCAATTCCTAGAGAAACTAGAGTGCACCGTTCCATTAGCAGCAGGGCGGACTACCAGCCTCACTAAAAACTATTAGACATCTGCATCCCACACCGAACACTGCTGACACAATTCGGATCAAATCCATAAGCATTACTGGGGCTTCCAGTTATTTGGAATACACATACTACTTCTGGACTATAAATCATGTGGCCTACAATCTAAAAGCGCTGCGTTTATGTTTTCAAAACTTAAAAAAAAGTGAGATCATTGAGGACGGATGAATTATAACAAAACCAAGCATGGCGAGACAGAGTTTTGCTTCTCGACTACATACAGCTGGAACTGGCATACAGAAGAAGTCAGATGAGGCCCAGGTTTCAGTCCAATCACATCCATTTACCTGCGCATTTATTGTCTGAGCAATATATTACCTTATTTCTCATTTCGCTGCTTTGCACACATTCAAATACATTTTTAAAGTAAACCTTTATTTCTTTGATTCTTGTTTAAATGTCATCTTGCCTGTCTAAAGCACATTGAACTAAAAGATGACTTAAAAATAAGAAATTATATTATGTTATGTACAGTATATATAATATCGTATATATACACCTGATGGCTCTAGGAGCCGCCTTTTTATCAGTCGACTGAGCTATACGGCAAAACATATTCCAGTGGTAGGTGAGGGATTTTCAAAACGATTCTAATATTAGTTTCATTCTATCATCATGTTAAAAACAAAGCGAGAAACATTAACATATAAATCAATCGTGTCTTTCAAATATTCTCAGCGTCGGTATGCCTCTGGTTCACCCTCCGCGGAAGAGGTCGTTCAGTCTTTCCAGCTTTTTACAGCTGTCCATGGTCATGAGCTCAGCCTTCTTCCGTAGTCGGTCATCCCTGTAGACCTTAGAAGCGTACAGAAGATCCGTTTTCGTCTGCCTTTCCTTCCAGCAGTTGTTGCGCACGTTGGAAACGTAGTCTTCCTCCACACTCTTCTCAATTTTCAGCAAGACTGAGCCCTTGAACTCGGATTTAAAATCTCGGCTGACATAATAGTCTACATGCAGATTCTCTGTTTGTCTCTTAATAGTCTGTCCAGTGGACGGTCTAGAGTACAGACTATAGGGCGGCGTGGACACCAGCAGCTGGCTGAGAACCGACACAAAGATCAGCACGACGATGGGCATCAGTTGAATAAGCATGGAGAAGCCACCTTCTCCTCTTTCCTCCGCTCTCTCTCTGGTTTGGTCCGTCTGGCGACTCTGATGTGCTCTGCCGTTGGTGAAGGTGTGCGTGCTCTGCGAAGGGAAGACACCTCCGAAAAACATATTGAAAAGATCCTCAGGTGTAATATCGGCTTCAAAGCCTCGGTGGAAGTCAAAGTTTCCATGAGAGCTTTGACTTGGGCTGCTGGGTTCATTTCCACCACACTCATCGTACTGCCTTCTCTTGTCTGGGTTACTGAGCACCGCATAGGCATTACCAATCTTCTTAAAGGCTTCAGTCGCTCCTGGCGCGTGATTTTTGTCAGGATGGAACTTTAAAGCCAGTTTCCTATAGGCCTTTTTTAGTTCCTCATCACTAGCATCTTTACTGATACCCAGTACCTCATAGAAATCCTTACATCTCTTTATACTCAGTACACCTTCAGTCTGCTCCTTGGTAAATGTTTTACTTGAATCTGCAGCTGCTGAGTCCCGGCTCTGTGTCTCGTGTGTGGTTTGGGCTTCTGGCTGTGCTCCATTGGCTCGTTTTCTGCTACTCCCGGCTGCAGTTTCGTTCCTCCGCAGCGCTTCCAGCAATATTTTGGCTTTCTGGGTCGGATACAATTTTTCTGCTTTATGGAGGAACTTCGAAGCCTTCTCTTTGTCGCCATCTTCGAGGGCTCTGGTGGCGATTTTTATACATTTTTCAGCTTCGTCCCGGTTTCCTTCCATCGTTTCTGCCGTTTCTGTTTCCTTTGCTTCTTCCTCGATTTACCATCGGTTCCCGAACTAAAATGTCGCCTCAGCGCCCTCTACTGTTAGCTGTAGGGTGCTGCATTGGCGCCAAAGTCCCTTCGCAAAAGTCTTCGCTCTTGGCATCCATATTTGCAACTGACAGCTATTTCAGTCATACGAGATCTTTAAAACCGCTCACGCAGGTCACAATAAAATAACAGCGTCTCCCAATGTTAAATACAACCTGGCATCAATAGTACTACACATTATGGTAGTTACGCTTGAATTGCGCTGAAAGAACAACAATAAAATTCTTCTGTTCGCAACAATTTGTGCAGTGCCCCGCCCTCAGAGAATCGTTAGACGATTGGATGGTTTGATGACTTGGTCTTTTTACTGGATCGTAGGACTTTCATTGCAAAAGTGTTGCACTTTTGCTTATTCAAAGCAACAGAAGTGTGAGGTCTTAGTCATGTCTACAGTCTTTAGTTAGCGCCCTCTGTCGGAGCTGGTTAATCGATTGAGCGGTGAGCGATCCAGGGATCAGGATGGATCGATGGGGATCGATTAACCGCGTCTGATCGAGGGGAAATGGAAGTCTGCTGGCGGAGGATAAGAGAGTCAGCGATGAATGTGGAACTTTGGTTTTGTCTGTGAGGCAACGTATTAGGGAAATGTCTTTATGAACGTCAAATTATTGTGACAAAGAAGAAGCAGATTTCAATCAAATTTAAATATTTATATATTTGATCCGATGAGAAGCTACAGCCAGTACAGCGAACAGACCGAAAACACCAACAACCTTCACCCTAGAGCTGGTAAGTCAAAATAATGCCCCAAATTGCAAGAAATCACGTCAGGATCTAGATGTACGTCGTTTTCCAGACGTTAAAGGGCGTAACATCTTACACGTCTAATGTAAGTCGGTGTAGGGTGTTGAATGGATCAAAAATCATTTTTGCGAATATTTATAAGGCCTTTTGAACAAAAATCGTGTTTAATGATAAAATATTGTGTTTATGATATCATTAAAGTAAAACCTCGGCGTTAAATCGTCTCCAAGCGATATATTCTTTGTTTTTCAGCCTGCATTGCAATCCAGGACGTTAAGAGATACAATGTCGCGATTCATCGGTTCATTTTTCATTGATGACGATGTTACATTTACAGTTGCTACATGTTAATTGTGTGTTACATGTGTTCATTTATTTTACACATTCTGAAAGAAGTGAGATATGACGTGTAAAATTCGCTATTGGACATAATGCAATGAAATCTCGACGCATTCGTGTCATCGTATTACTAAGGAATATACGCTCTTAATATTAAGTAAATGCAGAGTTAAAGGAGGAGGACAATTGTTATGTTAGGCCGTCTGATGGTGATATTTTTCTGTCTCATGCTCTCTTTGTTTGGGTTGTTGTTGCAGTGTCTCCTCAGCCTGTGACTGCTGCACTACAGCATGTAGACAGCAGTGCATTCTCCTGCAGCTTTTGCAAATGAAAATGGAGGACGTGTCTCTGTCCAGTATGGACAACAGTAAGATGGAGGTGAGTGGGGATGCACTTCATGTTTTTTTATCTAAACATTCAGAGTGTTTTTCTTAACAATTGAGTTGTTTAAAAATAAATATATATTCATGCGTGCATGCATTGTACCTTCTCCACAGGGCTTTGCTCAAGAGATCCTGTCTGACCTGGTGGAAGACGCCTGTTTGGGTCTTTGTTTTGAGGTGCACAGGGCAGTCAAACAAGGATACTTCTTCTTGGATGATACAGACCAAGATAGTATGAAGGACTTTGGTGAGAGTGAGACATGTTTTATAAATCGCACAATGTAATCGTTCACTAAGTCATGAAAATTCTCGCATAATGTATTCACTCTTATCCTATTCCAGATGTATATGACTTCTTTACTTCAGCTGAACACAAAAAAGCATTTTAATTTATGTGTTTTAAATTATAAGTATGTAGTGTCATTTTCCTATACAGGTTTCGAAATGACAAAGCTCCAAAATGCACACACGTCTGCCATTAAAACAATCCGAATGACCGAATGGGTTATAAAATGATTTTGAGAAAAATTATTAGTTATGAGCTTAAATAGTAATATTTTCTTTTACAAACCAATCAATTAGCTTATATAAACATTTGTGACCTGGACCACAAATCCAGTCATGCGAGGCAATTTTTGAAATTCTAAAAAGCTGAATACATACAGCGTACTGCTGTAATGACGTTGTGGAGAGTAGATGAACCCAAAAGCAGAATTTTTAAGCTATACATAGATACCAAACTTGAGTGGATAATTCCGAAAGCGTAATTTCGGGATGTTGCTGCCGCCACACACTAAAATATATTTACGTTAGGAAAACTACTTATGACTGGTTTTGTGGTGATGGGTCACATTTATTAACACACTCAGTTTAGGAAAATAATGGAAATGCTTCGGTCAAGAAAAGTGTTACAGCCAGGAGCCTTAACAAACTTCTGAGGTGGCCTCAAGGACTTTTTAAAATCATTTTAAAGGCACAAAAGCAGAATGGAGTGTCAAGCTGTAAAAAAGAACATAACATTATCTTAAAGTTAGTCTCTATTTCAGTCTTTTAAAGCTATAAAGTAGTTTTGTATAAAGATAGTTCTGATATTTAAGCCATTTTTGACTGTTAATCTAATCTATTACGCTGCTGTCCACTGTGCCTTTTTTAGAAATTGTGGACCAGCCTGGAGTAGACATTTTTGGGCAAGTGTACAACCAGTGGAAAAACAAAGAGTGTGTGTGTCCCAACTGCAGCCGCAGTATTGCTGCGTCTCGCTTTGCACCACACCTTGAGAAATGCCTCGGGATGGGCCGCAACAGCAGTCGCATCGCCAACCGCAGGTATAGTTAATGAACGTCATCACTGCAAAGCTCTTGACTTAAATATATGTTTAATAAAGATGCCACTTGATCTGCAGGCACTGTGGTAGCAATATAATGTCATGTATTAAGTTTTTGTCTCCTCTTTTTCAGAATTGCAAGCGGCAATAACACAAACAAATCAGAGAGCGATCAAGAGGACAATGATGATGTAAACGACAATGATTGGTCTTATGGCGCAGAAAAGAAAGGTGAGATTGTTGTGCCTGCATCTTAAATTGCAATCTTAGTTTTGTGGACTACAGTGGGTGTATATGGTGGCTAAACCAGATTTCTAGAATTATTTTTTGAAGAAGCCGAGATCCCCTGGAAGACCCCCATAATTGATCCTAACTACATTACAAAACAATTCTTCTGAAATTTTTTAACACGGATTCAAACCACAAACTTTCCGAAATCGCATACTGTGACAGTTCGTACTGAATTGAAATAAGTACCTACCCTATCAGCCCTTAAGACAGTGCGTTCCATATAGTTTGAGTAGGAGTAGTATGAACACATTTCAGACATACTGCGTCTGCCATGTTTTAGGATCATGTGACCTGTATGTCCTTTGACCTATGACGTATTAACAACAACCTATACGTGAGCTTGGATAAAAACATATTTCAATTCTGTCATATTTAAATAGCGGTTTTTCACAATGTTTCATTGTTGCAAAGTAGCTTTACAGGAAGACAAAAATAAACAAAAAGTTGGCATTTGGATTGAAATAACCAGGGTCCATTATTTAGTCACGAGAAATTAATTGATTGGCACTTATATTAAAAATGTACGTCCACCATAAAGTTTTTTGCAATATTGATTTGATTTACTTTGGAAATTTGACCGTTTCTCAGTTCGTGTGCAAACATGGGATTGAGAAGTGTCCATTAAATCCACACTCACAACTCTCTATCACATTTACTTCCCACAACTATTGACATGACACTGTACAGTAGATTTAATAGGACCAGTGCAACTGCTGAAAAAAATAATTTCATTGGCGTATCGATAATTGAATCAGATTCATGACATTAAACATGCTGACGTTTTGTTTTCCAGCCAAGAAGAGAAAGTCAGATAAGGTATTTTTACATTCTTTGAAACAACCTGTACCTTTGGTAAGTTTGTCTTACTGTTACCAATACAATTTCATACTCTTTCCTCATTGATAGCTTTTAAAAGGCAGTAGAATGTAGTCTTTGTTTATTGACAACAAATGTATTGACTACAAGCTGTAAATTAGATTTCTTGTGAATTCTCCCTTTGAGATCTTTTCATTAGCTTTAAGTGCACTGCGGGCAAATGTTTGATGTTTCATTTCTTTCTGTACAGAATCCGAATTCACCAAGAAGATCCAAATCGATGAAACATAAAAATGGTAAGTATGAGCTGTACCTTTTAACACAAACAGACTGTGGGATTCGAAAAGAAGAGCATCCATTGTAACATCATCTACAAAGTGCAATTTGCATGTTTAAAGTACACTGTAAAACCAGGACATTTATCTCTAATTGAATGTATCAAATAAATCGAGATATGTCCCCAAATGAAGATCGTTTGAAGACATAAACTTATTTGGCTGACAACTTAAGCCACTGGAATAGACAACAGTTGCTATAAAAGTCACTATTCTTTAAAATGATTAAATGTAAGACTGCATCTCTCAGTTGTGCATCAAATACTGGTCATTCACAAAGGACAGATTTTCGTGTTGTGTCTTTGTATTATATGCATATTTCTCATTTATCCATGTACATGAAGCCTGATGCCTCTGGCTGATACGTGTCGCTGACGAGAGCCGCAATTTTCTCAGATGGTAGAAAAATCTTTATTATCATAAGTTCAGGCGCATGATTGATTTAAGCATGCTAAAATGTTGTGTTTAATGTCTTAGTTGAATGTATAATGCAAGTTGAAAAACGTTCTATAATGTATAACTGCAGATGCATAAACATGAAATTATAAACAAATTTTTTTTTTTTTTCTTGAAGCTTTGCCGGGTCCTAAGCACCACATGGAGAACCAAGAAAGCTCGTGTGTGTTGCTAAGAGACGAGACATTTTCTCAATAATGCTGTTGGAAGCAGAAGTCACTTGATCGCAGCATTGCGTGAGCTGATTTATGCTGATCAACGGAGGAGACATGGACTAATTCTTCTGACATTCAGTTTACATTTTTTTTCTTATTTGTTACTTCTTTTTTTTCTTCAGGAATATTTGCACATTGCTGGTCTCTTTAAAACAACACGTTTAGGATAGAGGAACTTGCGTAATTCTCTCAGGGAGGAAGTTCAAACTCGTCATCCTATCAGCAGACAGAAACAACTGAGCATAGAGTAACAGATGCTGGGCCTCTCCCATAACAAAGAGACAGGATTCTTTCTAAAATAAAAATTCTATCCATATACAATGTATAATTATACCTTCTCATATCTGTGCCCTATTACTCTAGGGGTGTTGAAGCAATTCAAATAAATTGTGCAAGGTTATTAGTATGCACATCCAGATTAGTAATCAGTGTAAACAATTTCCCATCAGGTTACTTCTTGTACTGTTTGATATAATTGTATTGAAAATCATGATCTAGTAAAGTATATTCTTTTCTCTGTAGTTCCAATAGCCAAAGTGTGGTACAATTGTACTGTATGTTACTCTAGTCCTCTAGCACATCATCATCATACTACATTTTTTCCATTGGTAAATTATTGGTTACAGAGAGAACGGAGGTTGTTAGTCTCCAAAAAAAAAGATCTAATCATGGCTTGAGAGTATCTTTATGAGTGTAATTGTTTTCTTTTTGTATTTCTTATGTAGTAGATGTTTACAGTGGAATGTGTCCTGTGTGGTCTCACATTGTGTGTAACTGTGTACATATTTCACTAGATGAAAATGCTGCTATCCTCACCACGAGTCATTGGCTTATGGGCATGTAATAAAAGATCTCAGAACATGCTTCATGTGTGCTATACAAAATGTATTTCTGGGTGTTATGTCTTATGTTGCAGATTTTTTTATATGGTTTTAAAGGTTTTTTAAGAGTTGTAAGCAGAGCCTAATGTGTGGGATGGTGTATCCCACAATGCAGCAAACCTTTAACTGCTTACTCACAAATTGTATGTCTTCAAAAGACTTGAAATTTAGCATATTATTGTTTTTTGTCTTAAAGCTTGCAGCCATTTAAAAAAGTAGTTAAATAATTATAGAACCTTTGCATTACCACTTCTTATTTAAACTAATAACCTATTAAATTATTTGGAAAAAAGAATCTCCAATCAGAAGATGGGTAATAAATCTATATTTGTGGTTAAGAAACTAAAGCCATAATGACGTCAACTGAAAATAAAAGCAATGAGGGACCCACTTTATAGTTCTACTGGAATATTAATAAGCACTGAATATCAAACTCTTATCTAAATGTAATGCGATACAATTTCATTTAGTATCTTAATAAATTATTACCTTAGAGCCATTAAGGGTAGGTAAACTATAATATAGTTAAGGAAAACATTAAGAAAAATCTAATTGGGGGAGGAATATTTACTACTTTAGGTTTATTTTACAAAATGGGTGAAATATGACCTAAACTTCACATAGGCCTATGTTTGGTTGCAATGTCTTTGATGTGGATTATTATTGTTTTTATTAGAAAATTTGAAAAAATATTTTTTTGATGCATGAACATAACGATTCTTTAAATATAAAATGCTATCTTTGTCACTATAACTTATCCTCTTGAATACAAATAATTAATATTTCTAAGTGACATTTCAAGACTTTTTATTACTTTTGCAAATTGTTGCTATTTTTTTGAAACTTTATCAAATCTTGTTTTAATATACATTACAATTATTAAACCGATTTCTGTAGCAGCTTTTGTAGGTTAAACTACATTAAACTGTCGCCTACGCGGAAGGATTTAAACATGAATTTATTTGGCAACCTAGAGGGAGGAGATTTGAGAAGCCACACACGACTTCATGTAGCGCTGCGCAGACCAATCGTCATATGAAATCACAGTACCGCGAGAGCAAGTCTAACGCAAAGTTTTACCCTCGCTCTCGCGATTCTTTATTATCATGCGCAAATAGATCTGCGCCGCACTACGTAAAGTCGAACACACCTACTGATAACTGTATTCATTGGTCAGACTCTCAAACTGTTATTGAGAGGCAACCATTAAGGTGAACGGGCGGTTTGACAAGCGTTTATGGGCAGAGATGACACACTTAAGCAGATATCGATCGACGCTGACAGAGTAAACAGCGCGTCTAACACGTGTTGAGTAACAACTTACACGTAATAAGACTCAGTTGCGTTCATTTTATTTTAAACAATTAACAGCGGGAGAATTAAGCAAGTTATTATGGCTTCTAGATCGGGTTTCCCCCACAATTCCAGCTCTCCAATAAACCCCAACATGAACCTGGGTCACAGCGCTATGAGAATGACATCAATGCCGCAAAATTCCCCCTACAGGGGTATGGTCACCACACTGAACCAGTACCACCAGGTAAGTGTCGAAACTTGTTCTGTTGACTTTAGCATCACGCTTTCAGTCCACCATACTGTCTTTATTTAGGAAGTGTCTGTCACTACTTTATAGACAGTGACGATTTAACAGCAACTTTGGAGATTTTCGCGATTTATTATTGTTTTTAAAGTCTACAGTGATGCTTCTTTACAAATAATGCAAGAGATGGGCTTTAAAATGTTTACAAATACTTTAAAAGCACTTTAATACTGACGCTGACAAACATCTACTTCCGCATTGAAGAGACGCGCGTGAAAAAGACGCGCGAGCTTTACTTTCAACAACTTACTTTTAACTTGTTTCCCCAAAACAAGTTCATCCATTTATATAAAAATAATATTATACTCTAACGATGAATGCGGTTTTTGCCCATGTGCTTTGGTAATAACGTGTTATTGGTCATGCATGGTGTTATAACATGGTGTTCTTTAAAGTACTTTGTAGAAACTATGAATATTGTGGTTTTACATTCAGAACAGTGGGCTGATATATTATAATACAACTGAACAATACAATACATTTAAATGATTCAAAATCAAACTTACTGTTGACATAATACCTTACATTGTATTAATGTGACATTTGTGTTAGAAAATAAAACAGAACAGCCATCTGTAAAATAGTTCAAAGCTGTAATAGCAGTCTGTGTTTGGAGAAAGTCAAAAGATGTAATAGAATTGTTTGCTCCCCAGCGCCCAAGTATGCCACCCAACCGAGGAGTGACAATGGTGGGCATGGGGCCTATGGGTTCCCCCATGCCTGGTCCGTCTTATAGCGGAGGCATGCAGATGCGACCCGGGATGTCACAAGCCCTGATGGACCCCACACGGAAAAGACTTCTTCAGCAGCAGCAGCAGCAGCCCGGTGGTCTTATGGGTCATAGAAGGGGGTTAGTGCATGTATTTTGGTTATACGTGCGCATTTGGTTAAATGTATAGTTGCCTTAAAACACAAGCCTTGGAAAAAAAGGCAAAAGTAAATATATGAGAATAATTAGGTGTTGTAAAGTTAAGGTCTTTGGTACTGTAAATACAGCATATGTGCACGCTTGGTAAACATCTGCTGTGAATTTTCAGAGTTAAGCGGCGTAAGATGGCTGACAAAGTTCTCCCACAGAGGGTGAGCGTAACCATAACAATATGAGTTTGTTTGTGTAATATTGAACGCGTAAATTTCTAATGATTTTCATGTTCTTTAGATCAGAGATCTGGTCCCAGAGTCTCAGGCCTACATGGACCTTCTGGCCTTTGAGCGAAAGCTGGACCAGACCATCGCTCGCAAACGCATGGAGATACAGGAGGCCATCAAAAAGCCTATCACGGTACTGCTCTTCATGCTGTTTATAAGCTCTGACAACCATGTATAACATCCAGACATCATTACGTAATCTGCTTAATCTGTACATTTAAAAAGCTCTTAAATCACACGTAGTAACAGGTAGTAAATATTATGTTCTCAACCAGCAAAAGCGAAAACTGAGGATCTACATATCCAACACTTACACACCTGCCAAACCAGACGGGGAGGAGGCTGAAAAAGTGGCATCGTGGGAACTCAGAGTGGAGGGCAAACTCCTGGAGGACGTACGTAACACATTTCACTGTGCGTTTGCCTGTTGCCATGTTGAATGTGAGAAGTCACGCAGTGGGGAATTCACAACAAGCCGCTACAGCTCCAGTGAGGCTCATTTGGCTGCTGTCGTTTTTTTGGCAGCCTTGAGTCTCTCTGGTCCTCACTAGCTCATGTCCTCAGCTCACTCCTCCAAACCAGATGTGCTTTAAGCTGTTCCATGTTCCCTCTCTGGACGTTTTTTTGGCGGACTCTTTGAGGATAAAGAATTGAAACTTTGGCCCGTTTCGTGCATCGAGTCAAAAGAAGTCTGAACATGCATATTCTGCAGCCTCTGGGAATGTCCTTCCCCATGAAAAGAGGAAACGCTTCTTAGTGTTTTTTTATTTATTTTGTTGTTTTTAATGCCTCGGCTGTTTAACGTATTGTTGAGGGAGAGATCGAGTTGC
Source organism: Triplophysa tibetana (assembly GCA_008369825.1). Taxonomy (NCBI): domain Eukaryota; kingdom Metazoa; phylum Chordata; class Actinopteri; order Cypriniformes; family Nemacheilidae; genus Triplophysa; species Triplophysa tibetana. The sequence goes on from CM017893.1 coordinate 20,480,643, forward strand.
ACAAACGCGTACTGGCGCAATAGCTGGAGGCAGCTCGTGTCTGAAGAAACGATGTGACCCGATGTGGTCAGCACTAAACAATGCAGAATCAATCAACGACATGAACAAAAGATTCACATGTGTTCTCTCTCCCCTTTAGCCTAATTCTTTCTCTCTGTCCTTTCCCGTATTTAGCCTGGAAAACAGAAGAGAAAGTTTTCATCCTTCTTCAAAAGCTTGGTCATTGAACTCGACAAAGAACTCTATGGACCAGACAATCACCTGGTGGAGGTACGGTGACCTCAGAACAGTGTTGTATAGGAGACAGTATTGACCTTATTTATGTTTTAATCATTCTGTTTGTGGTGGGAAATTTATCGGTGCATAGTAGTTTAATGGGGAAAATCCCTTTTACATAACATTTCTTACATCGATACATTTCTTGATCGTTATAGTGGCACAGAATGCCCACAACTCAGGAGACGGATGGCTTTCAGGTGAAGAGACCAGGAGATGTGAATGTGAAATGCACTCTCCTCCTTATGCTGGACCACCAGGTATCACATGCACACATAAATAACTTTAAGGGGCAGTTTCCCAGACAGGGATAAAGACTAGTCCTAGACCAAATTAAATGTTAACGGCGCGGTCCAGAACTGAAAACAACTTGGAATGGCATGTATCAAAATACATCAGTGTCATTGAATTGTCTCAAAATGCCCTCAAGCAATGTTTTTTCGAAATGCTTGTTTGTAAAAATTATTTAAATATCCTAATTTATCTGAGCCAAAGTCCTGGTTCAGATGATCCCTCTCCGGGAAACACCCCCTTCTGTGTAATAAAATGAATACAATGGTCATTCAAAACTAGCTGTAAAACCAGACATGGTAACACTACGCACATCGTCTTTCATCAAAGTTCAAATGTTATCTCTGGATCCTAAGAAGTTCTAAGATGTGACCTAGCATAACATTTACACATTTTTTTTGCGCTTAATGTGTTTTGCCTTTCATTCTGTTTGTGTGCCGGTCAATCCGATAACAAAAGGATTATTTGGTTGCATGCAAATGTAGCTTCTTTGACATTACTGTGACAAGAAAATTTACCTGTCGTCTCTTATTTAGGGATGTAATATAATTTCACATGGAAAATATTTTTCTTTAATCGACAATTATTTGATCTGAAGACAATGTAAAAAAGCCAATATGTATTGGAGACTTACATCATAAAGAAGTTTTTAATTCCGTCACTGTTACTCATTTCATAATTGATGAATGCATTTCTGATGAATATGATTGTCTGTCATCTTACCTGTACTTCTCTTTCAGCCTCCACAGTATAAGCTAGATCCTCGTCTGGCTCGACTTTTGGGCGTCCACACTCAAACCAGAGCCAGTATCATGCAGGCCCTGTGGCTCTACATCAAAAACAACAAGCTCCAGGACTGCCATGAGAAGGAGTTTATTAACTGCAATCGATACTTCAGACAGGTTCCTCTCCAATTCCTTTTCTCGAGATGCCGAAGCGTTTTTATCCCATCCCACCTAATGTTGGGATCAGTCATTGACATGTTACTTTTCCCCAAAAGCATCGTGACAATGTGTGTGAAAACCAGGCTGTATTTTATAATGTAATTATGAGATAAGTAGCTTCAAAGTTTGATTTTCACCATTAATTTCACTACGGTTACAATCTATAACATGGTCTTACTTCGCTCTTTACGTCATCTACAATAATTTTATGCAGAAAACAGTCAATCACAAAAAAATGACTTGAGCTGGGTTTTCACAGGCTCACCCGGACAATAAAGAGATGTATGACATAATATATTAACACTGATTATGTACATTTGAAACATAATAATGGTCTAATAACATGTCTTCCACACCAGACGTGATGTGTAGCATTTAAAAAAATAAACCATTCTAATATAGAATCCATTGTAAACTAAGGCAACATGGAGGCTCCAATTTTGTTTTTCGCCACATTACCTGAAGTAAAAAGGTTGCAACCCAAACATTATTATTAAATTTGGAGTTATTTTAAAGGTATACTTCAGCCAAGAAACAAAATTTCCCCATGTTTAACTCACCCCCAAGGCATCGTGACTGAATATGACTTACTTCTTGAATAACAATTATGATTCCTCTCTGCAGCGGATGTTAGACATTAACCTTAATAACGTTGTCAATATGGATATTTCTCTTAAATTAACACATCGATTTGCTTCAGAAGACCTTTGTTAAGACCACAGAGCCGTGTCAGACTATTCTTTAATGGATGGATGCACTTTTTGGAGCTTCAAATAATCGACACCCGTTCACTCCCATTCCATCACTTGAAAGTCAAATGATACGTGGTATTGTAACATTATTCTTCAAGAAGAAAGTCATATTCACTTAGGATGCCTTGAGAGGGAGTAAAACACAGGGGATTTTTGATTCAAGCCACCGCTTTAAAGTAATGCAAATATTTCATGTGTTTCTAACAAACAAACTACAAATACAAGTCTTCATAGTCAGGGGTCCCTTTAAGGTCTTATTCAGCTCGACATAGCCTTTAAGAAACTGCCTGAAGAGTTTTCCACACACATGCACCAGAACATTTATTTAGAAAAATGCTGTACATAAGATTTATTTGGTAATCAAAGACTCACTATAGACACTTAATATAATCCTGCAGATTTTTGGCTGTCCCAGGATGAGGTTTTCTGATATCCCCATGAAGCTCGCAGGCCTTCTGCAGCATCCTGACCCCATCGTCATCAATCACTCAATCAGGTGTGTGTGGGATTCTTTTCATGACTGCTCTCTACTACCGTTCTGTAGTTGCTTAATGTACTTCTTTAAAGAATACTTGTCTATTATTTCAACTTAACTTGACATGTTTGACTCTACATAATTACAATACTTTCATTTGTTGTATCATAGTTATGATGATTCTACAGTTATGTTTCTATAGCTCAGTTGGTAGACAATTATGTAACATCTACATCTATGCAGTTTGTGGACACTTTTATTAAACTTGTAGTGCATCTACAGTATACTTGAAGTTAAAGGTTCGAAATAATAAAGACTTATTTTCGAAATCACATAGTCCGTTCAAACTGCTGTATACATGTCTCACCTATTATCTGTTTGATTGATTTTCAATCTTAAACAAAAACGCTTCATTGTTGTTGTCTGATAGTGTGGATCCCAATGACCAGAAGAAGACAGCGTGCTTCGACATCGATGTTGAGGTTGACGACCCGCTGAAGGCTCAGATGACCAGTTTTCTGTCATCCACAACCAATCAGCAGGAGATCGCTGCCCTAGAGATGAAGGTGGTTGTGCAATGACGAAACATAAATACAACTGAACAAGTGTAAAGTACCATTATAATATACTAACCAAACCCTCGCGTTCTCCATCACAAGATCCACGACACTATTGAATCCATCAACACGCTGAAAACCCAAAGAGACTTCATGCTCAGCTTCAGTAACAACCCGCAGGACTTCATCCAGGACTGGCTCAAGTCTCAGAGCCGAGACCTGAAGGTAAACTGAAACGTTCAGATTCACACTCCTCTGGTCATTTGACGTTGCAGGACTCATTCAAGTCAACCGCTGTTTTCTGCAGATGATGACGGACACTGTCGGGAACCCAGAAGTGGAGAGGAGGACAGAGTTTTACCAAGCACCCTGGGTCACAGAAGCTGTTGGACGCTATGTGTTTTCAAAGGTGGGTTACTGGGTTATTTAGATGAAAAATGACAAAGGTAATCATGTTGTTTCTTTTGAATAATGAATTGTGTTGGTTTCAGGTCCAGCAGAGGAGACAGGAATTGGAGCAGGTACTGGGAATCCGACTCTCATAAGCATCAGACTCCAAACCCACTGCCACCTGATGAATTAACTCTCCATTTACATCTGATGATAAATATTCAGTTTGAAAAGGAACAACAGTCATAAACTGCCTGTCAGGTGCAGAATTTGCTGATTGTACAGTAACACAATTCTGCCCACATCAAATCTCAGATAGCAGACTAACTAGAAACTTTTCTTGTGTATTTTGCTATAAAATATGACAGTAAGCCATTCAATGCATGATATTTGACCGGTAACATCTTCTGTTTAGTGTTTTTAATATTTCAAAGTATGATAAACTGTTTAGATAGTTGACAAAGTGTACAGAAGCAACCAGCCTAATGCAGCTTTTTGTACACTTTGTGTTTGCAGTAGTAAATTCCCAGGCTCAGCGGACACGAGCCCTTTTATAAACATGTTTGATTCTGGCTCTTCTTAAACTTTTCAAATATGTTGCACAGTTTTGAGATTAAGCCGCATTTACTTATGATTAAGTAGATTCTTAATGAAAATTAAGTGGATTTTTGTTTTTGGTCTCAGGAAAATATGCAAAAGGGCCATGTTTTTTGCGTTCGGCACATTTGGTTGTCCAGCTGTTTTGGTTAGATTTGACTGCTTTTTAAATCTGCCAAGGTAGCAGAGACCATATAGCAATGCCCAGATTTCTGACAAATAGTGCATTGGGTGTGTAAGCCATCTCTTCTTTTCAGGTATTCAAAGCCATAGTTTGTACTTTTGATCATTCAAGTTCTTTGCGTAATTCTACATTCCAGGCACGGTTGTGAATCTACCGTCAGATTTTGTTTTAATAAGTGTCCTTTCGTATTTGTATAGTAATTTGTGTTCTCAATTAAAGTTATCATTGAAGAAATTTTCCGGGTCTAATGGAGTTAGGCTCCATCAACAGCATCTGTGGCTTTTTGCCAGTTACCACAGAATATCTGGTTTCCAAATTTTTTTTTAAAAACGTCACAATTTTAAGTTCATTTCTGAGGTACGAGTCAAAATTTATTTTGTTTTGTCATTGGCAGCATGTTACAGATGCTATTCTAAGAGCTTAATTTGTGATCTTTTCTTTTTGATCCTCGGGCAGTTTTATTACTGGACTGAAATGCTCTTACACATTTGCTAAACCCGTGAGTGCATTCATCCATTGTTCTTTAAATGCAGTACAAGTCTTACAATTTAAGGTTTGTTTTATATTTTTGTATCAATCAAATGCTTGCTTTTTTGTACTTTTTATTGGGAAATTGGAGCATTTTAAACAATAAATTTGTTTCCGTGAAGGAGTGTTGACATATTTCATCATGAATGTGTAAGATTTTCAATTATTTTAATTGACAAAAAAGAGGTTTCATAATATGAAATGTTGATTCGTCGGAATTGATGGGAAAGAAAAGCTATTTCTAGCAGAGATCAGACTGTTGGACGGATAAAATCAAACATCAGTCATGTTGATGCATGAAGTTGGATGCATCTATAGTTCTGGAAACATGTTTGTCTGGTTATACCTGTCTCTATTGTTACCTCACCTTAACTGAAGATAGTTGTGCCTTTGAAACACATTGGCTTATTGTTTGTTAAACCAGTGGACCTCTGACTCTGACCCTCGCTTTACAAAATAACTAAATACTAAGAAATATCTTTACTTTTGGTTGTTTAAGATTATTACTACACTTAATATAATGAAACCAATAAGTCATATAAAATACGATATAACACGAATGGTTTAATACAAATTAGAAAATCACTACAGTTATAATGTTTTTATTATTTTATGGTCAGTGAAAAGTTTTAAGATAAATGTTAAACAAGTGGTTTGATAAATAAAATAATTTAGACTAAAACAGGCACGCGTTGTGGTTTCTCTCCGCTGTGAAGAGGGCGCTAGTGAGTGTAGCGCACCAGCCGATCACACCTGAAGAACACAAAACGGAAATACGCAAGGCACCACCGGAAGTTTGTATATTCAAGATGGCGCTGGACGGTATTGAGCAAGTAAGTGCTATTTCTGAGTAGAACCTATAGAAATTATCTATGCAGTTAGCTGTGTTGTTGTCGCAAGCGCTGCATATATTATGTGTTTATCATACAGTGACAATACTGTAGAGAAACATACGACAGAAAAGATGATTTAAGCGCTTTTTCTCGGAGTGCAGCGGAGTTTGCTGTCTCATTGTGTCTCACTGACGTGAAACAACACTCATAACTACTTAACTAAACAATGATTATAACATGACACATCCTTGATCGTAACACTTGAAACCTCTTATAGAAATACCTTTTTCAGTTCTGTAGTTACTGTAGTAACTTAAATGTGGGATCATGACTGATCATAACATGACAGATTTCTCGATAGAAACGATGACATCATTAAATCACACTTTATTATTATTATTAATAAACCGTCTGTTTATCGTATTGGAGTTGACATGTTTTATGTCACTGTGATCTTCTGTTGTTGCAGATGGATGTTGAGGACAGTAAAGGGGGAACTGGGCTTCGACAGTATTACCTGTCTAAAATTGAGGATCTTCAGGTAAAAACAAGCACGAAACGTACACTTTATGCTTTGCACGTGCGTTATTGTTTGTCATGTGTGAATGGGCTTGTTTCTTCATTCAGTTGACAGTAAACGACAAAAGTCAAAATCTCAGACGTCTGCAGGCTCAAAGAAATGAGCTAAATGCCAAAGGTATAGTCTGCAAACGTATTTATTTAAGTATTATTATTATGCATAATATGTTATCTTGAAACATGAAAATGCAATGGGTTTTATTTAGTATTGTGTCTCTGGTTGTAGTGCGTCTCCTGCGTGAGGAGCTGCAGTTACTGCAGGAGCAGGGCTCTTATGTAGGGGAGGTGGTGAGAGCCATGGACAAGAAGAAAGTTCTGGTCAAGGTCTGGTGGTTGTTATTTTCTTCCTATCTTTCTCATGTGACGATCAATTCTTAGATTGTTTTCTATATATGTGTGGGTACTGATTTGTTCTTATTTTTATTGTAGGTGCATCCCGAAGGAAAGTTTGTTGTGGATGTGGATAAGAACATTGATATCAATGATGTAAGTTGTTTGTTTTGATGTTTGCTTAGGGAAGCGTCACTTTCACCCACCGGTCATTTTTGTGCTACATAAATTTCTGAAGCTCAAATTTATTTATGCGGATGTTCAACAAACCTTTTTCTCAGGTTACTCCAAATTGTCGTGTAGCACTTCGAAACGACAGCTACACGCTTCACAAAATCCTGCCAAACAAAGTGGACCCACTCGTCTCGCTGATGATGGTGGAGAAAGTGCCAGATTCAACATACGAGATGATTGGAGGACTGGATAAACAGATCAAAGAGATCAAGGAAGTGATCGAGCTCCCAGTCAAGCACCCAGAACTATTCGAAGCTCTTGGAATTGCACAGCCTAAGGTGAGTGATAGAACTGTATTGTTTTACTTCCATCTGCCGTCTGTTCGTGCTCAGTAACTTGTATTCGTGTGTTGATTGTTGGTTGGTAGGGTGTGCTGCTGTATGGACCTCCTGGCACAGGAAAGACACTGTTGGCCAGAGCTGTTGCTCACCATACAGACTGCACCTTCATCCGAGTGTCGGGATCAGAGCTCGTGCAGAAGTTTATTGGAGAAGGTTAGCATACCAAATGTTTATTAACGACAGCATTATTTCAACGATACTTTTACTGTTTAGCCTCTTAACAGAGTCCATAGCATAGCATCGTTTTCATCAAGTAACGAACGGAGATAATAGTTTCCTCGAGCAAGATTTTATTATTGAAAAGAGTGTGATTGTAGGAGCCCGTATGGTGCGTGAGCTCTTCGTCATGGCCAGGGAGCACGCGCCGTCCATCATCTTCATGGATGAGATCGACTCCATCGGCTCGTCCCGACTGGAGGGAGGATCAGGTGGAGACAGTGAGGTGCAGAGGACCATGCTTGAGCTCCTAAATCAGCTGGATGGATTCGAGGCCACCAAAAACATTAAAGTGAGATACAAACATCTGTCACCTGTGTGACAACCTTATGTGACATAAGAACATTTCGGCTTTAGCCAAGCTCACATGCATGTAACGTGTTGTCTTAATTCATGGTTTACATTTAATAATTTTGATGTATATATGATTGTTTTTCTCAGGTTATCATGGCAACAAATCGTATTGACATTCTAGACTCCGCCCTTCTCCGACCAGGTCGCATTGACAGGAAGATTGAATTTCCCCCTCCCAATGAAGAGGTCATTTTCTGCTCTGTTCAAAATGATTGTTTTGTTGTGTTTTTTTTAATAGTCTTGTATTGAATGTTGTCAGAGCTTCCAGCGACCTCATAAATATGCGTGGTGTTCTCTTTAGGCCCGTTTGGACATTTTGAAGATCCACTCACGTAAGATGAACCTGACTCGTGGTATTAACCTGCGTAAGATTGCAGAGTTAATGCCAGGAGCGTCTGGAGCAGAGGTCAAGGTAAGGTCATCTCAGTTTGAGCTTGATGAGTAATAAATTCCATTCATAAAAAGCTTCATAACATACTCATTTATTGAAAATAAAGAAATACACACACTTTTAAATTAAAAATTATTCTAAAAAAAATCTACTGCTCGGAGTTAGCATGTTTGTAAGCAGTATTTTATTTGCGTTTGTCTGACAGGGTGTCTGCACTGAGGCAGGGATGTACGCCCTGAGAGAGAGGAGAGTTCATGTCAACCAAGAAGATTTTGAGATGGCTGTTGCAAAGGTATTAGGAAAAGGATTTTACTACAGGTTTAAAGAATGTCCTTATGTTGTTTTTGTGTATGTCTCTAGTTTATGATTCATTTTCTTTTCACAGGTGATGCAGAAAGACAACGAGAAAAACATGTCCATCAAGAAACTCTGGAAGTAGAAGTAGAGTCTGTGATTTACCTCTTTTTTTTGTCTTCAAGTTGCTTTGTCATCACCCAAATGTATTCAAAATAAATTGTTTCCCACTTAGGATGATTTCTCACCGTTTTTTTCTTGCATAAATATGTACACGATAGGTTTCACTTTCCCGAGAGGTTCATCACTGTGCAAATTATTATTATAGAGATTAATCCATTTACATTTAGTCATTTGGCAGACGCTTTTATCCAAAGCGACTTACAGTGCACTTATTACAGGGACAATCCCCCTGGAGCAACATGGAGTAAAGTGTCTTGCTCAAGGACACACTGGTGGTGGCTGCTGGGATCGAACCAGCAACCTTTTGATTTACCAGTTCAGTGGTTTAACCCACTAGACCACCATCTCATAATCCATGCTTTATGTTTTTCAAATTAAAAAGGAATTTGAATTACAACTATAGACTAATTCTGTAACCAAAAAAGCTTTATTCCAGTTCAGAAAAGAGGTAACAATGGCAACATCCTGCTGTGTAATATTAGCCAGTTTGTCAACAAAATGTATCACTCATTTATTACCTAATTTTACCATAACACGCTTCAAAATAAACATTTTAAGCTTTTTCAAAAACACTATGTTGTATTTGCCAAACTGGAAATTACGTAGAAGCTCCCTTTCCAAGATTCCCTCATAAATATGCTTTATAATCCTTATAAAGTAGAGTTTAAACAGTAACAACTGTGTTTAAAAATATGTTCATCTTTACAGAACACAGCATATGTTCTTCATACCCGCACTTTCTTCAATTTCTTTATATGTTTGGAGGAAGATCTATGCTAATATACAAAAAGTGCTGTCTAATCATTTAATCATAGTGTGTTGTGTAATGTCCTTCCAATGATATGGGTGGTGTGATTCTATGACCCACTTGCACTCAAGTTTAACCTAAATTCTAAAGGCCATTCAAGGTTTATAATTTCCTTTTTATAAAATATCTCTTTCACTTTCTGGTTTATTTAGGAGTCTGTAATACCCTCACATCCTTTATATATCGGTATACACTCATTGAATAGATGGGAAGTAGAACTGTGGGCTGATTGGTCAATACTCATTGGCCAATAAATACCTGTTTCATGTGCATCTGTTAAGAGAAACTTGTGGGATTCTGCTAGTCACCTAGAATCACCCTAAGAAAGGATATAAGAAAACATTCAAACATATAAAAACGACTTGAGAACTATGGGAAGAACTACAGAGGCTTGAATGATTTAATCAACTTTGCTGCTTGATGCTTAAACTAATAAACGTTGTCGCTGTTGATGAACTTAAAAGTTTGATGAACATTTGTCACTGCAGGTGACTAAGTTGCATTTCAAACATTAATATTATTCAGAGTATTATTTAAATACACATATTAGTAAAAAATCTCTAAATAATCATTGATAATGTTTTTTGAAAATACCTTATAAAGTGAGCACATAGTAATTCATGTTTTCAAATTCAGAGGAAATCATGCTGAAAATTGACATTATTTACTACACATATAACATGATAGTTTCTATTTGACTTCTACTCACTTGAGTTCAAATTATAATTCTGCATCTGATCCAAGACAAATAACATTTTGGAACAGAGCTAGAATTCAGAGCTATAAGCTCTGAGTGATGCACAGGCCCGTGTTTACAAACCCAACCCAGTGATGACTATGGCAAATAAGTGTCCCGCTCAAAGTCCTTCAAAGCATGTCAGTGAGAGGTTACAGCAGTTACAATACACCGAATTTACTGAAGTGAGTTTCGTTTTCCTCAACTTTTGGTCAGATCGAGGAAAAACTGTAAGTACTGACGTTTGTCATTTACAGGCAAAACTGCACATATGACAAATGTAGACATGTAGAACTTTTGTAGATTTAAAAAGAATTCAGACTGAATGAAACACATGGTTGGTTATGTCATATCACTACTCGAGTACATTAGTCTCTAACTGATTTATGGATCAATGTATGCTTAATTCTGTGTATGCTGGAGGGTCTTTGGCAGTTTTTCAGTCAGTGCTACTAATTGGATTATTATTTCAGGCACAACTGACAGACATTAACAAGGTTTATATAAAGCATGGTCATTATATTGCTCATAAGGTTTTTTAAAAATCATACGCATATTGATGTTGATTTGAAACTATCTCCACCAATAAGATTGAAGTAGTGTGTCAAGTAAAAATCAAAAACATAGCTTCTGTTCACCAAGTGAAATTACATATCTGAATCAATATTTTTGACGATTTTCAAACATTTTAAAAATAACATGAAATCAAACAGACTTTCATGCGGTTAAAACACATACAGTAATGGGGTCTACATAAGGCCGTCTTTTCTGTCCATTCCATTTTGATTTTTGAATTCTGTCTATTACAACGGCAATCTTGGTGCTCGTGTTTTGGTTATATCACACAGAATTTGTCTTTGAGGTTTATCAGATAATACCTCATTTTACAGTTATAAAGCCTATTTTTACAACCCAAACATAAAGGGCAAAATTAATTATTCACAGCGGTCTGTGTCTGTATGAATCATATTTGAATGTATTATAAATGAATTTCTCCAAAACAAAAAGTATCACCCGACACATGCACACACCAGATATTCATCTTTGTAAGTTGAACAAATGTCTTTTGTTTTTTGTTTATTTGCAGACACTCCAGAACGATTTCATGGCTGAATATATTTATTACTATATCCAGTAAGAATGACACATTGTTCCATTATAATATTAACACATCAATAACAAATACAGAGCGAGACAGAGTTCAATTTGTACACACAATAGACATTAAGTCCTGTTTCTCTCGTGATGTAGGACGTTTTTATCGCCGGTCCTGGTTTTGGCTCTGTGTCTGTGTATATTGAAGTATTGCTGCAGACTCTGCAGAACAGATGTCATGGACCTGCAGACCGACTCTGACCTGTCAATCAATGACCGCGTGTTCGTCATTCCTATTGACGAGAGAGATGAGCCCGACTATGAGGAAGAAACTGACTGGAGACCGCCACCGTATGATCTAGTGTGCCCTCCACCATCATACACAGAGGTACAGATCTGTCTCTTTATCTGTTTGTGTGCCCCTCCATCTGTCTATATTCTGTCAACATACATCCCTGCTTTTTTACAGTGCGGCATGAAAATATATGCTCCCGGTGGTCAAGGAATTCTAAACACAGGGATCGATGCTTCTCATGGGTCAGTAGAGATACCGCCTCCACCCTACAGCCCACCTTTAGATTTGATGTCACAGACACCCAGCCAGCCAAGTGACAGCTGAATGTGGATTTTGAGGATGTGTTTTATATCACAACCCAACTTATGCATTTTAATGTAATGTCTGAAATTCTGTAAGTTTACATCCATCCAGAAAATCAACCAGAAAGCATGAACAACAGAATCCGCTTTAATTAACAGGAGGTACATACAGCTCATAGTTTTCCATTCCCTTATCACTGAAGACATGACGTAGTTTTTACCTTAATAAGGTAATTAACCAAAGTCTGTCGAGTTACTCAATATGAGTCCTATACAGGAGTTTACTTCAGAGATAATGTTTATCATATGCAGAAAAGATGGATGGCTGTGGTGAACCTTGTCAAGAGATGTAAGCTAAAAGATCACCTTGAATTGGGCTTAACCAGAGTAAATCAATAATTGTGTTTCTCTTATATTCATTTCTGTATTACTTGTGCATATGTTTATATTAGTATGTCTGCTGTATGCTGTATGTATTTCAAGTTTGGTTATTAACATTACATCTTATGGAGTTTTCAGTGAGGGTTAACTTAAAATAAGCACATTACAAATTAAATTAAATGATATGATACATGCAATCATAGGACCAATAATGCATTTAAAACATTACGGCAATGTTTATATGTACAACATCAGTAAAACAATGTGCATTGTGAAAAGCACTATATTAATAACTGACGAATTCAAGTTCAACTCTTAATTGTCCCATTATTGTTATTTTTGCCATGAAACATAAAGCTGTTAAAAGCCAAATGTTCTTTTTCACAGAAAAAGTGAAGATGTGAAATAATTAGATGGAAACATAATTTTTTTTATTTTGTGTCTGTGTATAACTTGTCAAGCTAGACATGTCAAATGGTTTCAGATGTTTTTATTTAAAGCAAATTGCAAACTTATTTAGCCGTTTATCACAGGTAAATGCTTTCATCGTGTGTTCCCTGTGAAGCCCGCACTGTTTACAATATTTTATGGCGCACAAAATAAATACAATTCAGTTCACAACCTTGGTTGTTTATTTAATTTCATTATTTATGCTTGATTGTTATTGTGTGATTCTTTTAAAGAAAAATAAATATTAACAGTCTACTTGATTTTTTTTGAGTAAATGTTTTTTGAAGGACAGTTTTTTTACTATAATATTGATGCACAACATGACATCTGTTCATCATTAATGTGAACGTGCTTTTATTGTTTGGCACAATTTAACAAACATATACAACAATGTAAGAAGATGCAAAAACATGCACGTACAATATATACAGATAAAAATGGAAATTGAAATTCTTTATCATACATAAATAAGCTCATATTTATTCAAATATTAATCATTCATGGTGATGTGATTAAATGTTTAACTTCACATAGTTTTGAAGAACAGTATGTGATTTGATCCCACAAGTCACTGCTTGAAGTCATACATGTAGAAGATTGTGGTGATACTTAACTACTCTCTTGATGATGCTTCATACATGATTTTAATCACACAATCACAATCAGAAATGCAATTTTCATTTCAACAACACTGTTACTACACATAAATACCCAAAAGTGAGACAAATGTACACAAATAGTTACATATGAAGATACACACAAGTGTATGAGAATCATATAAAAATCCTTTAACACTTTAAACAGCTTTTTGTTTATTATGATGATGATTCTGTTGTTCTAATCAAGATGTACCGATAAATAATGCAGATAAACACTTATCGAGCGGTTCCCTGTTTGTGCAAATAATCTGACCACCGTCCACCAAGCTACTCAGAAACACGAAAGATCTTGGAAAATGCACATGAATATTCTCTAATTGTTGGTCTTTATTTTAAGCCATTAATCGCCTTCGAAAGATATGTTTTGGTGTCTCATCCTATCTGGCACAAAACTCACAAAACACTGAAATTCACCCGTTTGATTTCTGTCATCGTCTGGTTTGTGCCTCTGACCCGTGTAAACTATCAGTCACCTCCTCCGTTGTTTTTGCTCTCCCCCGAGAGACGTGTTTACTCCCCTACCCAATAATCATTCTGTGGTACATGGAGGGGTCTTTTCTCACTCAATATCACTGACATCTCAGAAACGCAGAATGGTTTTGAGCACTTTGTTCCTCGTGCTTCTCGGTTACACATTTCTCATCCTCCTGCGCACAATAACAGATGTTTTCACTCATGTTACTAAAAATAAGTTTAAGTGCACATTGGTTAGAATCAATGTCGAATCGATGTCGCTGGTATAATGCCATCTCTGCGCTTCTGTTGTAGATCAGACACACAACAGATTACAGTGCAATACAAAACCAGAACAACACAACCATCATCGTAATAAACTAACAGCTGCGTGAAGTGTTGAAGGACCTTCATATGAGACTCTTCATATCTTAATGTGTATTTGAGTATATTTGTCTGTCTCACTTGCTATTTATGGGTAGTAGTAACAATGTTGAACTTAAAATGACGTTTCTGATTGTAGACGTGTAAATAAAATATACTCTATATGAAGCATCTCTACGACAATACATCATAAAAAGAGTAGTTTGATAGTTTGAAAAAGACAAAAAGAGATTTAAGGAGACTAGATTGAAAACATACTTGTGTATTTTCACACACAGACTTAAATATTACTATGACTGTGTAATCTACTGGATCTTCATCATTCATGTCATCTTTTTACTCGATTTTTTAAATAATTATTTTTCACTTTTGTTTATTCATTTAATATTTTAAGTATAGATTTGATTTAAATGCTATACTGTAGCCTGTAACTTGAGATGTTTCTGCTTTTACCTGACGGGAATTGAAACAAACATAATCATCTCAGATCTCTGACGCTTCACTTTACTGATCTTCCTCTTATTTTGCAATGAAACCCAAACTGTCTCTACACACACTTTAGATTTTTTATATTAGTTTGTTGCATGTTTATAATGTTTTGTGAGTGATTAAACATTTTGCAAACAAAATGAGTCATTTTTTATTAATAAGCTTCAGTTATACCTCTCCGTGTTGATTGTTTTGAAAATGTGATGTGAGAGTGGACATATGTTCAATTGTTGGACGAATAAAAAAAATCGAGATAAACTCTAACAGATGTTGTTAGTGATGTTGTTAGAGGGAACTTCAACTTCAGATCAGTCTATGCCTTGTTTGTTAGTAGAATTGAGCTATTATAGATTTTGGGTAAACGATTATTCACATACACATATATATCTATTTATTCAATGTTACAAATATCCGCTAGATGAAGCTTTAAATTAATTTGTGTCACAGTGAACAATCACATTGTTATTTAATTACGCAGAAGCTCCTGTGTCAAGACTCAAAATCATAAGTATAAATGTTATGTTAAATTGATTCAATTTTTATTTAGGTGATTATGAAGTGATGACAAATATGCACTTTGTACTTGAAATCATGGTGAGTAGGCGAATCAAATTGTGAGTGTTTTTCAAGGACAAAAGAATTGAAAAGTTAATGCACAGTACACGTATTGTGGTAAACAGGAGCAGGTATGAGTGTTCCTTTTCGAGAGAGGTCTCTCTACACCTTACTGAAACATTATTGAATAACGCCTGTGGAAATGAAAATGTAACTGGCCGATGTGGTCCAAGACGGCACTTAGGGGCGTGCTCACCAGACGCGATTTCTTTAAGACTGCAAGAGAAGCTCAGCTTCCCCTATAATTGTCAAAAAATGAATGGTCATGAAATGGTGCAAAAGATAGGGAAAAGTAACAGGTCTTTTCAGCTCTCCTGGTATGACAAAGTTAGCTGGCTGACTGGAAGTGCTGTGAAAAAGAAAATGTACTGCTGGCCATGTCTCTTGATGAAACCATCTCATGGATGTGTTGTTTGGTCAAAATTGGGGTTTGGAGATCTGTCAAACTTTGACAGGGCATATAAAAGGCATGAAAATAGCAATGAACATGTGAGTGCATGTGCAAGATTAAGTTGCATGGGCAGGATCAGGGTTCAGCATGCAATCAATGAAGGTGCTCGCATTCAAGTGGCTAAACATAATGAAACTGTTAAACAAAACAGGGCCTTCCTAAACCGCCTTATTGATGTGACATCCTTGCTTGGCCGGCAGGAGCTGTCATTTAGGGGACATGATGAGAGTAGTGAATCATCCAACAAGGGGAATTACAGAGAGTTCACAGAAACATTAGCTAAATATGACTCTGTCCTGTCCACACAATTCGAGTCCTCAACTGTGTTTTCTGGTATGTCACACACTATTCAAAATGACTTGATCTCTGCTCTTGCAGCCACCATTTCTGATCAGATCAGAGATGAAATTCAGGATGCTCCCTTTTTTGGATGGCAGGTGGATGAAACCACTGATATATCCTGCCGTGCCCAACTCTCTGTCATTGTTCGCTATGTGGATAGTGCAGGTAAAATTCAGGAGCGCTTCATTGAATTTTTTGATGTTTCTGGGGGGCGAGATGCTCGGTCTGTTTTTGATGTTTTAAATGAGAACATGCAGGGCTACAATTTTAAGGATAAGCTTGTGGCACAGACCTATGATGGGGCTGCTGTCATGGCTTCAGCTCTCAATGGTCTGCAGGCCAAAGTGAAAGCAATAGCCCCCAGTGCAATGTTTGTGCATTGCTATGCACACAGACTGAATCTGGTGCTGTCACAGGGGGCCAAATGCTTGCCTGAGTGCAGAATTTTTTTGCATCACTCTCTGGGTTTGCCACATTTTTCTCAAAATCCACAAAGAGGACGTCTTTTCTGGAGTCCGCAGGCTGCTCAAGGTAAGCCAGAAACGCTCCTACTCGATGGAATTTCACATCACGGATAGTGAGCACTGTGGCAAACAATTATGATGGCCTCCTGCAGACATTTGATAACATCATTGGAGATACGACAATGGATGATGATACACTGGATTGTGCCAAAGGCTTCGTGAGGAAACTGGAGGATTTTGAGTTTGTGTTCATGTTGTACACATATGAACAAATCTTCTCTGAGACTGATGTGGTCTTTGATATTGTCCAGCAGAGAGCGATGGATGTTCTTTACTGCAAGAAAAGAATTGAGTCTCTTCTTGCATTTGTCAAAGAGAAGAGGTCAGAGGGGGCTTTCCAAGCTGTTCATGCCAAAGCAGCAGATCTCACATCAGACCCAAGAGATGAGCCCATGAGAAAGCGCCGTCTGACCCAATTGCAGGATCCCCAAGAGCGCTACAGAAATCTGTACATGGCCATCCTTGATAACATCTTGGAGCAGATTCCTCGACGTTTTTCAAATTTGGAAAGTATGCTTTTCTTAGAATTAGTCAATCCAGGGAAATTTGATGACATGAGACAAGCATTTCCAGAGGAGGCCTTCCAAAGTGTCCTGAAAAGTTATGGCCATCACTTTGATTCAGGGAGACTGAGGTCTGAACTTCAAGTCCTGTATTCAGATCAGGACTGGCAGAGTAACAGGGGAAAGCTGTGTGATTACTTGGTGTTCCTTAAAGACATGGAGTTGGACAGTGCAATGCCTCAGCTTTACAAACTGTTCTCATTAGTGGCAACAATTGGAGCTACATCTGCAGGTGTAGAAAGGAGCTTCTCCTGTTTAAAGCGGCGCAAGTCCTACACCCGTAACACAATGGGCCAAGGCCGTTTAAGCAGCCTAGCTCTGCTGGCCATTGAGAGGACACTGGTCAAGTCACTGGAAAAGACGCTTGTTGGTACGACAGGGTTACAGAGCATTAGCTTGAAAAGGAACGTAGGGCAGAATTTACATATAAATAAATGGACAATTTTTATGATTTAGGCCGAAAATGAGCTTCCCCTCTTTAAAAGATCAGCAGCCGCCACTGGTGCTCACCACCCCTATATATTACACCGTCTGGACCACAAAACCTCAGAATCTTTCTCCTTCTCTTACCTTTGCGTGCTGTTGAGGATACACCCAGGAGACGAGGAAGGACTAGGATCCTCCTACTTGAGTGTTCCAGCATGCCCGTCTGTGCCTTATCTTCCGGGGCCCATCGACCCACAGGACACGCATGCACACTGCATACTCTGAGATTTTGTTAGGAAGCATCCCGACGCTACCAGCGAGCCGCTGTCGGGACTGCCGCCACTCCCCCCGGGGAAATGAAGTGCCGGACTGCCATCAGCGCCGATTAGAGTCCTGTTTGGCGCGTCAGGGATGAGCTCATGTCGCTGGCTGCTTCCGACAGGCAAGTTTGCTTCCATCATCCACGATGAAGGCTCTGCTGAACAGATGCGTGTGAATGCCTTGCGCCGTCTGCTCAGTGTTGGTGTAGCCCATCTATCCCAAAACAACAATAGATAAATTATATCACTAAAACATTCTTATGATCAACGCAAACATCAGTAATTAACATTATCAGACTGTGTTAAGTGATGGATCGACAGCTTTGATAAGTCCTCACCTATACAAGTTAACAAAGTATAACATGCAGTGGTTTTATCTAGCGCTGATATGCAGAAATAATGCAAACAAACTGACCAGAGGAACATCAGCCACAGGTCCTGTGCGGTCTGCTCAGCCTACACCAATGAGACAGCAGGTGTCTGGAGGATTCACTGAGGGGATTGTGGGTTCCTCTGGTTCTGCAAAGGAAAACAGTGCACGTGTGATTCAAACTAGACGTTGGAGATTATTTGATTTAAGATGGATATTGAAAACATATACAGTGAAGTTTGATAATGTGAAACAGTTTTCCGTCATCCTGCTGTGTCCACATTACATGGTCATACTCAGACACAATGAACTGTTGCACACTTTGTTATTCGATGAATATTTTAGGTAATTATATGGTAGTTACAAAGAATAACTATGTAACATTTACGTTTCTCTGAATCAAACGTGAGGGCTAAGACTGTTATCAACAAACAACACAAACACCTGCAGAAACCTCACCTAGTACCTCCAGAACCTCATCCAGATGTTCTTATGCTCACTGTGCACAATGTTGTGTGTTTTCAATGGATTTCTTTTCTATTCAAAAGAAGTTCAAGACTCCAGAGCACTCAAACAGATCTTAAGTCCACTTAAACACCTGAGCTGGTGTGGTTATGCTATGGTTTATAAAAATAAAGAATTGACAAAGGTGTAAATATAAAACTAATGAAACGACTGTGAATTAACATGACAATGTAACTAAAGTAAAATCACCCGATTTGTGTATCAAATGAAATATAAATGGAGTTAAGACAAACATTGCAATCACAGCACAGAGCACAAAATGGCAGAAACACTCGTCTTATATGAGTCAATATATTAGACAAATGAATAAAACACGATTACAAGTTGATTAAATATCCACAAAGGAGCGATACGCTTATTAACTGCCATCCGTATTAAACAAATAACATGACATGATCGTCATTAACAATTAACATATTAAAACACAAAGTCACAAATAACTAGAAACTCAGCAGCAAAACACTGATCAGAAAATCACAATTCAAGGAGATCAGATTCAGCCTATACTGTGCGCGCACCCGCGGAGGAACAGATTGACAATCATCAACAGGTGCGCGCAGACCACACCCCGCTGTGACAATACTGACACCTTCTGTTAAAGTCATGCAACTAACAACTGTTTACAGTCACAACAAACTTCATTGCAAAGACAACAAGACACGAGCGAAAAACCTCCGAGGCTTCTCAGGACAGCCCTCATGTGTCATCATTCACACCAGCCAATAAAGTGAGAGAGAGATGTATCACAAACACACAGTGACACTGAGCGATGTGTAAAAACCTCAACATTCACATTTGGCAGAAGCTTTTATCAAAACTTGAGTTTAAATAAGCTTAAAATGAATTATCCTATACATGTATACATTTTTATAGGTGCAGTACACTGGGTTCGAACCCAAGATCTTGTGTTATTAACGCATTAACTGTTACCATTGAGCTACAGCAAAGCGTTTAAAAACTAACACACGCATGCATTATAAACAAAATGAAATAACATAAAGTTATAAATACTCAACATTTAAATTTCCCTAATATTATATTTCCAAGTATTGTATCACATCAGCTCCGCCATTCACTTGCGTGCGTTTGTATTGGGAACGTTGCCATCAGCAATATGGCGGCGCCGTACGTTAGACGTAAGATCCAGCAACCAACGCATTGTCTAAATATTTATTTATTTATTATTCTTATATCTATGGGGTTTACAACATATTAACACATCCGTAAAAAATTAAATATTTTTTTAAAATAGAGGAGCTGCGAGCCAACAACACACTATTCCACACTGGTATTCAACACCGCTCTTTCCCTCCCTAACTCATATTCACCCGCCACCACCCACCTTGATACGAGTCTTGAGTGAACCGAGTCTCTCCTGAGTCACTCTCGGGTTCTCATTGCCTCGCATCACCCAATACTGTCCCTGTATCCAGTGTATACTAACAACTAACACCAGCTCGCAGCTCCTCTAACAACCGACGTGTGTCGACTGCTATTTATACTACCAAAAAGGAACACCTGTTTCATTAACGGTATTTTTTCACACTTTAGGAGCAGAATTCATCCGAAATTGATTTATTATACACATTACTAGCCAAAAAGAAACTTCAAACATAATTATATTAAAAAGTGACGATAAAAACATCCCCAAAACAGCTACCAGGCCTATAATAGACCTGGCTCATTAATTATTCAAAATGACAGCCAATGGCAAGTCTCCACAGCAGACCCAGCAATGTTTTACAATGAATATAGCTTTTGTTAAATATTATTGTTAAATAATTTAAAATAACCTATTTTTATATTATAACAACAAGTGTGTTGAAGTCTGGAGACAATAATGAGATAAAGGAGAGGATATTTGGCGTAATTCAATGTGAGTAAAGGAGATCAGAGCAGCAGCCGAGTGAATTACAGTAAAACGGGTTGCTTTTTATACCTTTGTCGTCTTTTATATGTGTATCATCTATGTCAGATTATGGGAATATTTTAGGATTCTCGTAATGTGTCCGTGTCTTCAATGTGGTATTTGCAGTTTGTCCATTACACTGACGTACGAAATAAAGCCAGATTCAAAAGTCTTTGTAAAACTCCATTTACTTACCATTGAAGGACGTCGAGTATTGAATATGATATAAAGTCCAAACGCATAATCCACAGTGACAGACAAACCGGCTTTGCTTCCCTGAAAGAAAATGGCAGCACCAGCAATTAGGCGGGAAAGCGCGTGCACACCTCGTGCACTTCTGCTGGCGCAAAGGACGAAATTATTAGTGCTCTACAAAATATTTGTTGTTGCCACGCGATTGTTTTTCGAAAAGTTTTGTGATTTATCATTTAGACTTTGAAATTAAATGTTTAAGCTCCTATACTTGCTCATACGAAAATTAACCAAGAGTACTAAAGACTATAATAAAGAAGAAATAAGGAGCATTGTTGATTAACTGCAGGAATTTGTGATGCTTCACAGCAATATTGGCTTTTGTTGCATGTTTTTGTGCAAGTTTTGTGAGTGAAGAAGGATTTTTACAAACAAAATGTGTCGTTTTGATAAATAAGATTCAGCTACAGCCTCTGTATGTTAATTGTTTTGAAAATATGATGTCAGAGTGCACAAATGTTTAAGCAATAGAGAAAAACTGTGACGGATGTTCTTACTGTAAACTTCAAATCAGTGTATGCCTTGTGTGTTTGTAGAATTAAGATATAAAAAATTCTGGGTAAACAGATTACAAAAAAATTATTCAGTTTAACAAACAAGTTGTTTAGGATAATATAGTCTGTAGTTATTCGATATGTCCGCTAGATGGAGCTACATGTTAATTTGTGTAATAGTGAACAATTAGTTCAAGCTCCTTGGTCAAAACTCAAAATCTACTCAAAAGTCGTCCAATTTTGTTGATTGACTAAATACATTTGAATATTTGCATTTGTTGCATGTTTGTAATGTTTTGTGAGTGATTAAACACGTATTGCTGTAAATAGGAGCTAGTATGAGTGTACTGGGCTAAAACTCTATTGTGAGCGCGCTTCCGTCGCCTGCACGCGCATCAACAGTGTTTACAATTGAAAGCGCGAAACTCACACCGAATGTTTCTCTACATTCATAACTTGTCAGTAAACCTTTAATTTGACCTTGAAATGTGTTTCTTATCAAATAACCTGAAAGAGTGAACTTTGATTTTTATATGCACTAAATAAACAGGCTATACATTTCAGTCATTACCTTGATTATTTAATTAATTAATTAATTAATTTAAGCGTTATTATTACTATCGAATACTCATACGAATTGTTATTATTTTTGATGCAAAATATTTTTAAAGCACAGTACGTTACGTGGTTTGATGCCGCCATGACGTCATACTGACGTTAATCACTGCGTGAAGTTGTACGTGCAGAAGATCGTTACGACAAAAAAACTTCGTTTTCAATTCATTAGATATTTTGTTTTTACTCATCACTTTTTTGTGAATTTACATTTATTCACTCCATCATTCAAACATGAGGGACGTGGACAAGACGACTCTCCAGAAGCAGAAACTTTCGTGTTTCATCATCACAGGTAACCCTAAAAAGGCGGCGGCGCAGTCTAATTTGTCCCGCTAATGTTTTAAACGAACCCAAAATGTTTTTACACTTCACAAATCAACATGAATATATTCAAAGTTGTTCGGTTTGTTTTATCAAAGCGTCTGTCAATCACAGTCCCGTGAGTGCCCCGCCCCCTCAGAAAAAAACACTAAGGTTAAAATGTTTATTGAGTTTTTATATAAAGTTAATTACACTGTGGACTTAACAGATGTATAGTCACTTCAAACTTTAACTTCTAATGTTATGCCTTGTTAGTAATGTAGTTATTAAATATGTATCACAGGTAAAAGGCTTTCTGGCAGACCTTCTGGATCTTCTTCATCAGTGATTGGACAGACAACAGCTAGAACTTCCTTCTTGCCTGAGATTGTGCAGAAGTCAGATTCAGATGGAAGACCTGCAGGCCGTCGAGGGCTGAGAGCTCCTTCAGATTTCACTGTCCTGTCAGAGGGAAATCAGAGAGACTCTCCATGTAAGTCTGGCATGACCAACACATTGCTTCCACCTTTACCTCGGCTGCACAGTCTTGTGAGTCAACCAGCCCGGGTGGACGACTCTATATTCAAAAGAAGCAAAACCATGCAGAGGATGTCTGACAACATGCCTGTTTTAAAACCATTGTGTGTTTCTATTGAGCTTATCACCTGCCCACAGAAAACAGGCAATGCTTTTACGGAGAGACCACGGCTGCCCAGTCTTGTGAGTCAACCAGCCTGGGTGGAAGAATCTACATTCATAAGAAGTAAAAGCATGCGGAGGATGTCTGACAACATGCCTGTTTTGGAATCATCGTGTGTTTCTATCAAGCCTGTCCCTCGCCCTAAGAAAACAGGCAATGCTGTGCAGAGACCAGGCTGCAGTGCCTATCCATGTCATGACACCTCATCAGAGTGACAGACTGTCATAAACTCCAGAAGAAGAAAGCAAATCATATTTTGTTGGACATCATTGTTGACTTTTCTGTATATAAAATTAACCCGACTGCCTTGGATCAAAAAATATTGTTTGCATCAAAACAAGTTTACTGTGCATTTAAAATCTTGTGTGCATCAATAAAGTTGCAGACTTTGTAATAAAGACCTTTCAAGAAGGTAGGTGTGTGTGTGTGTGTGTCTGTGTGTGTCTGTGTGTCTGTGTGTGTGTGTGTGTGTGTGTGTGTGTGTGTGTGTGTGTGTGTGTGTGTGTGTGTGTCTGTGTCTGTGTCTGTGTCTGTGTCTGTGTCTGTGTGTGTGTGTGTGTGTGTGTGTGTGTGTGTGTGTGTGTGTGTGTGTGTGTGTGTGTGTGTGGTTGCTTTACAAACATAAAGATATTAACCTTAGTGAAACTGTTGTCATTCACATTGTATTTTAATTACAAATAGTGAACAAATGTAGGTCTTGACACTACCTTTGTCATCTTTTATATGTGTATCATCTATGTCGGATTATGGGAATATTTAAGGATTCTCGTAATGTGGTATTTGCAGTATGTCCATTACACTGACGTGCAAATTAAAGCCAGATTCGTCACAAACATAGATGTCACACAAAACACAAAAGTCTTTGTAAAACTCCATTTACTTACCATTGAAGGACGTCGAGTATTGAATATGATATAAAGTCCAAACGCATAATCCACAGTGACAGACAAACCGGTTGTGTTTACCTGAAAGAAAATGGCAGCACCAGCAATTAGGCGGGAAAGCGCGTGCACACCTCGTACTCATTTGCGGGCGCAAAGGACGAAATTAGTAGTGCTCTACAAAATCTTTGCTATTCTTCGATATATCCGCTAGATGGAGCTTCATATTCATTTGTGTAATAGTGAACAAATAGTTCAAGCTCCTGGGTCAAAACTCAAAATCTTACTCAGTTTAAAGTGTCAAGCCAAAAGCAGGCTGCAGTGCCTAACCATGCCATGACACCCCATCAGACCAACAGTCCTAATGTCCACAAGAAGAGAGGAAATCATATTTTGATGCATTTATTTGTACTTTTTTAGTATTAAAGAGATGTTTAAGAATTACCACCACTGCTGTGCATTAAAAAAAAAATTTGTGAATCAAAAAAACATGTGTGCATCTAAAAGGCTGCACTCTTTGTAATAAAGACCTTTCATGAAGATCAAGACTTTGTTTATGAGTGTGTGACTTGCATGATAAACACAATATTTAATGCAATGAAACGGATGTCAATCACTTGTCATGTACAAATCGTAAACAAATGTATCAAAAATAATCAAAATTCCAAGTTTTAGGAGTCTAGAATTTCACACACACACTGAAATATTTCTATGAATGTATAATCTACTGGATCTTTATCATTCATGTCATCTGCTTGCTTGATTTCTGAAATAATTATTTTGCACTTTTGTTTATTCATTGTAAAATGCGTAGCCTATATCTTGAGATGTTTCTGCTTTTATTTGACAGGAATTGAAACTGTTATGTTATGGTGTAGCCTATGTATGTTTTTTTTTGTCAACAAACACATACAGTATAATCATCTATCATCTGACGCTTTTAAATACTTTGCTGTTTCTCTCTTGTAAATTCAATTGTGTCCTGATGGATCGTCATCAAGCTTCATGAGAGTAAAACCATTCTGTACTACTCTTACAGTATACTGCAATGAAACCACAAACTGTCTCTACACACTCTGTTTAAATAACGACTTCTGTTTAAATGAATGTCTCTTTGAACTCTGATTGGAAGTAATAAGTCATCTGAACTCATGTTGGTTTCTAAACACAATCTGTGTAATAAGTAAAGAGTCGATTTAGGTCACCTTAAATACATGATAAAATGATGATATTGCATTTTGTTGACCTCGTTAATAATCTGTTATTAGGATGTTGGATTTAGGCATAGAAGCTTTTGTCAGTAATGTAAAACGTGTGATTGTTCACTACACAAATGACAATGTAGCTCCGTCTAGCGGATATTAAGAAAAACTATATTTATGCAGAACTGTAGTTATATCTCTATAACGTTAGATGGCGCTGTGCGACTAAAACGCAATATCTTCCAACGTGTCAAAGAAGACACGACTGCCTCTTTCACACTAGCAAAACAGCTTGAGTTTTTGTTTGTATTTTATCTTTAGACTTTTAACGGAACCATGTTACACATTTGTATATGTCGATATAGATATTAAATAGTTAAAGTAAGTCAGGCGTTAGATTCTGGCTGTGGGTGGAAAATCAGGTAATACAACCTGCCGGATGGTGCTCGCGGGTCCTTAAAACTTCGCTTGTTGGTCTAGAGAGTTTGACAGCGCTGGCGAATTAAGGTAAAACACTTAGATAAACATGCTGTGTTGTTTTTATGTAACTACATTCTGCATTAACCACAATACAATTTCCGTTTAATCCATTTACGGAAGTACCCGGGTGGTGCGATGTTTGACATTTGATGTTAGTATGATGGTTAATGTTGTGCTGTTTGTATGAAGGAAGGTACTATTTTTTGTTAATGTAACCTACTGTTGTATCGGTACAGACAAGTTAATATGATCGAGTACTCTTCTAATAGCGGTTTAAAAAAGACTAGCCCTAAACATCAAACCAGTCTAGATTTTTGTTGGTCCTTGCTGGTTTCATTTGGTAACCCAGTCAGGCCAAACGTATCATTATATGTATAAATAAAGTATACACGATATATACCTATATCAAATCTCTATTTAATACACCTTTGGATAAGCTTTACGGTTTATTTTCTTCTGAAAAGGTCAATTTGTTTTCCTGTTCAACCTGTTTTCAGCAATTAGATGTAATTTAAAGTAAAGGGATAGTTACCCAAAAATGACAATTCTGTCATCATTTTCTCACCCTCATGTAATTGTATACCAGTATAAATTACTTTTTTCTGATGAACACAGAGACAGAGTTCCGGCAGAATGTTAGCAATTTTCACTTCTGGGACATCGATCACTGCCATAGTAGGAAAAAATTGAATGGTACTCAAAGGTGCCCCAGAGCTGTTTTCTTCAAAATATCTAATTTTGTGTTTAACAGCAAAAATAACATAATGTTTGTTTCTACTATGGAAGTGAATGATGTACCATAACTGATAATGACTAATATTCATCCGAATATATTTATTTGTGTCCAGCAGAACAAGGACAAATTGAGGGTTAGTAAATGATGACAGAATTTACTTTTTTAGGGTGAACTTTCCCTTTAATAATTACTTTCCAATGGTCATTAATTCCCTTCCTACAGATATTCTGGGCGTGGTGTCAGTTTGAGTGACAGCTGAAGACACAATCAGGTGAGAAATATTCACAGTTATACCTTAGTCATCTGCTGGTTACTGCCTTTATCTCCTACGTCAGGATCTCCCAAACAGTGTTTTCACATTTGATTTACTGATATTTTATACATTTAAAGATTAACATCTGGTTTGGGGAGAGAGAGCTGGCAGAGAGAGCCCCTCCCTATGTATTATCACAACGTTAACAAATGCTACAGGCAGGGCAGATTATGTTTTAGATAATACATCATAACTAGCTCTTGCGTAGTACAGATGGTCAGAGAGAACCTTTCCAGTAGTTGTAAGTGAGCAGAGTTGGAAAATATTGCTTGAAATATGTTGGATCAGATGGTAAATAAGGGAAACCTCTTGAATACAGTCACGTATGTTTGAACCATCATCAAAGGTGTGTTAAGCAGCTGAACAACTACAAAAACTGCAATGGCTTATTTCAAGGCTTGATCACCATGCACTCACAGAACAAATCTAACAACAATAAGAAAACATTCATCTTACGAAACGGTAACATAGGCTATAGCATTGTTAACTGACCCACAGCTAAAGAATGTGTCACGTCTGATGCTTAAATTGTAAACATCACATGTCTTTTGTTAATAAAACATTAAATTGGTTACTCAGGGTTTTGATCTCTGGTTAGTTTTAACAGGTCTACCTGACATTTCTTAAGCCTGGGTCATATTCTTCACAAACAATCCATGTGCTGAAAAGCATAAAATGCGTAAGTGTGTTCTTCAGAGAAGCTCTTTTTGTATGCATTTTTTGAAAGATTATAAGAATTACGTTTTGCAAGATAAAAAGACACACATATTTTTATTATTTACATTTAACACGAGTGGGAAGTGTTCCCATTACATTACAGGTGTTATGATGCAACCAGGTCACGTGACTATACGTTTTGAAAGTGAGCTAATCGACATTCTAACTTCTGTTGACTTTATTTTCACAATACTTGCTTTCAAGGGCATTTTACAAAAAACTACAGAATCCCAAGTGAGTCAATCCCAAGGTTGACATTCACAAAAACCTGCTAACATTTTTAAAGGGATAATTCATCCAAAAATGTGAAATCTGTCGTCATTTACTCACTTTCGAGTTGTTCCAAATCTGTATAAATTTCTTTGTTCTGAACAGAGAAAAAGATATTTGGAAGAATGCGTATATCCAGACAGATTTTGCCCCCCCGTTGACTCCCATAGTAAGAATACTAGAAAACTGACTCTATCAGAGCTGAACATGTATGTTTATCCATTTGAGTGCAGTACTGAAAGTGTGTTAAAATAATCCTTTTTAATTTAATTCAGCCAGTTGAATGGTGCATGTGCATATTTATTTATTGAATTTATGGTTACAGGATAGGTTACCGTTCAAGCTGTTGTAATGCATTATATGCAAGAGACGGGCACAAGTTAATCAACAGAAACGGCGCTGATCACAAATTCACCATCATGAATCAAATATGTTTGTGTGTGTTTGTCTATAGAATGGCAGGAGTTTTCACCATTGACCTGGAGGATTCGAGTGATGTGGAGGTGAGATCATACATCACAAATGTTTCGCAAAGGCAGTTTATTTTTTACAACAAATTTGACTTTAAGGCTAATATTGACTTATAAAGGTTTTAGGATTACACATGGTTTTCACTTTGACTGTATTTATGATTCATTCTGAACAATGAATGATTACCTGTCAATCATCCATCTTGCTAACAAGTACCTGTACTCGGCCTTTAAATGTGATTTTAATAGAATCTATTCCATTAACATGCATACAATTATAACTAGTGCTTCTCTAAAATAATATTAACGGCATAACTCTGACTATCACATTTGTGTTATTAATATTTAATAGCAGTTGTTTGCAGACTTTTGTTTGAATATTTGCAGTAAAATTAATGTATCGAGGGACCTTAACCCTTAGGAAATGTAATCTTCAGGATCAAAAGAGGTGTATTTGAGAAACTTTTATAACTGTAAATAAGTGATCCCCTTGAGATTTTGATATAAAAATGATGGTCAGACTATTGCATTAAAAAGGAATTATTATTTATTTTACCATCAAAATCTCATTACCGTAATTAGACAATTCAATACTGTACCATTTTTGGCAAAAAAAAGAGCATCCACGATTTTTGTGTTACTGAATAATATATAAAATCATAACTGGAACACCGGTCTATTACTGGGGGGACGCTTCTACGCCTCTAAACACGATGATGCACGAAGCAAAATGTGATTGGTTGCTTTACCTGTCAGTCATATGGCCTCTTGGGTGGGCTCTGGCCAATGAAAGCCGCCAAAGTTGAAGGTTAGTATGAAAGAATAGCTACACAAGACTATTACTACCATGAGGTTTCAATGGTTTTGTGATAAGGACCCAAACAATGATTGATCCTGCATGGGATCACCCAAGACAGGCGGTGAGGCCGGCTATAAAAAGGGTCTCTGTGAACCTCAGTACTGACTGCCTGCTTGTACACTTGAGTATTCTCTTCATTGAATGCCTCACATGATCTCTCTTGCCTTGTCTAGGATGAGGACTGCAACTTTACAGTAACAGAAACAGACAGGTAGATGCTTTTGGTCCATTTAGTTATAGACTCAAATACTATAAGTTGTCTGAATATGCTATTACAATGTCTCATTTTTGGTTTAAGCGTTCCAGCAAAAGAAGTGGAGCTGAGGGGTGATAATGTGAACAGAGACCGTGAGAATGTGGGACCGGACTGCTTTGAGTTACTCAGTGTTTTGGGTAAAGGAGCATATGGGAAGGTCAGTGTTTGAGTCTATGTATATTTACATTTATTCATTGGGCAGATACTTTTATCCTAAACCAGTTGCAAGAGAAATACAACAAAGTGGTCCATCTAAAGAAGTCATTTAACGCAAAAAATGACAGTAACTTATGTTTCAATGTTTCAGATACAACGTTAAGTAGGCTAACACATTAAAATGAGAGTGACAAGGATTGATGTGGATCTCAATCTCAGCTGAGTTCTATACCTGAAAAAAAAATCTTGAATCAGATACAAAATATGTCCTCCATTCAAGTGTTTTGCAGTTTAGATTGAGTTCTGCATCAGTGTTTACATATACACTGCCCTCCATTATTATTGGCACCCCTGGTTATGATGTGTTCTTTAGCTTCAATTAAATTCAGTTTTGTTTTAAATAATACAGGACCACAACGAAAAAAAGATGAAAATCCAACCTTTAATACAAGTGCATTTATTCAGTGGGAAAAAAATCCCACATTAAAAAATAATTATTTTACATCAAATCATGTGTGCCACAATTATTAGCACCACTGATGTTAATACTTTGTACAACCTCCTTTTGCCAACAAAACCGCACCTAATCTTCTCCCATAATGTTTCACAAGATGAGAGAATACAGAAAGAGGGATCTTCGACCATTCCTCTTTGCACAATCTCTCTAAATCATCCAGCGACCTGGGTCCTCTCCTCTGGACTCATCTCTTCAGCTCACTCCACAGATTTTCAATGGGGTTGAGGTCTGTGGACTGAGATGGCCATGGGAGGAGCTTGATTCTGTGTCTGGTGAACCATTTCTGTGTAGATTTGGCCACATGTTTAGGGTCATTATCTTGCTGAAAGACCCAGAGACGACCCATCTTCAGCTTTCGGGAAGAGGCCACCAGATTTTGCTTTAAAATGTCCTGGTATTTCAAAGCATTCATGATGCCATGCACCCTAACAAGGTTCCCAGGGCCTCTGAAAGAGAAACAGCCCCATAGCATCACTGATCCTCCTCCATACTTCACAGTGGGCATGAGGTGCTTTTCTGCATACTCATCTTTTGTGTTCCGCCAGACCCACTTAGAGTGTTTGTGGCCAAAAACCTCTATCTTGGTCTCATCTGACCAAAGCACACGGTCCCAGTTGAAGCCCCAGTACCGCTTAGCGAACTCCAGACGTTTCCGTTTATTATTGTGAGTGAGCAAAAGGTTTTTTCCGTGCATGCCTCCCAAACATCTTGTTGGCATGTAGATAGCGCCTGATGGTTGTTTTGGAGACTTTGTGACCCCAAGATGCTACCTTTTGTTGCAATTCTTTCACAGAGAGCTTTGGAGAACTTTTTATTTCTCTTACCATCCTTCTCACTGTGCGTGGAGGCAAAATAAACTTGCGTCCTCGTCCAGGCTTGTTTACCATTGTTCCAGTCGTTTTAAACTTCTTAATGATTCCTCTGACAGTAGATATGGGCAGGTGCAGGCGAGTGGGTATTTTCTTGTAGCCATTGCCTGACTTTTGAAGGTCGACACACATCTGCCTTACTTGAATGGTGTGTTCCTTTGTCTTTCCCATGTTGAAGAGTGGATAAGAGAAATGGCCTCTGTGTCACGTCATATTTATACCCCAGGGAAATAGGAAGTGATGAATTACTAATTAAATGTTCCTAGATACTCTGATCAACTTTGTAAACTACTGTAGAAATGACAGACAAACTTCAATTACATTTATTTCCTAGGAATTGTTAGGGGTGCCAATAATTGTGGAACAGGTGATTCTATGAAAAATAATTATTTCTTAGACAGGGATTTTTTTGCCCTTAAAATTCACTTGAGTTACATTTTTCTACAATTTTCAGTGTGAGAGTATGCTTCTGCAATAAAAATGTAATTTATTTTAAGGCTTTTAACACACCTTAACCAGGGGTGCCAATAATTATGGAGGGCACTGTACATGGGTCGAAGACGTTAAGATGTCCCCTATCAAATGAAATGTACAAAAGTGATTTTATGTCCATAGAAAGTAAATGAAATAAGTAAATGTTTCAACTTTGTTTTTGGAGAATATTTTTTTTTTTAAATAAAGTTAATTTGTCATCAGTGTAACACTATATTCATGTACAAATTCTTAATTATTCAAACAACATGCTTATTCTGACTTGTACTTATCAAAATATATATAAGAATAAGGGAGCATATAACATTGTATTTAAATGAATAAACAATTCTTATTGACAAATGCAATTAAATTTAACAGAAAACATTTTCATTTTTTACAACAACAATTTAAAGCAGCATTACACTTATTGTTTTCATGCTTAAACAATTTTTGTCTTGACCCAAATATAATATTTAAAATAATTATGTTAAATATCTATTTCTTCAGGTCTTCCAGGTGCGAAAGGTGCAAGGTGCTCAGACCGGTAAAATATTTGCTATGAAAGTCCTGAGAAAGGTATTCTTCTTCATTTTTCTTTTATTAAAAATGCTACCTTACACAATTACAAATTTTCCATTTTAATGTCTTTAAACCAAATTGTCCAATTTTTCCATTTCGCCCTGCTAACACAAGGCCAAAATAATATGTAATGCAAAGGACACCGCACACACCCGCGCAGAGCGGGACATCCTGGAGACGGTTCGACATCCGTTCATCGTGGAGCTGTGGTATGCCTTTCAGACCGGTGGCAAACTCTACCTCATACTCGAGTGTCTGAGCGGTAAGCAGAAATGTGTCTTTGCGTACAAAACATTTATTAAACGCTTACACCGTGTCACCGCAATGCGACGCGAACCCCAGCTTTTTCTAATGGGATTGTCGCGCCGCATTGCGCCACGTCCGGTGTGGATTTTTTTTTCAGTTATAATGTGTTCTAATGCGT
Source organism: Triplophysa tibetana (assembly GCA_008369825.1). Classification (NCBI taxonomy): domain Eukaryota; kingdom Metazoa; phylum Chordata; class Actinopteri; order Cypriniformes; family Nemacheilidae; genus Triplophysa; species Triplophysa tibetana. Next base: position 20,513,056 of record CM017893.1, read on the forward strand.
TCTATTGTTTCTTGTCGCATCGGGCTGCATCTGATGTAGACACGGTGTAAGTCTATGGCAATTAACACAAATGCACATCATACCAACCATGTCAAACTTTACCGGAACAGACACTGGGTGTCTCTCTGTATGTTCAGGGAAGCCTCAGTATATACCTCGAATAACTTTTAAAGAATACCTGTATCAAGCATTAAAGCAGAACGAAGAAACAAACTAGTGTTTGAATAAAAAAGAAGAAATTTAGTTGTTAATTGAGCTAATAGAAATTGAAATAGATAAAAATTATTTTTGGTAAAGAATTGGTGATTTTTATATTAATATTAAGCTGGGTAGAAATTATGAGTTTTTGCAAATATAAGTGGGCCCTTTTGAATATTGTTGAATACAATGGGGGTCTTGGAGTCACAACGGATGAGAATCCCTTAAATGTCGTATGACATGTTTAGAGGGTTTTGCATCTGAACTCTTCAAATGACGATTAACCAACTGAAATATTGTTTTAGCAAAAATTACGTGTTTAAGCTACTCTCCACTTGCAAAGCCGCTTATCAATAAAAAAGTGTTCTAACTGAAAAGTAAAAGTTAGGTTAAGAAGTTCCTTTAATAAAACACATTGTAATACACTCTTATCAGAAATTAACAACTGCTTTCAGTTATGAATCCTAAGTAAAAGACAGACCAGACAGCAAATTCCTTTTAAACTTTTTAGTTTAATGCAATGAATTTCAGCACATGTTTCTCATGAAATTATTTCGGGGGGATTTTAATGCTTGCAGGTGGAGAGCTATTCATGCAACTAGAGAAGGAGGGCATCTTTCTAGAAGACACTGCATGGTAAGTTTCATTAGAAAAGTTAACATGTATATTTACAGACCTGTAGTGAAGGTTCCTGAAGAAGCTCTTTGGGTCAAACCAGAGAAGATTTTATCTGCTCATGATTCTAATGAATGAAATCTAGACCTTTATTCTTCTGGTCTTGACAGTTTCTATCTTGGTGAGTTAACATTGGCTTTGGGACACCTGCACTCCAATGGAATCATCTACAGAGACCTGAAACCGGAAAATATTATGCTTAATCATCAAGGTTTGTGACCATAGCATTGAACACTTTCTTATTATGGATGTAAACTGTAGTTTTCCAGGTATTAACATGCAGTGACTCAACAGAGATTGGTGGATTTAGATAAATTTGAGCTCTCAGCCACATAGGCCGCATTGACACAACATGCTTCAAGTGACCCAGTTCTGATGTTTCCTAACATGTGGCACACATCCGATATGACCCATTCATATGTGAAAATACATGTGATATGAATTGGATGCATGTATTTGCATCTTCCATACAAGTAGACAAATCGAATATTCCCGTCAGAAGAGCTAAATATCATTGAAAAAGCAATGGTGGTGAACCACGTGATGATCACATGACTCTTTTAATGAAGATTTTCTATTCGTGACGCTTTTCAATGACAACATGTTTTGCTGGGGAAAGTAAAACCTTGTATATAAAATTTGGTTTCATCCATTGCATATTGCACTGTTTTCACTTCCTTAGCAACCTCAAGTACATCTAACTTGAATTGATTTGCCAAGTGTATATATCGTAACGGAGATGTCAGATAGGGGTAGCTTTTAAAAGATGATGTAATCTAGTCAACAAAATATTGAATGGATCACTCTCACGAAACTATGAAACATCATTCATTCTCTTCAATCTTAGACATTCAAGATGATTCAATAATGTTCATTATATAGTTCTGTTCTCTCAAGAATTATTTTTACATAGGATTGAATTATTTTTTACTTTATTGCATTTCCCCATGAAAATCTCATTACCGTAACGCATTTAATGGTGTGCATGATATGTTTAATCATATTTAAATATTCTGACAAAATAATTGGATCTTCTACTAGATGTTCTCACAAAACAAAACAAAAAACATTGACTATATTTATGTGAAATGAAAGTGAAGATGTAGTGGAAATGTGTCCTAATGTTATCATCCTCAGCAACATGTCAAAGGATTGTTTAAGACTGTTGCGCTAAAAATATTTTCAAGGTGTAGGTTCGGATTCAAGAATTTAAAGATTTTGTGAGAATCTTGTCCTGTTGAAATATATGAAATATTGATATATTGAATGTAATATACTTAAAATCTATTAAACTGATACTCCTTCCCCCCCAAAAAACATTTGGTCATCATTTATTCACCCTCTTGTCATTTCAAACCTTTATGACTTTCTTTCTTCCCCAGAACACAAAAGAAGATATTTTAAAGAAAGTTGGTGACTGAACATCACTGGACCCCATTAACTTCTATTATATGGACACGAAACCAATGCAAGTTAACGGGTCCGGTGAGCAACATTTTTCAAAATATCTTCTTTTGTGTTTCGTGAAAGAAAGAGGGTCATACAGGTTTGAAAGGACAGGAGGGTGAGAAATGATAACAGTTTTCATTTTTCTTTTTTCATCACTTTACTTGCATTATTAACCTGCTTCATAATAGCATCATGTTGACAATAATATGACTTCAGGATCATGAAAATGTGCTCACAGTTAGGGCTGCTCGATTATAACAAAAATCATAATACCAATTAGTTTGGTCAATATTGAGTTCACGATCATTAAACACGATTACTCACTGACTATGGAAACAATATAAGAATTATAAAGAAAACTTGTCTTTTAAACTGAATTCAACAGGAAAATAAAAGAAAGAAATCTCTCAGCTGAACCGCTGTAAAGGAAAGGGGTGCACTGTGGATTTCTACCACAAGAAAAGAGAGGATTCTTTTAAAATAGAATGCAGTACAATAATCGTTTCACCTCGATCATATTGTTTCTGTAATTGTAGAAGGGCAAAATTGGCGATTAGGATTAATTTCTGATTAACTGTGTCATTTGTCTCAAGTTTACACCCTAATGTTCTCTTATGTCTTAAGGACACATTAAACTGACCGACTTTGGCCTGTGTAAGGAGTCTATCCATGATGAAAGTGTCACACATACTTTCTGTGGTACCATTGAGTACATGTGAGTCATCAGCTCAACTACATGTAATAAAGTACACAGACATATTTGTACTGATATGATATAACCACATGCTAGAAACAAAATGGCTAATTTGTCTAAAAATGTAACTACAAATTAGAATAACAGTATCCACGACTTTGAATTTCTCATGTTGGGTTCTCACTTTCGACACAGGGCACCAGAAATCCTGACCCATTCAGGGCACAACAGAGCTGTGGACTGGTGGAGTCTGGGAGCCCTGATGTTTGACATGATGACTGGATCGGTGAGAGATGATGAAGGACAAAATACTTGATACATTAAGCCATTGATATACGTCTGAAGAGGTTTTTTGTTTGCCGTATTAGTGGAAATGTTTAGGAAAAGATTTCCTTTTTTTATTTCACACAGCCTCCTTTCACTGCAGGGAACAGAAAGCAGACCACTGAGAAGATTCTGAAGTGTAAATTCAATCTTCCGCCCTACCTCACACCTGATGCTAAAGACATGATCAAAAAGGTCAAATGTCTCTCCGTATAGACCCTCCATGAAAAGGTTTCGAGTTCCTAAAACAACTGACCCTTTATTTCTTTCCTATAGCTGCTTAAGAAAAATCCAGCACAAAGACTTGGTTCCAGCAAGTCCGACTGTGAAGATATCAAGGTAAAATCTAGTTTTGGCCACTGCACTGAAATATTACGAATCAATACTATTAAAGTTATATCATATGAAGAAAAGTGTTTTACTGAACATGTGATGACGGAAGTAATTCTCAGTACCACAGTCTTGTTTTTCTTTAATCCAGAGATTTATTTTCCAATGTTTGTGTTTCAGAAACATCATTTTTTCAGACGCATCAAATGGGATGATTTACTGAACAAACGCATTGAACCGCCATATCTGCCTAGCCTGGTACTGCCAATAACACATTTATAGGTGTCGTAGTTTTGGAAATGAATCCTGTGGATTGTGTGTCTCAGCGAGTTGAATTCTGCTTGCTAGTTTTGTCACATGTTACAAAAGCCTCTTTGCTTTATTCTTCAGCAATCGGATGATGATGTGAGTCAGTTCGACAGTCACTTCACCCGTCAGACTCCTGTTGACAGTCCTGATGACACCAAAATGAATGACACTGCCAACCCGTTTGCAGTTGAGTTTATTCATAAGCATCACTCACCGTAACCCACAGAAAAATAGACAGAAGCAAAGAGTGTAGATGTGGGTTATTCAAGACATCTTGAAAGACCTGCCATACATGCCACGCAATACTAGAAAAGCTTGTTTTGCGGTCATCACATAATAGTATTTTAATAATAGAACAACTTGGCATATTGGTAATTACTCCATGGTTATGTAGTCATGACCTGATCAATTTTACCTGATAAATGTTAGAGCCAGGACGTGTCATTACATGTTCGCATCGAACCATTTCCTTTGAAAGATAATTTTTTTTTTCCGTAGAATTTCCAGTAATTTACAATCCCAGCTGAACTTTATTTTCTTCATTTAAGTCTTTGGCCTGAATTACAATACAGTAACACAATATGTAAGAAGTACTTGTTCTGATACGATTATGAATGTGTTTTCAGGGGTTCACGTATGTTGCACCATCTGTGTTGGAGAGTTTAAAGGAGGGATTTTCTTTTGAACCCAAACCTCGACAGATATGCAGACAGAACAGCAGCCCACACACATCTATGAGGTACATCGTCTCATACCATTGTGGACACGAGCACGTCCTTTGCAAAAATGTTTCTGTATTTTTGATTTACAAAATGTCTACAACACAGAGAGGATTTGGGAAACAGGTGATGACTTTTATTTTGGACGGGCAGTCTGTATTGCATTAAAATATTCGCACTATGAAGTAAAGTTGTTATTTAAAATATACAACAATAAATCATTTCAAATTAAGACAAAGTATAGCCCAATACGATCCACATCAATACTATATTTTACATTAAATTAATCTTATTAATGTGACTTAAATACTTTTGGGAGCACTGTGCTATAAAAGGACAAATGTTTTATAAGTGAAGTGCATATTTAGATTTGCCTTCTTTCCTTCTCGCTTTTCTCCCCATTTTAGCTCTTCTGAGATCTTTAAGAGCAGTGTTGATGCTGAAGAGCCTCCATATGTCCAGAACAAAACACTTTCTCTGCAGAATATTGCCACACAGCCAATCAAAACATCAGGCCGAAAGAAGAAACAGAAAACTCATCAAAGCGGCAGATGAAATAGACTGAACTCCGCAGAAGTGTTTGAGGTCTATCATACCCTCTGCACTGCCTTTATTTACTTCTACATCTGTTTCTCATCTCTTATTTAAATCAAAGCATCACTGATGTAAAATGCTTCTTCATTTTCATAATTTTCATCAGATTATGAATACAGTCAAGATTGGTACTACACGCATCTTTGATATTATTATTGGCTTGACTGATATTTATTTCCGTCGGGCACACAGACATTACATATCTTTGGTTGCCGTGACAAATCCTCGGTTGAAATGTATTGATAATTTCGCAGTCATCATGTGTCTATGGCTGACGTTACATGTTTATTACTCTAATGAACTCTTGGGTTGCAAAGGAGTAATACAAGCAGGAATGGGTTTGGACAATTCCAGTGTTATGGATGTGACATTTGCAGTCAAAACTTTAAACATAAACTCGAATGTATTTATCTGTTTATATTTTCCTAAACCCCTGTTGACTGAGTGCAGACCTTGGAAAAATATCACAGGTTTTCTATGAGGGGAAACATATATGCATTATAGATGTGACGAAGGGGATTTCTGTTCATTAAAATGCACAAACCAAACAGCCAACAACTAACATAAAATTATGTTTTAATTCTCATGTGTCCATTTATTAGGAATATGGACCATTATGGATGTGACAGGTCAGACTATAGAAAAACATGCTTTAAAACATAAAGAGAGACCTTACATACGTATATAAACTGCCAAATATTGACATGTGACATGACATGCAAATTTATGAAAGCCTTTATTTTTCGTGGCATCAGCCAATGGTTTACTGATTACAGAACTTCTCAACAAGTGTATCTAAAGTTGTTTTTTACTCGATTATTATTTGCAGCTGTGTTTTAAAGACAATTATGAACAATGGATTTGTGTTGAGTGTAGTAAAACAAAGAAGTATGTATCGCTTGTAAAGCCACAGTGATGAAATCTGTGCTTCAAGGAATAAAAAATATATTGAAATTTATTTGTAAATGTAACACAGGCCCTAAATATAATAAAGTTTGGTCCTTATCCGTTGGTCCTGTTAGTTCAGCTGGTGAGGGATATGGCTAGTAGTGAAGACATTTTCAAAGTCAATTTTTGAAGTAACTTACTCCAAGAAACTTCTCAGATTTAATGGTTTAATAATTTATTGACCATATGTTTTAAGTATATGGGAATAAATATCCAAATTTATTTTATAAATCACTCATTCCTACTCGCTAGCATCCCTTATGGATATATCACATCATGTAAGAGCATGCAATTCTATATTATACATGCTTCTAATTTTAATACATTGATTTAATTTAATATATAACTTTCTTTATTTGGAGTTTACTCGTTTTGTACTCAATTCAAGTTTGCAAGTAAATGTCTTGCTGTATAAAAGTACAGAAAATATAACGAAACAACTGTGTTGATATCCACACTATAATTGTATGATTAATAATAATTGTGTATGTTTCCGTGTTGCGCTATCATCACTGCTGTCGGTCCCCTCTCCCTTGCAAATGAATTAGGGCGGGCTCATGTTTAGTTTCAAAAGAGCGGTAACAATTACAACGTTCTTCAATTGGCCACCTTTACAGTCACTTACGCCACCGCAAAAAAACATTGGCTATAAGAGGTTGCTTATAGCCAATCAGAGGCCTTCGCGCGGAATTTTGAATTTCTTGCAAACAGTGGGAGTTATCTGTCTTGTGTACCTCCGCTCATAGTAAAGAAAATAGGCCCTCGTGTTTATAATGAATAATATGAGATGTTAATATTTTAACAATACGTAGATGCGTCGTGTTATTAATGACGCGTTATTATATGTGCATTTAAGAATATAAACGTGTAGATGTTTCATCTTTTTGCGGATGGATATACATGACTGACCGTAGCTCGTGTTGGTGTGCGCCGCCGCTGCTGTTCTTGAATAGTGTAACGTTAACTTGGAGCAGCAGGGACGATCGGGACGATAAACCTCATGTTGGATTAATGTGTTTTTATCAATAAAGCCACGATTGACGTCGATGGAATATTTTTTATCGTGTTAATACGCAGAAACTCAGGTAATAATCGGGGGACTTTAATCGTTTAATTTTCTTGTGACAATTGACTTCTCAAACGTTGTTTTTGCTAAGATGTTTGCTATCAATAACTGTTACATGCATTTAACAAATAAGACTAATCATTACTTTTATATGAAGTTATTCTACCACCAACGTTTAATAACCGTTTGATCTTACAACCAGAGATGTTTTTCGCATGCTATCTGCTGTTTGTCCATGTGCTAACGTTACGGATTGGCAAATTATTTTACTGCCATGTTTGCATAAACAAAATAGAGTAACTTAAGTTATGGACATTATTAGAGTCATGACGTAATAAGTAAAATGTGTAATTAAAGTGAATGACGAAAATCTTTTGTGTTGATTAAGGTAAGTTGTTTTAAAATGCCTTTGCTGGGGAAGATAGTGGTGATCAAGAGAAATGGAGAAGACGGCACTGAATTTCCACTCACAGCGTCATGTCTTTTCGGGAGGTAAGTAACGTTAATAAACTTCGCCATCATTTTGTATTCTATATTATATGCTGACAGGTTCCCTTTTTAATTAATTGAGAATTAAAAAAGATGCAAAGGAAAAACAATTATTTTGCATTGATATCAAGATTTGAATGATAATACAAATCATTTTAAAAGGCAATGAAAAGTCACAAAAAAGTGTTTGGGACACGTGCGGTTTAAAACTTGATTCCAGGCGGGCTGTTCAGGAAACGTCAACCCTTTCAACCAATGAGAATGCCGCGTGCTAAATTACAGGAAATACGGATCTTCACACGATGTGTTGCCGCATGGTTGGGCTTTATTGAATGCCCAGCTTTTTACTTTTTATTTTATTTCAGACTCCAGTGTCTGTGTAAGATTTTTTTAAGGCAGTATTAAGTAAATACACAAGTTTTGTTTCTAAAAATTAAGATAATTATATATGTGATTTCAATCTGATCAAATATTTACAAACACGACCAATAGACCATTATGAATAAAATGGAGCAGGATTATATAATACATGTTTTTATATAGTGGTGCTGCTTGACCAGTTTTTTCTAGAAACGTGATAATCTACATAAAATATGTTTAATCCGAAAGGTTTGAGACATAAACATTAGATGTCCTCTCTAGATGTGCACAATTGAATAAAGTCACAGCATAAGGGATTATAAAAAGATAATAAAAAAGCTACTCCGAATATTTTAAACCCTATATGTAGATGTTTTCATGTCACACAAAGAGAAGGAAAGGGATAACAGCATTTGTAATGTTTGCTCATTCCATGTTTTTAGGAAACTGAATTGTGATATTCGGATTCAGCTGCCACAGGTCTCCAAAGAACATTGTAGAATTGATCTGAATGAGAATAAGGAGGTATGTGTACATCTTGACCGTGTTTTTTTACCTTGCCTTTCTCAAAAACGCGTTATATTAACAATCAACTATAACCATACACTTCAAAAGACTTCTCTTTATTTCACCATGTTTTAGCTCATTTTGACAAATTTGAGCTCCGTGAACCCCACACTTATCAATGGAGAAGCACTGCAGGAAATTGAACGTTTGAAGCATGGTGATCTCATCACAATCATTGATCGTTCTTTCAGGTGAATCTTTTTTAATAACAGAATTGGACATGTTAAACAATATACCCGGAATTATGTTAAAGAATTAAGCTAGTCCGTGTTTTATAGTTTAATATTTTGTTTAACTGCTCAGGTTCGAGTACCCGCCTCCAAAGACGCCGAAGAAAAAGAGGCTGTCCACAACTGGACAAGACAAAACGCCTCAGGTGTGTATATGGGACGTCAGTGTTCTTAAACCTGAAGTACAGTTTGTGTGTGCACAGTAAAGATGGATGGATTGGCCAAAAATCTATTTCATGGAATGAGTCATTTTATTTCACGGTAACAATATATTTCACGATAACAATCTCCCATTATAATTCTATATCTTATACCTCGTTTTTCTTGGATTGATTTCCTTTATTTATTTATTAGTTCTTTTAAATGCTCACCATAGTAAAAACAGGCAAGTTATGAAAATGTACTGAAGATATCAAATTGAGTTCTGGTAATGAGATTTATTTATTTATATTGATCTTCTAACTATATCTTATGTATACAGAAGGAAGATAGACAACAATTCTAACAATGAAGTATGAATCTATGCACAAACAATGAGAGTTCAGTATATGACTGGTGTTATAAACTGGTGTTATTGGGGTCTGTACTGTAGGTCTTAATGGCTCTTCACTCTCTATTAGATGCGCTTTTTTTAGTGTGTTGCGCCTGTAGGTTTGTTTAGTGGTGTGTCACATCAAAAGGCTCATGTGGCAAGTATCATCATGCATTTTAACACAAGTTTCACCTTGGGTCGCCTGAAGTTAAACTTAATTAAAACTATTAACAAAGCGAACTGATTTCTGAAATGCGTTGTGAAAATGAACTAGTTTATATGCTCGTGTGAGAGTGAAAGATCCAAACTGGAGTGGATCACTAAACTACAGACTGAAAGAAGGTCAAACGAATATTTGATAAGTAAATTAATCCACCCATAACAAGTTAGCGTGTTTTTCAGAATATCGCCTAATTTGTAGAGCGACGAGTTAACCACGCCAATTTATTTACTTTCTGCGGAATACACGGAATAGAAAAATCTCTTACGGTCGACATTTTATTCCTCGGTAACTGAATATTCCTTTGTATGTGATCCGCCCTTTTTCTTAAAGCACAGGTGCCAGGCACTTGTATTAAAATATCTTTGCTCTATCCCTTCTGACATGCAGGGATTTTGGAACAATTGCCAAGTTTACAGTCTTAGTGATTTGTGTCTATTCAATTTCTAACGGTCATTTTGTTTTTTTGGAGCAGCTTGAGAAAAGCACACCTGTACCTGTGGAGAAAAGGAAGTCCGAGCATTCATTTGGTAAGTGATCTGAGACTCGATCATTCTCTGTAGTGTTAAAGATAATTTTTTCAAAATGTTTGCTAATCAGTTGATTGTGTGGTTTTAATTAGGGGTGTGCGATATGACGATATTTGATCGCGAACGATTAAAATGACTGCACGATCCACTTTTTCGGAAAAATCGTTAAATCGTCCTATATAGTGCAAGACATGTTATATCCGTTGCTGTTCTATTGAATTTCGTTAACATCCTTGCGATAGATTGGTCCATGTTAACAAGCTCGTACATGTTGCTTGTGAATTCAGTAAGATTAAGAGACGCGGTCAGTGACGATGGAGGGAAACACGGTAGAGTTGGTCCCTAAAAACAATTCTACATCAGTAATATTGAAATGGTTTGGGTTTTCCCCCAACTGACACGGTCCAAACAACAGTTATTTGCAAATGTGGCAATGATGAGATTCGCACGTCGGATGGCAACACAACGAACCTTTTTAACCACTTCAAAAGAAAGCGCCCGAAAGAGTTTGCCGACAGTCAAACTATAAACGGATCACATGCGGATAAATCAGGTACAACCAAGCATCCGGGAACTACAATGCTTAAACAAACGACTTTAGCGAAAGAAGGATTTGAGAAAGAAATTCAGTCTGACAGAACGAGCAAGCGCTGGAAAGATGTAACTGACGCCGTCGCATTTTACCTGACCAAATACATTATTACAATAAAGACTGTGGAAAATGAGAGCTTTAAAAGACTGATCACAGTCGTAGATCCACGTAACGAAAACCCAGCCGCAAATATTTTTCCTCCACGCCCATTCCACAGCTTTACTCCGAGTGCCGCAACAAGATGCAAAACAAAATTCAAAAGTTTTTCTAACAGCTGATTTATGGTCTTGCACTTGCATTAAATATTAACTTGATTAAAATATTCTTCAAAATATAATTGGTAAAGAGTATATTTTTATACGGGGACATAGTTTGGCTGTATTGTAGCCCCTTTAATTTACAAAATAGTCTTAAAACCAACTTGAAGAAGAATCGTGATAAAATCGTGAATCGTGATCTATCTAGTACAAATCGTGATTTGAGTTTTTTTCAAGATCGCCCACCCCTAGTTTTAATGACATATATATGTTCTTGTCTACCGTATTTACAGACACCTGTTTAAAGGATGGGTCTAATTTGCCTCAATCGCTGGAGCAGACTGTTGAGACTGCTGCAGATGAGAAACCTAAGAAGGACAGCATGTCTCCATTCGGTGAGCTTTACCAAATGGTCAAACAGGACCTGGCTGCTAAATCGCCATGGAAGTCCGGGCTAGCCAAGACACCTCTCGCAAGACCTCAGGTTGACCAAGTTCCTACATCAATTGTTAAAAACAATCCTGAACCAGTCACAACGCCATCTACCAAGAGACGAAGATCCTCAAAAGTCAATTTTGAAGACCAGACTGGAGTAGATGTTCCTCAGAGCTCAACAAACCCCACCCCAGAGGGAGAACCTGCCGATATGCCATCGGTGGAGTCCAGCACCCCGTTAGTGTTTGAGAAAAGCGGAACCCCTGTCTCTCAGAAAAAGGCAACGCCTTCAAAAACACCGGAGACTTTCAGCGCTGACGAGGTGGTCCAGCAGATTCTTCTAGAGCCACAGCCAGAAGAGAAAACACCAAGATCCCCAAAGAGGAGGAGAAGTGGTGCGTCTCAGGATCAAAGCCTTGCCCTCCAAATATCTTCCAGTCAGCCTCAGACACCAGGACCAGAGGAGAAGAACACCGATGTAAAAACGTCACCAAGAATGTCCCCAAGAGCAAATGCTGGCAAAAGGTTTCAAGTCCAAGATGTTCTGTCTGAGATTACGGTGGACACACAGAAAACGCAAACTGATGTAGTCATTCGACAATCCAGGAAAAAGCGTGTGTCCTTTGGAGGTCAGTTGAGTCCAGAGCTGTTTGACAAATGTTTGCCCCCTAATTCCCCTCTTCACCGTGGAGCAACCCCAAGACGAAGTCTTGGACCTTCTCAGAAGCCCCTATCTCTACTGCGAAGAGCATCCACCATTGGTCTTTTGGTAAAAAATATTTCTAAGCTAAAATATTTTGTGGTCACACTTGTTCAACACTTTAATGTTGTTAATCCAAACATGTCTCGTTTTTTTAGGCTCTCCGACTTGAGGAAACTGATACGGAGAGTGCAAAGGCTCAAAGTAATCCTGCGAAGAAAGCTTCACCTAAACGTGCAGCGTCTGCCACAAAGACTCAATCCCCTGCCAAGAGGTCACCGAGGGCTAAAACTCCATCACAAAAACCTCAGAAGACTCCTTCAGGTGCAGCCAAGGCCTGCTCGCCATCCTCCACCACTGCTACACCCAAAACTCCCGCTTCTTCTAGGAGATCTTCCTCATCATCGATTGAGGCAGCGGGTAACGGGTCTGCTATTGAGACTCCGAAGGTGCAGGGGAGATTTTCAGTTTCCCGCATTAGCACACCTTCACCTGTCCAGGATCAGATGGATGAAGGGGAAGTGGAGCCGGGCACTGTAGAAGACATGCCTCAGGTGTCAGGAACACCAACAATCCCACTACGGAGGAAAAGCATGAAATCTGCACCCAAGAGTGCCATGAAGAGTGCACTTAATGTTATGCGTTCAAGGCGCAGCGGAGCATCATGCGCTAATCTGAAAGGTAAATTTACTTCAATTATGTTTTTGAATAAGATTGTATTGAAACACACAGGTTTTCAGTTTTGGTTGTGCTTCTCTGTTTTAAGTGTTAAACTCTTGGGCTGATATTGTGAAGTTTGGTCAGACCAAACCTCAAACGGATGTTACAACCAAGAAAACTACGAAGAGCGCCGTGGTCAAGAGAACCGTACTTCCAAAGCCCAAGGTAAAAATACTACAGGTTCTTTTTGTTATAAGTAAATTTCTAGTTTGTAAATGACTGATCTGATAATCCCCTGACAGACCCCTGCACAGAGGCTTAAGGAAGATCTTAGCACTGGGCACGCCATGTCTCCAGTCACCCTTGTTGTCGGCAAAGCTCATTTAAGGACGAACCTGTCTGTTGGAACAGCCCCTAAAATTGTGCCTAACATAGCAGTGCTCAAGAAGGACATGAAAATGGATGAGGATCTGACAGGTCTGTTCAGTCCCGTAGAACATTTATTTATGCATGCTAGAAATTCTAATGTTAATTCTAATGTTATATTTATGTTGTTAGGTATTGCAGACATATTTAAGACTCCAGCTAACAAGTCCAAGAATATGGCAGGCATGAACAGTGCTTGTCCAGAGACCCCTCTGGAAGAGTTTTCAGTCATGAAAACACCGGAAGAATCAGGTTGGTGATTAGTGCAGATCTTGTGTATGATCTTTTGTGTAATCTTGCAATTTAACATTTTCTTTTGTTGATGCAGGTGAAATGATGGTATCTCCATTGAGCGTGGTGTCCATTACCAAGCGTGAAAACTACAAAAATGAAGCAGTGACACGGCTACTTCTGGATAACCAAGAGGATAGTTTATTGAATGAGGACGGTCTTTTACAACCAGCTGACAATTCAAATGACGCACAAGAATCTGTGGAGATGGCTGAGAGTGATCAGACAAAGGAAGAGGAGAGTGTTCCCGAAGCGGTGGTCAAAACTCCCAAACAGGCCGCAGTACCGTCCTTGTGCCTCACTGGAGTCAAGCGCCTCATGAAGACCCCCAGACAGAGGGCTGAACCAATTGAGGACCTACAAGGAAAGCTGCTCAAGACCCCCAAAGCCCCTAAATATCCAAAGGAAGAAAGTCTGGAAGGTGTGAAGGAACTCCTGAAGACTCCCAAACACGGAGGAGTTCCGGTAGAAGACACGGTTGGAGAAATAAAAAGACTGACGCAGACGCCTAAAGAGAACAACCCAGTGCTTTTTGCAGCCGGTAACGAAGACATCACTGCTGTGGAAGAACTCATGAAAACACCAAAAGTAATGGTAAAGACTTTAGAGGAAGAAGAGGACCTGACTGGCCTTAAACAGCTGATGAAGACTCCAAAGCACAAAGGAGAACCAGTGGAAAATCATCTGGGTTTAAAGAGACTGATGCAGACCCCCAAAGAGAAGATTGAGCCTTTGGAGGACCTCACCGACGTGAAGGAGTTGATGAAGACTCCCAAGCACAAAGGTGAACCTGTCGGGAATCAGCTTGGAGTCAGTAAACTACTTAAGACCCCAAGACAGAATGTAGCGGCAGCTGAGGAGGAATTTTCTGGCCTCAAGGAAATTGTTGAGGAGCCAGAGAGCAGTTCTACACAGAATAATGTGACTGAATCTTTTGAGGTAAACATCACTATCTCTCTGGACATTTTGCACAGCGTGTAGTGTAAATAGTCTTATTTATCTATATGCTTTTTTGTCTGTAATGTTTGATGCAGTAAATCTTTATTGTTTGAAGACTGGTCTAGAATCCTTCAGTAATATATTTCTCGTCTTAAACTAATCTACATGTATATCATCTTTAGACACTAGAGCCTGTGCCAGCGGTGGAGAATGAGGCTGCTTCCATGCCCGCTAAAGGTGAGTTCGATTGTGTAATGTCTGGAGATTTCACTTTTATAAAATCAATAATGACAATAATATTAGATACGGTCCTTGTGTTTTTATTTTAATTATATAAATAGCAATGCTTCCTTAAAACCGCACAGTGGTTAAGATTTAAAAATATCGGCTGCGTCCTTGGTAATAACAGCTTGTTACCTACAAAAGGATATGTCTAAGAAATTCTCATTAATTTAATATTAATTCAGCATATCATATGTGATGAATTGTTTTGTTTGTTAATACCGTCTTTTATAGATTTTGATATTGAATCCGACAAAGAAAATGTTTGCCCAGTTGAACCCATGGAGACCGAGGTTTTCAAATCTGTGGATCTGCCGTGCACCGCCGAAGCATTTGATTCACAACTGAAGATTGAATCTGTAGTTGTAGTCCCTCAGGAAGAAAACTGTGATCAGACAAAAGACGAGCCTGTTTCAGTTCAAGATATTGATGTTTGTTCTTCTGAGGTCGCTGAGAAGACAAAAGAGCAGTCTGAAGAAACTACCTCTGACAACAGTGGTGTAACTGCTGAGTCTACACAACCTTCATGCACTGCTGAGCAAGAAGAAGAAGAGGAATCAATAGAACCTTCAATGGCCAGCAAACCCCAGCGAACCAGTCGAGGAAGAGCAGCCCAGAAATCTAAAGCACCTGCGGTGTTGTCAATAATTGAGGAGAGCGCACAACCTCCACCAAGCCCTGGCAGAGGAAGGAGAGTAAAGAACCTCATTGAAGTCCCAGAGGTTGCTGCAAGCCCATTAAGAAAATCAGCCCGTGGAAGAGTCTCCAAGCCCAGCTTCGAGGTCGAAGAGGTCAAGAATACAGAGGCTGTCCAGGCACCTGTGGACTCCATGAAAACAGAGGTATCAGAGAGCCAACTTGAAATTACAAAGACCAAGAATGGAAGAAAAGCTCAAAAAGATGATGCTGAAATTGAGCCTGTGGAAGATGAAAGTGCTTTAGTTGTGCTGTGCTCTGATGTACCAGCTGGTAAAGAAGAACGTGTCAAAGCCACTGTTCCTAAAGCTGGCAGAAGGAGGATGAATAAAATAGAAAGCCAACCTTCAGAAGAACCTCAACAAATAACTGAAACTGTTTCTGAAGAAAACGCTGTTACAACAGATAGTGTAAGTCTGCAGACCTCAGAAGTTGCTGAGGCTCCCGTTACTGCAACAAGAGCCCGAAGAGGAAGGCCACAAAAGAATGAAATCGTGAAAACTGAACCCACTCCTTCATTGGAAAGTGATTTGACAAGCACACAGGTTGATGTAGTTGCTGAAAAGCCACCGGCAAAGTCAGGGCGAGGTAGAACATCTAAAAAAGAAACCACCAAGGACCAAACTGTGGATGATGAACCTAAGATTGAGGCTGCGGTTGACAGTCAAGATGAACCTGAAGCCCCGGTGGTCAAGTCTGTCAGAGGACGACGGGCCAAACAGCAGAAACCACAGATGGCTGAAGACGTTGATAACCAGTCTGTTGCAGATGCCAGCACACGTGCGACTGTGACTGAAGAATACCCTGAAATAGAGGTGAAGTCTGTCAGAAATGGAAGACGAGCAAAACAAATGTCAAAGGAGATTCCGGTTGAGTCTGAGGAAAATGTTGTCAGTGTGGCAGAACAAGCAAAAGTCCCATTTGTAAAAGCGACCCGTAGAAGGCAGATTGCAAAGGAAGCTGAATCCGTTGCAGACGTTCCTGTAAAAAGAGGCCGTCGTGCTGTTGTGGATCCCACACCTCCTGTTGCCGTAGTGTCCGGCCGTGGCCGCAAAGCGGCGGTTAAGGCAGAGCTGGGGGTTACAGAGAATGTTGCTTCATCTGAAGAGCAGGTAAAGTCCATTAAACAGACCAGACGAACAGCAAAAGTACCCGAACCAAAGAAGGTTAGTTCTGAAAGTGTTGCTGATGAGAAATCTGGACTGGAGAAGGTGGGAAGAGCAATTCGTGGCAAAAAAGAAAAGGATTCGACCAAGGACGCCTCTAAAACCCAGATGAACGATTCTGTGAAGCCTGAGGAAGACACCGTCACGAAAAGCTCAAAAACTGTAAACTGGAGCCCAGCTTTGGCGACCTCTAAAGAAATTGAAGACTTTGAAACTTCTACAGATTTCAAAGAAGCACCACTGAAGAAATCCAAGAAGTTGGATAAATCATCTGCTAAGACGATGTGTACAGAAAGCGATCAGTCGACTGATCAGCCAATCAGAGGCCGCAGAGGTAGAGGAGCAAGAAAAGAAGAGGAAGCATCTGTTGATGACCTTCCTGAAGAGCCTCAGATGAAGGCCAAGCCTTTGAGAAGAGGAAAAGCAGCGGCTTCAGCAGCATCTAAAGCAGAACCCATTGACATCAAGGCTTCAACTTCACTGAAGAGGAGACGTAACGATCCGTTGGCGGTAACTGATGACCTGGGAGATAAAGAACTTTTACCCAAGAGAAGAGGTAGAGTAGCCAACAGCACTGAAGTTGTTTCCAGGAAAGAGAAAACTCCTGAACCTGCTCCCAAGACGACTAGTAAAAGAACGACAAGAGGACAGAACAAGAAACTTCAGGAACCTGATCCAGCACCTGTCCCGGCTCAAGAGTCTGTTTCAGGTGAGTTTCTGACCACCGCACCCATTTTTCATTCTCTCATCAAACAAAGTACCGAATATTATAGCAGTAAGAATGACTTTGTGGTTGTCAGATTACATATTGTTTTTATAGCATTTAGATTGTTGGTAACACACTATGTATCCTTTTTACAGGCACTCGTAAAGCCAGAGGTGTGAAGAAAGCAGAAGCAGCGGAGATCTCTACTGAGGCAGCTCCTGTTAGACGCACCCGCAGGAAGTGAAGCACTGATCTTACAGAGTGGTCTTAATCTTCAAGCTTGGAAAAAAAGTTTTAGTTTCATATGTTTGGACTTTTGATTTTGATTATTTCCTATCTGTACCAGGTTTATTTTTCTATAATTTTAGCTGATTTTATATTTGGGAAGAGATAAGTAATGTGTAGATTTTATCTAGTATTTTTGTAAACGTCTTTTTGGTCACATTGCATTTTAAGTCAGAAAACATGCATTTTTGAGCATCGTACATATGCAGATGTGTTAAGATTCTCTATTTGTGTACTGTTAACCAAAAACTTGAATTCATTCCTTGTTCCGGTTTGCTTTTTTAATTGTATTAAAAGAATGAAACAAGTGCTGTGTGAAAATATTAAGCTGCCATAACTCTGAAATGCTTTCATTAAAAAAATCGTTGTTCAGCTCATGTTTAAGTTTTTATTTGTACGAACGAGTATTAGATGACAGATGGACTTTTTATAAACCGTATTTTACATGATGAAAGGAATGCTCTTGAACATTGCTTTACAGAGTATAAAATGTTACACTTGTCAGTTACTGTAGTAAATGCAAAGGGCATGGAGCCTGTAAAAGCTCCTGTCTACTGTTGGAAGTGAATGATGGGATAGGACCATTGCTTTGAGCTAGGTGAAGATGGGAGAATGTAACATGTCACAATGATAATATTATATGGGTAATGGGGTTTATATTTTATGCTTATCATACATTTATTATAGCCTAGGCAAATCTCACAATTAATACATCATTTTACTTTTAAAATGTTGGCTGCGCCCCCCCGGTGGGCTGTAGCGGTATTGTAGGATGTAGTAAGCTTAAAGATTAAAACGTAATTTTATTTGCCATAATAAACGGTCTATACTCCTGTTATACGTTATGGAACAGTGGGTTTAAAAGACATCTTTTCCAGATTCAGGAATATGTTGGAAATGAGAGAAAAAGATATGGAAATAGAAAGATGTCATTATTTCAAGACTAAGAATTGGACATAGAGCATTAATCTATACTCTTTTTAAAATAGGTAAGCATGAATCGGTTAGAAACAGTGAGGTATAACCTTAAAGAGTGTTCTGCATATGAAAGGGAGAGATTAATACAAGAATTAGACTGGTTGGGAGCGGATAATATCTCTTTAAAGTATTGTTCGGAAACGGGTCAATGCAATCAAGGGTACATGAGATATTATTTAAATACCTAAAAAACACAGTAACATCATATAGAATATATATATTTTTTTAGTGTTTTATACCTTACTAATCTAAGTACTCTCCACACTCCAGATCAGTAGGAGGCGGTAATGCACCTTTTCGTGGGTTTGAAGAAGAAGATCAAAGCGCAGTTCTCCGCCCGACCGGCAGGTGGCAGTGCTGCAAACATGCGGTGGTGACGTCACCAGAACGAGCCGTTGAACAGCATTGGCGGAAATTTTTGAAATCTAACAGAACCATCGACGAACAACATAAGAGTAAAAAACTATCGTACAGTTTAAGTAAATTGACCTCATATATGTAGTAAAGTTAAATACATCCGAGTAACGTACATTTGATGTAAACCGAGAGGATCGTTCTTCAGCTGAAGTTTTATATCGGAGGTAAGTTAACGTTGTATGTTATGAGGAAATTCTTGATTTCTTTCTTTACCTCTTTAACTTACTTTGTTAACTGTAACGTTAGATTAATTGTGTAACGTTATTGTATTTTGGATCAACAAGATTATACATTAGAGCAATTTAAGCATTTCTGATCGTTCATGAGTAACGTTATTGGTAACGTCGTAGTTTTCTTCCCTTGCCGTCGTCGTATTTGTGGTGAAAGTAAACCACAACTAACGTTACACATTTATATTGAACATATATGTTAACATACAGATACTACAGGTAGTTAAGCATAAACGTGGTTTAGCATTATCGTGTAGGCAGTGTATCCAAATAATTTGTTGACGTTTACATGCAACTTGTGTTAGCAGAAGTAACGTTACCTTAACTAAGGTTACCAGTCACTTGTCTGGACACACCTCCTCCTTACTAATACAATATCAAAAATAAAGTCGTCAAATCACCTACAAAGTTAAACATAACTCTCCATTCAGCCTGCTTCACGATGTGCATTGTGGGATGCCTTTTAAAGCATGCACAGATGTATGCTGAACACTGGATGTGTTCTGTTATTTATCTGGTTAAAATACACAAACGAAAATAGAAATGAAATGGGTTACAGTTTTTATCCAACTTTTATCAGGCACTTTTTGAAATAAACGTAATGGCTCATGTTGACAGGTTTGCTATCAGTCAAATTCTTCTTAAACATTTAAAAAAAAAATGTAACCAATTATAAATGGTTGCTGAATACTTACAATTTGTGCCTATTGATTGTTCTCAATAATCAAGGTTTTACCAGGACAGTCATTGTCAACACCAATGATTTGCAACTTTTCTGATCTGTCTGGTGTGTGTGTTTAAAAGGTCAAGATGAGCCGGAGACCCACCAACAGATATTCAGAGATGCCTATGCGTGTGACGGACAGCAGAATGAGTCTGATCAACGCCACACCTCAAAAGTAGAATACTTGTTTTAAATAAATCATGGTACTTGTGTTTTGTGCCCATGTCTAACACCTTCACTTGAATTTCAATACAGCAAGGACAATGTCTTTGGCAAGCTGAACATACCTAAACCTCAGTCCAGCACGTCTGAGAGACGAACAAGCTTTTTTGGAAAGTAAGTGTGGAAACGCATGTCAAGTTTGGTTTGATGATTTTTTCTTATCTCACAAAGTATATTAATCCGTGTTGTGTAATACAACAGTGTTTACTAGTCTCTTGATCTTTCACAGAGGCATTGGGGCAGGCGGCCAGAGGACCAGCATGTTTGGGGCATATGGGGGCCCGGAGAAGATGAAAGACCCCAGACCCTTACATGACAAAGCTTTTGTCCAGCAGTGTATTAAGCAGCTTTGTGAAGTATGCCTGATCTTTGTTGTTAAAATTACTTTGGAAGTATTTTTGTTTGCTTTAGACAAGATTGATAACTTGTGCTTATAGATCTACAAAGGTCCATTTGTAGGTCCCAAAAAAGGTTTTCAATTCGTACATTTTTTACATGATTTCTTTTTTCTAGTTCCTTGTCGAGCGGGGCTTCCCTGGCAGCGTCACAGGAAAGGCTCTCCAGTCACCATCCACAAAAGAGTTTTTAAAGATATTCGAGTTCATCTACAATTTTCTGGAGCCCTCTTTTCAGATGCCTACTGCTAAGGTTGAAGAGGAGATCCCGAGGATGCTCAAAGATCTGGGGTAAAAGCAAGGGGACACAATATGACAAGTTTTTTTTATTGGTTCTTATGAGTAAAAATAGAATACAACAATATGTGAGCTTATTTTGTAAACCAACAAATGTTTGTCTAGAACCACAAGTTTGCGGGTTTTGTTTCAGATACCCGTTCGCACTGTCAAAAAGCTCCATGTACTCCATTGGTGCTCCTCACACGTGGCCTCAGGCTCTCGGGGCTCTTATCTGGCTCATCGACACAGTCAAGGTAACACATATACCAAGAGAACTGTTGCAGGTTAACATATATGGCTACTTTCAATACACAAAAATTAAAATCTTTCATTGTTTACTCACTCTCTGGTCATATCGAACATGTATGACATGCGTCTGTATTATTTCGAAAAATGTTGGCAATATTGGCTTCTGTCGACTTCCATTGTATAGACATAAAATTCCTTGTACATTGCTCAAATTATCTTGTGTGTTTTGCTGACGAAAGACTCACACACAGGCTTTGAATGATGTGAGGGTGAATATATGATGACAGAGGTTATACACTCAGTAATAGTGGTACTGTATGATATAACACAGTTTTGCTCTTGCAGCTGTTCAGTGGTTTGAGAGAGCAGGGCCTGCTGTTCTCTGACTTCTCAGATGAACTTTGTGATCTAGAGGAAGGGGCAGAATACAACAAGGTACCGTAGGGAGATGAAATGTCTATTAATCATTTTGCCAGTTGAAAAGCCATTTTGTAGACATACAATTTTTGCTAAAGTTGTAACCTGTGTGTTACCTCTGTAGCTTCTCATTGACTACTGCTCAGACACCTACAACAAGTTCATGCATGGAGCAGATACGTTTGAGGATGAAGAAGACGACTACCTTAATAAACTTAGTAAGTCACAACGCACATGATGATGACATGTGTACTTTATTACGTCCATTTGCGGAGCATTGTGTTAGCAGCAGAACATTTACTGAACCAAATGTATAGCTTGAACGTAAAGTAAGTTTGAATACACATGTCTGCCAAGAACGTGAATTTTACCTTCATAATGAGTATGTGTTTAGTGATGTTCATCTGTGTGTCGTCTTCTTAGGGAGGCTGTATAATGTGGATGAGGCGCTATTACACTCTCAGCAAGAGAAACATGGGATGCTGATGGAGCACGTCGAGAGGCTCGAGAGAGAAAGCCAAACCGTGAGTCTTCATGCATTTCTATACGATGGTGATTTATTTTATATTTTTCTCAGGTTTGCTTGAGCAACCCTACTAACATTTTGAGTTTTTTACAAAATTACCAGAAATGTTATTTGAATAAAGAATTTCAATAATTCACTGCACAAAACACTATGCAATTTGCAACCATTAATGTCCGTCTGACTAATATTAGTAGGGATATAACGATTCACTCAGCTCAGGATGCGATATGATTCACGATACTGATCTCACGATACGAATCATTCACAATTTATTTTTACAATATGAGTTGAGACTATTTAGAAACGAAAAACGGCCCTTTATTATTCCTCAAGTGCTG
This sequence comes from Triplophysa tibetana, assembly GCA_008369825.1. NCBI lineage: Eukaryota > Metazoa > Chordata > Actinopteri > Cypriniformes > Nemacheilidae > Triplophysa > Triplophysa tibetana. Next base: position 20,535,500 of record CM017893.1, read on the forward strand.
CATATTTCTTTGGAAAATAAAAGTAACTTATGTCAAATAACAAAACTAAACTACAATTTCAAAAAAATTTAATGCAAAAGTCTCTTTAAAATACTAAATAAAAATACTTTTTCTGTATTTTTGTTGGATTTCTTTTTTAATAAAAAAATCACAGCTATATCCACGTTTTCGAAGTTTGCTGTAAGCACAGCGGCCCCTGCGGTTCATGACATGTATTGCGAGTCAAATTACATCTCAACTCGCTTCAATCCTCACATATAATCGATTTTCGACCGGCTCACGATGAATCGTTACATCCTTAATTATTAGGCCTCACTGATGTGTATTATCATACTAATGCTAGCTCTGTGTGTGTTGTGAAAGGATCGTTTGGTAGGAAAGAGGACCGAGAAGCTTCGATTACAGGCTGATCTGCAGAAGCTCCAGAATTACCGCTGCACTCTAGAGGCTCACAAAGTCGGACTGGAGAAAAAAGCTACAGGACTGGCTGAGGAGCTCGAGGGGGCTGGTGAGACTCGCATTCATTATAAGCGTGTTCTACAATAGTCACGCATGACACTGTCCAAAAGGTGTAATACGAATCTCTGTTCTCTGTACAGAGGTGCAGTTGGACGGTCTGAAGCAGGAGAGGACGAGACTGCAGCACATCCTGGAGAATCAGAAGTTCACTCCCGCTGATATTGAGCGGATTAACCGAGAGAGGAATGAACTGCAGCAGACCGTTACCGGTCTAAACCAGAGCCTTGAGGAGGCGGAGCAGCTGGTGTGGAACGAGGAGGTCAACTTATCCAAAACCAAAGAGAAGGTCTGGATTTGACTTCAAATCAGTATCTCACACAGCTGGTTTTCTGATTACCATTGTAAAATCTGGAGTTCTTGCAATACGCCTCCTGAAACTCGATTTATCATATACATTGTTATGCTTTTTTAGTTAAACATTATGCGATGTTTGACATTTTGTTTCAGGCAGAATTGAAGGTCACTGAATATAATAAACTGGGTCGTAAGCTGAAGCTCATCCCTCAGTCAGCGGAGAACGCCTGCGGTCATGACTTTGAGATCAGAACGGACTATACTGCCACCACCATTTCACAGTACAAGACACAGATACAGGTACAGAAACTACAACCCCCCATAACCATGAAGACTGTTAAAGGGATAGTTCACCAATAAAGGAAAATTCTGTCAACATTTACTTATCCTCTTGCCACTCTTTCTTCCACAGAACACAAAAAGAAGATATTTTGAAGAAAGTTGGTAACCAAACAGCACTTGACCCCATTCACTTCTATTGTACCGACACAAAACCAATGCAAGTGAATGGGGTACATATAACAACATTCTTCAAAATATCTTTTTTTTGTGTTCTGTGGAAGAAAGTCATACAGGTTTGAAATGACAAGAGGGTGAGCAAAAGTAATTTTTGGGTGAGCTATCACTTAAATACAGGCTTTAGTCATTTATTTATCTCGTCTGTAGAATCCTCTGAAGAACATGTTGGTTGATGTGGAGGATGAGTGCAGCAGACTCACTAATGTGAGGCTGAGTTTGGAAGAGGCTGTTGAACAGGTATGTTGTTTTCAATCAGAAATGAGCTTACATTCCAAACATGACTTAATAAAAATGGCAATGTTATAGTACTAAGACTTCATTCTACAATGCTGAAAGTGAGACGTTCTCCATCTGTTAACAGGTGAAGTCCAACATCTTTGATAAGGAGAACGACCTCAAACAGCTCAAGGAACAGATCCGCAGAGTCGACCTGCAGCTGGAACACGAAATGCAGGTAACATTCAGCAGCATGCGATATTCTGATTGAGCTTACGGGATTTTAAAATGTATGTGTGTTTTTAAGACCTTTTTTAGAAGTGTACATGTGGTGTTGTGTGTAGGAAATGGCCCAGGAGGAAGAGAAGTGGGCAGCCGAGGTGGATTCTGCTGAAAATCACAAGAAGCGTCTGGAGGTGAAAGTAACGCAGGGATGTGAGCAGGCTGAGGAGGAACTCAAAGCTGCCCAGAAACAGTGAGCATATCTCCCATCATCCGTCTGCTTTATTTCATCTTTATTCTTCTCAATACATGTTTGAACTCTCCATCAGGTATCACCTCGTCGTGCAGGAGACCAATGAAGAGAACCGCATGGTCTTCAAAAATCTGACGGACGTCTTCACCTCCGCAGTAAACCACATGTGTGCTGTTGAAGTATGAGAGGGTTTTACATACTTTTTGTATATTTCTTTCCCATGTTTGTAAAGCAGTTGTAAGGAGTTACGTTTTTCTCTTGTAGAAGCACTGCACCGAGCAGCTGAAAAGGTTTGATAAGATGAAGGACGTTATCCGAGAGGATGAGGCTGACCTGGAACAGCTGACTGATCTAGTGGAAAACTTCATAAAGAAAGCCAACAGCTTTTAAAGCCGGACACGTATGATTTGTAAATATTTTAATGTTTTTGAACTAATGTCAAATTCTGGCGTAATGGAAAGATTTAGCCGTAGAGAAACATACTTTGTATTTATCCTGTATTAACACATTTGTTTACAAAAATAAATTTGTTTTGAAATATATGTTGATTTGCTTGTGTTTGGTTACACTTCATACATAACTGGGTAGTAAGGTATAAAATAATTGTTTTTATGAACAAACTGACTTTTGTATAACTCGAATCGGTATACAAAACTGCCACATTTGACTATTTGACTATATTTTTCATCACAACATTTAGCTTTAAGTATGTAAAGGTACTGTGAATAGCACATAATCGTTTTTTAATTTAATTTTTTTAAGTATAACTGGCAAATCTGGAAGGTTATAGTACTTATGCCTTTTTGTGTTTTGGGGCTTTTCACAAGCCATTTTTAATTTTACCCTTTAAATAAAGTGGTCTTTTAAAAACCTTGTTTTTCTTGGGAGTTCTGTTTTCTTTAAAAACAGTCAAACAAACAATAGCTTTGCTCAACACTGCTGTCGCTAACAACTGAACGTTTTCAAATTTTAGGCCCAGTTTCACAGACAACGCTAAGACTAGTCCTAGACTCAAATGAATGTGTGAACGGTCTTAACTCAATTACACTATATCCAGACATGTATCAGTGCCTTTTTTATGTCTCAAGATGCATAGGAGTAATGTATTCTTCTGAACATTTTCATACAAGCGACATAAATATCTTGATTCAACTAGGTCAAGGTCTTAGGTTAAGCTAAACTGTGTTTGTGAAACCAGGCCTTCAAGTTTAAATTCACCGAAAGGTTAATGTACAAACTTGGTGGGGTATGTATTCAGGATCTTAAAATAGGAATAAGGTTAAGAATTTGTGATGAACTGTCAGTATACTCCTCAGAATTACTATTAGGGTTACAGTGGATTGAGCAGGTCAACCCAAGCAGGAATGTAATTTGCTCAGGGACTGCATCAGCTCTTAAAGGTATTATGTCTACAAAAACAGACTGAATAGATTTATTGGTGAAAGATAAACACTATTGTACAGATTAAAGGCAGAGGGTATTACATTACACTTTTGTTGGATTCCAGCACATATACGGATTGCAGGGAATGAAACTGCTGATAAGTTAGGATAGAAGGCGTTACAGAAAGAGTTAGAAGATATCAAGGTACATTTGGGGAGAAGAGAAGCTAAAACAGTTATTAAAAGAGAGCTTATATATGTACATGGCAGGACAGGTGGGGTAATAGCAGTAAAGGGAGATTGTTTTATTATTTTTTATAAAAGTAGGAAAAAGCAATGTTATGGAAGATGTATGGAATGATTTCCAGTCTTAGTTTAGGACAAACAGGTCTAAATTGTACACTTGCAAGAGTAGGGAAGCATGAAAATGGTATGTGTGAAGAGTGTAATGTTTTAGAAACAGTGAATCATGTGTTGTTTAAATGTAATAGGTAAGAAGCGCGAAATAGTCTTAGCAATGTTAAAGATAGTGTGAGTGGTATGGCCATTTTATGTAAGAGATTAACCTTTTTAAAAATTACAGGATTAGAGGATAGGATATAGTGCTTGGAGAATGGGATGCTTCTTTTCATCCTCGAGGTTGAGGGGCCTAGTGTGGAAGATGATAGAGGAGCTGGAGTGACGGCGCCATCTGAAACACGGGCTATGATCCTCTTGGGTGAGGGGGGCATCACATAAAACAACAACAACAGAACAATACAGATTCATCATTCAAGATATACAGTAGGTAACGGTAATACTCCAAAGGAGTGTTCGGCCATAAAACTGGACGAAAAAGAAGGTTGACGGACGTCGAAGGCGGAACAATTAAGAAAGCGCACATTGTTTCCGACGGAAGAGTGACGGGACGGACACAGAGGAACAGCATGGAGGGAGATTTGACTTGTGTATAGAAACTGGAGCGAACTTTTGAAAATAAGACCACAGCTTCACGATGGAGACCGATAAAGACATCCAGACAACTCAAAGAGGATTTCACTGTAACATCTGCGATGTAAACATACCCAACAGTGAGTTTATACGACGACGACCTACAAACATCATCGCTGACGTACACACGTTTCTATGGAAAGAGTTTCGCTTAGCCATTATACAGCTATGATTTTTAGGTCATGTAACATATTAATAACATGCTATGAAAATGTTAATTGGATTTTGTCATATTTTTGAATATTTATTCATTTTACAATTACTATAAGGTAATGTATACTATCTGTAATCATAATAAAAATCACTCATCCATGGGTTTTTCGTGCACATTCGTGTTAGAACCGAGTATGGAGGATCATGTCAAAGGAAAGAAGCACCAGCATCTTGTGCGGCTCAGATCTCAGAGGAAAACTCAGGAGGAAAACAGTGTGTTTGTGAGCGGATTTAAACCAGACACGTCTCACACTGATCTGAAGGAGTATTTCACACAGTTTGGACCGGTGACGGATGTGATCATGGACAAGCAGAAGGTTCGGGTGCAGACTATCTTTAGCTAACTGAAATGTTTGTTCCCAGTGGTTGTCATTTACTTGTCTCTTCCTAGGAGAAAACAAAAAACTGCCATCAATTTGTAAATACTGACACTCATGGGCATCATTTACTTCATTAAATGGGTCTTCCAAAAGTGCTATATAAATCAGGGTTTCCTAAACGTTTCAGCTACCCCCAAAATAACAGTGCCAGGCACTTGAGACCCCCACTATCCTCGGAGGTGGTTAACGTATACAAACATTGCGCTTATTAGATCTATCCAATGAGCACGCATAATGACAACACAAAAGAACACTAACATGAAATGACATATATATAAATAAATATTAATATTTACTCATTATTTTACTTGTTGTTATACATAAACCATGAACTATTACTACAGATGGTCAAATTTCATCAAACTGACATGAGTTGTGTTTGATGTCCCCTTTATGCTAACGCCGGTGTAGTAACGAATTTCGAAGCTCCATGAGATTTTGACTCCCATCACTAAAGCCCCCCCACACCTAATCCTTACCCCTAGCCTTGGTAGTGGAAAACGGGGAAGTCATAATCTCACGGGGAGTCGGATTTTGATACAACACCGGCCTCTTTTCATAGCCTAATTGAAGTCTATAGCCTTTGTGACTTCAGCGTTTCTCGGTCGTCCTCCGCTCGGATCCCTGCGTTGTCTTTGGTCGATATGAAACAACGATTCATTTCCACCCCAAAAATAAAATACTAAATTTAAGCCTTAAAAAATAATCTGCATGCACATATGGGAATGTTTAACGTGGTGCTGTAAACTGATTTGCTACACCTAACCTAATGCGGTTGCTAACGTGATGTAATCACTTCAGGGATCACAATCGAGGGGGAGGAAAAACAAAAACTTTTTGTTTGCATGGTTTTATTTTTAACATGACTAATATTTTTATGTTGTGTTACACTGATTGATTAATTAGGTTATTACTACTAATAAAAAAAATCTGGAAATCATCTTGAGACCCCCACCTTCACGGCCTTGCGAACCCATCCGGGGTCCCAACTCCTACTTGGAGAACCCCTGGTATAAATGACCTTTTTATAATAGATGTGTAGATTGTTTCTAATCTATCAGCAACATAAAGCTTCTATATGTTGAGATTTATGTATGTGTCACAGTGTTGTACTTTGAGTGGTGTTAATATGAGATGTTGTTTTTTGTAGGGTGTGTATGCAATTGTTGAGTTCTCTAAGCCGGATGATGCTCAGACAGCTCTGGCACAGCTTCAGCATCAGTTCAGTGGACTTAAGCTCCGCGTGAAGCCCAGAGAGAAGAAAGATTTCAAACTGGCCAGCAGAGGGAAACACGACTCCAAACATCAGATCAGCATGGACAAACTCAACGTCGAGCTCTGCGAGGCTGCATCTGTAAGAGACACAGCATTTACATACGTACCCATTAAAGCAGTTTAGAGGCTCAGATGAATACTTGCATTTTGTGAACAGGTCAATGAGCAGTTTCAGGCAGTGATGGAGAGTGTTGAGCTGAAGGACAACGAGAAGAAAGTGAGAGATCTTCTGGTTCAGCTGCTACAGGAAGTCTTAACAGAATTCTTTCCAGGTCTGTCTTTAAATACAAGATGAACCAGATATCTACAGGGATCGATTAAAAACTTGATTGTTATATCCCTAAATTAACATATATAAGGTAAAAAAAAATGAACCAGCTTGTTTCTGTTTGTGATGTTTTGCAGATTGTCTTATCGTACCGTTCGGCTCCTCTGTGAACACATTTGGAATTCACTCATGTGACCTCGATCTGTTTCTGGACCTTGAGAACACCAAAGTCTTTCAAGCTCGTGCGAAGTCATCCGATCAGGTGTGTGAGCAGTCAACCTGTGACCTCAGACCTCAATGAGTATTCATGTCGGATTTCTAATGGCTGTTCCTGGTGTTTTCCAGCCGGCAGGAGAGAATCCGTCTGAGGACGGCCGCTCCGAGGACTCCATTCTGTCCGACATAGATCTGTCCTCAGCCACTCCTGTGGAAATTTTGGACCTTGTAGCCACCATTTTGAGGAAGTGCGTTCCAGGTGTGCACAAAGTACAGACGCTCTCCACAGCTCGACTTCCTGTTGTCAAGTTCAGTCATCGTGAGCTCAACCTTCAAGGAGACATCACCATCAACAACAGGTTGGAACCCGTTCCTTTTGGATGTGTTTTGAAATCCCATGCAATCTAAAACTTCTCTGTTTCTGCTTCAGGTTGGCAGTGAGAAACACTCGATTTCTTCAGTTGTGCTCTGGCATCGACTCCAGGCTGCGTCCTCTAGTCTACACCGTCCGGTTATGGGCCAAACAGAAACACTTAGCAGGTTGTGTATTGTTGCTAATTATGAACACATTCTGTGTAATGAACAGTTGATAATTATTACATTTTAGCATTTATGAATTGAAATTATGTGATTAATTCACAAGAAATTGAATGAAATGAGAGAGGCTTAAACTAACAAAAATCTTGATTATGATGAGTTTTTGTGGGAAATGTTAGTTTGACATCATTTGACTTTAACTCATTGTAAATAGAAGTATGCAAAGTAACCTGCAAATTTGTTTTGAGCATATTTGATCAAATAAAAGCTAAAATGATGGACTGCAGCTCTAAGGTTTTAATCTAAACCGATAGTAATGAGTTCCATTTCTTAAAATAACAGTAGTTCACTTTAGCTGAACATTTCATAATTACTTCAATTCAATTCTTTTTATTTGTAATGTCACAGGAAACTCATCCGGCCCTGGACCGTTGTTGAACAATTACGCTCTTACCCTGCTGGTGATCTTCTACCTCCAGAATCGAGATCCTCCTATTCTACCATCTGTGAATAAACTCAAGCGTATGGCCTGTGCGTATGAACATCTTTTTTTTTCACTTGTTTTATCTGTTTATTTTATTTATTTAAGAAAAATGAATAGAGCACCAGGCTTGTTTTCGACTTACTGACACTTACTGGTGTGATGCAAACTAAAAAGGTTAATCCAACAGACACCGTTGTAGAAAAACTCGATCCATATGTGTATTTTTCAATATGAAACGTCACTAAAATAACGCAGCGTTTAGCTGATCGTGTGATGTCAACATGGTATTCCCATTATGTTGATCCCCTTATGTGGAATAATGCACAATTTCTATGCCACTGATGTGACTAGAGTGTACTCCATTGAACATTTCCCACTGCGCCTTTCATTCACAAAGGTAATATTGCTGACATAGAAGCATGTTTTATTAAAGCGAATCAATAAACTGGGCATCTGTCACAAGAATATTAAATGTGTGTTAGAAGTATTAACCCTGTTCTTGTTTGTACAGGTGAGGAAGAGACGTGTGTTATTGAGGAATGGGACTGTACTTTCCCAAGTCAACCCATTAGTGTTCCAGGCAGCAAAAACACTGAAGACCTGTGTAAGAACCACCACTCATGCTCTGTTCTTTTCAGATTACTTGTGTCATATTGCCTGAATATGTGTCGTTCTGTGTCTTTGGTGTGTTAGAAGTTGCCCATGCACGTATTAGACACGTAAAATTGCAAAAATTAAAGTATGGGAAGAAAAAGATGAATTCTATTTAAAAGCGAATGCTCACCCAGATCTGCCTGTAACGTCTCGTGTAACCACACCCCCACAAATCTACCTCAGTTGGTGGTATGATTTGACTAAGACCGACCAAATGTATATGCAAGTAAGGTGGGCGTATCTGTCAGCACAATTGAAGAGGAACCTGATATTTAAAATATGCTAAGAGGCGTTACATTTCTGTCACTACGCACTGGTTAACTGGTCAATCATAGCACACCATCACGTCACCACAGAATAGAATCATGTTCAACCTTGACATGAGGATGAATAAATAAGGCCAGCGTTTTCGTTATGGGGTGTTTAGTTCCTTTGAACATGGCAAAACTCGACACTCTTTGCCTCGAACAAAAAAGTTGTTTCCATTGCTGTTACGATTGGACCATTCATGCAGAGTTCTCCCTGTAACCTTCTCCATATCTCCTCCCTCAGGCACACTGCTTTACGGTTTCTTCACCTTCTTCTCCAACTTTGATTTCTCTGCTTCAGTGGTGTCTCTGAGAGACGGTCGAGCACTGCCTATTACTGACTTCCTCCACAGAGACAAGGAAGAAGTAACCACAGCCGAAGCCTCTAGTCCCAAACCGAAGCGTTTCTCTGCCCCTAAACTGGGTCCTGTGAACGTCTTGGATCCTTTTGAGCTCAGTCACAACGTGGCCGGAAACCTTAATGAGCGAACTCAAATGAGCTTCAAGAGAGAATGCAGCGAGGCCGAGAAATACTGCCGGAGTTTACAATACCAGCGCAAATCGGCCAAAGGGAAATCGTGGGGTCTCGTGCGTCTGTTTGCACCTCCGAGTGAAGCCGGACCTCGTTCGCACGCCGGGACTGAGAAGATCATGGAGGTCAGCATCCCGTTCAAGGCAGATGTTTTGCCGAGACCCTTATGTTCCCAACTGGCAGTGGCAGGGGAGGCTTTTAGAGGTCTCTGGTTTACAAAGGTTTGCTCCGCCGTGTACACGGTGTTTAAGGATATTTTGAAATGCTCGCCCTCAGAGCCGAGTCAAGAAACAGTCTCCGCTCAAAGTCAAGAAAAAGATGGAAATGAAACTGAGGTGAATAATAACCAAAGCATGCAAGATATTGATCCTCAAACCACAGGGCAATCGGCTAAGAAGAGACCTCTCACAACAGATGACGGGCCATCCACGTCCACCTGTACACAAGCTAAAAGACAGAGACTGGATTCTGATGTGGAGCAGCCGGAAACGGTCCACTGGAGCTGGAAACATACACATCACGTCTGGGCGGGCCGACGGAAGGTCCGGAGGGATCTTTTGAAGACGAGCGACGAGACCTCCAAACCTGAAGGGGGCTGCGTTGACATCGAGAGCAGGGTGACGCAGAGAATCGTGGAGAACGAGCAGGAAATACAGGGTTTGCTGGAGTTTAAGGTGGATGCAGAAGTTGTGGGCGGTAGTGAAAATACTAAAGTTAATCTGCGGTTTAAGCCCAGCCAGGATAAAGCAGCGCTCTTTCAAGACTTCTTCCATTTTTTAGAGTCCTTCCTACCCAAGATGACAGAAACCCTTTTAGGGAAGACAGAGAGTGTTATGGAGGTGTCATGATTTTTTTCTTAAGTACAAGTAGTTGAATTATCTGTGTTGATTAACATTTTCAAGTAGGTATGACAAACAGAACAGTAGGGTTTTTTTTAGTTTAGAAAAAGTGTTTATATGGTTATTTTCTGAGATGTGTGGTTAGTTAAAAATTGTTTTTTCTTTTTCTCCTCTACAATGTTAATACAAAAAACGTGAACCAAATTAAAATGAAATTCTGAAATTAATACGGAGATTTGAATATGTAAAGTAGATAGTTAAAAGGTTATTTCAGCCAAAAATTAAATATCTTCTGCAGAACACAAAAGAAGTATTAAAGAATGTTGGTAACCAAACAACATTCACCCCATGTATGAACGGAGAACATTTCTCAAAATATCTTCTTTTGGGTTCCACAGAAAACAAACTCACAAACTCTGAACGACGTTAAGCTGAATAAGATAAAGGGATAAGGGATCAAGTACATCTAGTCGATTATCACAAAATAATAATATAATAACAGTGTGATTAGTGATCTTTTGTGATATTTGTGGATCTAAATTTGAATGCTTACTACGCAAATTCTCGTTACATAAAGAATTACTGTTTATATCTTCCTAACCACATTTTTATGTTGAATTTTTTTTTAAACAGAGTAAAATATTGTTAAGAATGTATTTTTGTGAGTTAAAAATGCAAGTCACAATAAAATGTACGGTGAATGGATTTAAAAGACTTTACCATAATTTTCGTGTTAAATCGCATTTGATTTAAATAATCTATTTGTTATAGCAGTTTTTTACTTTGGAGATATCTGAAAGATTTTGTTTTTAAGGTTGTAAATGAGATTCTCCACCCAATAAGCCATTCAAGGTTGAAGTTTCCCTGAGGGTGCCTATAAAATTTCCAAAAGAACATGTTTTGGATTACGTGTCGTACATCAATCTCCATTAGTCTGTTGTTTCTGTACGGGATGCACCAAAATGAAAATTCTGGGCCGAAAATTCAGGATGCACTATAGGCCGAAAACAGATACCAAAAATGAATTTTAAAAACTTTGAAATAATTGTTATTGGATTATATTAATATCACACACTAAAACCACAAATATTAAAGACAACATATTTTGTAATACAACAAATTTAATTTTCCTTGTCATTTTTTACCAATCATCTTAACATTGTAGTTCTATAACTACTAGGCCTATGCATAACACTACATAACAGTAGTCAAGTCAAACTTATACGAAGTTGATATATGGTGCAAAATCATTTTATGGAAATTACAGGCAGAACACAGAGGGGCAGTTAATATTTTCATGTAAACAGGCTTAACATGCGCTTCAGTGATATCAGCACCTCCTGGATGACGCTTCATGTGAGCTACGTCATCAGTTACTGACGGTTCGTTCCTTCACGCCTGTGAAGAGTCTGTTGCGCTTTTTTTGGGGGCCCAGTTTTCTTCTTTCATCCAAAATCGATAATCCCCTTTTCGGCAGGACTGTTCAAGACTGTAATTACACAATAAGGCACAATTCTTCATTACAGCGGCGCGCTCCTATAGTCACAAATGAACATCACCCGTCCTGTGTTCTGTCGAGCAAACTTTGACAAATGCAGACAAGAGGAAATCAAGATTTAAGACTAGAGTTATAATTAAAATGTTAAGAGGAAATTTCAGCTTTCTAATTGAAATCTTTGGGAGCGATGCCAACCTGCAGAATGATCATTGAGGTTATAGGATGTGGCAGATGTGTCACTCAGTGATTATTGATACACAGCGGGTGAAATAAATGTTGAAAACTTCACCAGATTTCTCAATGTTCGGTTGACAAGGAATTTTCACCAGACGCCGTTAACATCCCATAACATCAAGTTCACTAATTAAGTTTTGTGTAATTAAATAGAATGACACAGGGGAAAAGTATTGAACACGCTTACTGAAATGTATTTAATACTGTAAAAAAGGCTTTGTTGGTAATGATGGCTTCAAGACGCCTCCTGTATGGAGAAATGAGTCACATGCATTGCTTAGGTGTGATTTTCGCCAATTCTTCCACACAAACATTCATTAAATGTTGAAGGTTTTGTGGGTCTCTTCTGTGGATCTTCAGTGGATTCAATTCAGGTGATTGGCTGGGCCATTCTAGCAGCTTCTCGTTCTCTGAAACCATTTGAGAGTTCCTTGGTTGTGTGTCTTCCCTCGTGTCATCCTCATCATTCTGGTAGATGATAGCAGGTTTATCAAGAATATCTCTGTATAAATAAATATCATTTCGACAGCACCTTGAGAAAAATGGTCAAGTGTTCAATACGTATTTTACCCTGTATATATATTATATTTAGGTCTCTTAGTATTTATAGTGATTGTATTCACTTGTGTTTTTCCTACTTTTGAGCGAATGCCAGTCAAAGCAATTTGTGATTTCATATGAATCACCAAAATACCCTCTTAAAAAAGATTCCTGGAAAGGTGTATCATCTAGTCTGGTCTGGTTTAATTATATTTGGTTGGGTTCTGGCATTTTGGGGAATTAACCAGTTTCCCGTCTCTGTCTGAGAGAACTGGAGCATCCTGTGCATTCAAAGATTTTTATGATCAGTAGGGGAAAATACTGCAATTAGTTTTGTTGTAAATTATTCCAATCCAAGGATATATTTTTTTACTTTGACAAGTTATGCATCAAAGAAACAATTCTTATCATTTGTCCATTCATTAGTCTCAGATGGTTGGGTCATTCTCACGAAAGCTCTGAAACATCATTGCACTAAGATTTGAATTATCATTTAGTAACACAGAAATTATCATATTTTTAAACGTTCTCTTTGCCAAACACTTATCACCTCCGGTCGCCCCACCTCCTAGGCTACAGATCCGTGAAGAGGATGTGTGTAGAGTCTTTAGAATACAGAAGGCAAGGAAAGCCCCAGGCTCAGACGCTGTCTCCCCAACCTGTCTAAAAACCTGTGCTGACCAGCTGACCTTTATCTTCTCACTTATCTTCATCAGATCACTGGAGTTGTGCTCGCTCCCTTCCTGTTTCAAACCCTCCACCATAATCCCCATTCCAAGAAAACACAAAATCACAGGACTGAAAGACTACAGACCCGTCGCTCTCACATCTGTGGTCATGAAGTCTCACGCACACTTTAATGCTTTTTCTGCTGAAATTCACATAACAATAACATGTCCCGATTCTGCATTGTATAAACAGAGTGAAATTAAAATAAGAATTGGATGTCCTTTAGATGTTGTCAAATGACAAAAAAAATGATTGAATATTCATTTAGGCCTATAATAGCAATGAGGAATTGTTGAAATTTGAAATGTCGATGACTGATATTGTCTTCCTCAAAGATATATACATTCAAGTTTGATTGTATGTGAAGAAACACATCTGCCAGTAACAGGTTAACAGACACATAGTGTTCCAGTTAAAAGCTTATTAACATCACTTTTTTCATTTTCATAATCTCATACGTCTTGTATGATTCATAAAAACTTACTTTGGCATTGTGGCTTCGCTTTTTTTATAAAAACACCGTATGGGATAGACAGTTTTAAATAGTTATGGTAATGAGACTTTCTAAGGCCTTTTTGGTCAAAATTTGCATGAAACTGTAAGCAAAAGTTATAAATGTTTTTGTGTTAAGTGAATTATAAGGAAATGTGCTGATGCGAGTGTTTTTAAGAAATTATTGATTGATGAGGATCACCCGGTTATGGATAATAATCTTGTTGTCATAATCTTTATTACACACAAATTGTTTCAACCGATTTCACAGCTTTCCACAACTTTTCCTTAAAATACCTCTACAGCTCTAGAGATGAAAAGAATTGCAGCTTTAGCGACAGAAAATACCAAAAAACATAAAATCAACTTTTTTGAAAACAAAGTGACGTCACACTCAGTGCAACTGGAGCCAAATGAATTAAGAAGTTGACCACATTTCTAGCTCATAACTCTTTTACAGCCTATTGACTCGAGACCAGACACAAAAGACACGTTTAAGCCATACATCTTTAATGACACATCGGGTGGTTAATTAAAGAATGCTCATTGAACAAGAAAAGCATTACGTGTTTTTGTAACCTCAGGTCGACTCTCATGGGAAATCATTCTGACCGTGGGACATGACATACAAGGAAGGAGACTATATTATTTATACTAGTATGCATAAAATAAGTACAGTTGCTTGTTTCAAATTGTTGTTTTATTCCCATGGGAGATTGGAGATCTGTCAATAGAACAGTTCTGCAACAATGTGTGTTTAGCGAGTCACTTTATCTTAGATGTATCTGAGAAACATGTAAGATATAAGGCTAAAATACACATCAAGACTGTTGCCCAGATTTTCAGTCTGTAATTGTTGCAGAAAGTCTGTTTCCATCTTAAACTTGTTTGCACGTGTATGATGTAGTTTAAAAAAATCTGATTTTAAAAGTCTTGTTGTGTATTCCAGCCATTAGTTGAAACTTCAATGTTCATTCAATAAAACAAAGGCACTTATGGTTTAAAATATGTCATTAAAAGCGATTTTAATTTTAGGCAGCTCTAACATTTGTTTCAGTCTAGGACAAGTTTTAGGCCCTGTCCGTACTGCCCCAATATTTTAAACTTAGATGTTAAATTAAGGCAAAAACATATTCATTTATTCAATACGGGAACATACATTTTTTGATTGCCTGTTTTTCTGATGTTTTATTGCATAAAATCTATTTAAAAATTCTTGTTTTCATAAAATCTCACAAACTCTGAGGCACCCCTCGATCTATCTTTGGGCCCTCCTGGGGATGCCGGGGCCCCCCAGTTTGAGAACCACTGGTCTAAGCAAAACAATTTCATCCTCTGCATATGAAATTTTTAATAAAACTATTTCAAATTTACTCTTACAGTGTACTTTAGAATTGAGGTCAGCACGTGCCAAATAAAGTAAAAAATATTTTCATAAATACCAGGGTTAAAAAGCCTACATTGCTGTGATGCTCATATACGTTATAGTTTACATATTTGAACTTTACATCTAAAAAACACCTTGAAATATTTAAAGCACTTAAACTGAAAATGGCCCATTCCTCTCTGAAGTCTTTTTTCTACACTGACTTTTTTACCATCAGTATTTATTTGGCTCTCACGGATCATGGAATCGTTCTCGCCGTCGTCTCTTGGCGCTGAATGAGTTCATGTAAACACACTGAAGCGCTACTGCAGCACTCTGCTCACATCAGAGATGCAATAACACGCATGACAAGTCTGATAACAATCCCATGTTTCCCAATGACTCCTGTAACGTCACCTCTGAGACAGGATGACGGCCATAAACGCCGGAAGTTTGCAGAATGTTGTGTGCGTAAATGGAAGGGCCCATTCGGTAGCGAAATTAAAACACTTGGAGGTCCATAAATGGCTTTTTTTTGGTTTTTGATGTAAGCTTTTGCTATCTGATTGGTGGCAGTGAACATCGCTCAGCGTCTGTTAGCTTTGTCTTGTTTGTTATGACTTAATAGATTTTCGTTTTGCAAAGATTTAAGGATATCTGAACAAAGTCGCTGTTTGTTTAAGAAATTGAACTTTTAAAAATCAAAATGAGTTCAATTAGAGGTCAAATACACAATAAAAAAAGTTGGGCTGTCAAAAGATTAATCGCGATTAATCGTATCCAGAATAAAAGATTGTGTTTACAGCATATATGTCTATGTACTGAGCATATTACTTTTGTGTTCATAAATACAAACACATACACATGTTTACATATTTAGGAAATATTTACATGTTTTTATTTATATTTACCAATAATTGAAATTATATACAAATGTTTATTAATTTCAAGTTTTTTATTAAATATGTGCATGGATGTGTGTTAATAAATAAATAAATATTACGCAAAGTACACAGATATATATAATGTAAACACAAACTTTTATTCTGGATGCGATTAATCGCGATTAATCTTTTACCAGCCCTAAAAAAAAGGTAAACTGGATATTTGGTAACAGTTTGAAATGTGTATAATTGTTTAAATTGTAGTGTGAACGTTTTGTTATTTTGAGTGCCCTGAAAAATATTTACCCCACAAAAAGTGTTCCGTTCACAGCTGTTGAACAGAATCTGTGGTTTTAATCTGCTGTAGAAATCCTACTTCATTTTATCGTCTGTTTTAAACTTATCTGTTTGATGTGTACTCTATAAACCTTTCTTTCTTCCCTCAAACATACTTTTATGATTTTTCAGATAATTACATTTGATGCTGAGTGGGGCATGAACCCACTTTAACCTGAAATCGATAATATGAAGCCCGTCTCCGCACTAGTAAAGTTTTCTCAGTATTGATGTAAAACTATATCACCATTGATTTTTACATTAAAATACCAACATTCAAAATACACAACACTCAGATTAGAGTCATTCTGTTGACTTTATAAAGCACATTTCTTCTCCGAGCTCTCGTCCGAACAGTAATGGCTCTTTGGATGAACATTACAGTAGAGTCATCATAGCGTAAGAACCGGCCCAATCATTTCATGCCAGTCTTATCTAAAGTGGCTTTCTAGTTGTTTATTCGTGCTGATAAGCTGAAGTGCGCTATCAATATCTACTGTTTGTTGTTTCTCTTCATTGACTTTTATAGTTAGGGTCAGGCGACTCACAGAGAATTTTATAACAGAAGCCTCGGAGGAAATGTTGTGTGATATCACAAGAAAACAGTCTGCTGCTGCGATCTGCCTCAACAGATGGCTTGTGACACATTAAAGGATGATTGACTCAGATCTTTATTAATATCAAACATTTTTTTTAAAGATTTGCTTTAAAGATCCCTTGTGACAACAGCAATGTACCGGCCGCACAGAGATGAATGCAGATTCCATATGCCTTTATGATCCGACGTGACATAAAGATTTACACTTAAATCTCTTCTGCGTATATGTGTGCTCAGGGAGTTAGTGCCATACACACAAACATATTTATTTTTGCCTGCTACAAATGAATTTATATGATCTAAAACATAAAATAACATGTTTAAATATTGATGAGTTAGTAGTTGACAAAGAATAATTGGAAAACAAGAACATTTAGTGCAGATTTTATTTGCTTTTCAAGATCACATTTTTCCATATTCATATGTAGGCTATATTACAATGATTTAACAACTTGATGAACAGCATTTTGAATATTTCTAAAACAAAAAATATTTTATCATTTCCTTATCCTTGTGTCATTCCAAAAAAACAAAAGAAAATGTTTCCAATTTTGGTAACTAAACAGCCCTCATTGACTTTCATAGTATGAAATGAAAACTACTATCTTCTTTTGTGTCCCAGAAGAAAGAGTCTTATACAGATTTAGAATGACACATATACAGTATGATGACTGATTTCTTTTAATTTTGGGGTAGACCATCCTTTAATAGCATACAAGTGAGGTATTCTCCATTCATAACATATGGATGTATAAAACAGAGACTAAATAATGCATGAACGTGACTTTACAATTGCTTTTTCCAAGTCTGGTTTGCAATGTTTTCCAGAGAATTAAGCTATTGGTAGGTGTTTGTGATGTACAGTTTAGATGGTCTTATTTAAAACCCTTAAAGATTCATTCTACTGGCAGGGGATTCAGACAAGATCACACTATTGATTCACATTTCCTGCCTTCTTTACTGATCGATGATGTGTAATTAACTTTGTGGCTCTTTGCTTGCAGGGCCTTTATTCTCAATGAATAGTCTTTTCGTGACGTCTTCATCACTTCCTGCCGTCGGTGAGACACTGCACGCGTTCAGATACTTATCCACACAATCTAGGTTATCACATCTTTTGTACGACTCGTTTAACAAATAATCCGAAAAGTTAAGACAATAGTGTTCTGACTTTTTTACTAATACTGTGGAAGCCTGATGAAAATGAAGCCGTTTTACTTCTCTTTACGTGTCAGCACGCATCCGGTCCCTGCATGCGCGAGGTTGACTCAGCTGCGCCATCTGCTGGATTCACTCTTAAATAAATATATAGATTCAGTTTTTAATAGAAAAACCTGTTCGTTTAGCTATTATGAAACTGTTTTTTTATTTAGCTGTTTTTTAAAGCCATTATAAAATTATTTTATGAAGTAAATTGAACGATGCACTGTTGGTTCCACAAACAGTCCAACAAATTACCACAAGAGTCTCACATAGACTATTACAGTTACCGAATACAATGCATAGGCCGTCCCAGGCTTCTACGGGGCCCTGAGTTGAATTTTACTTTGGGGTGCCCCCAATACAATCAACTATTATCAATGTTTGATTATTTGCATGCACAGTTGAAATCAAACACACCCAATTCTATCAGTTGTAGCTGTGTGTCGGATGTAGGAATGCCATAATACCAAAAACACAAACCTTGCATTAAGTGGGATTGTCAAAACATTTGATAATTGAATTATTTTAGGGGAACTGTCCCTTTCAATTATGAGTACAGACCATACAAAGGTTTTGGAATTTATTATTCAATTCATTTAACTATTTGCAAAGATTTTATTGTAAAACTTTTTTTAGTTTAACCACAACCTAGAGACACCCGTTTAAAGCCACACAGCTCTTAAGGATGATTTAATCTTTTTTGTGTGTATATTTACTTGATAACCATAACAATACGCACACAATAATTCTTAAACCTTTACCAATTAAAGCTGAATTGACATATAATCATGAATGACATAAATCGCGTAAGTGACATATTTTCCATCTAAATCAGCATTTTGTCGTTTGCATCAGTGAATACAGTCGGATGTTCAACATTTCTATCGTTAAACACTAAACAGTTGAATATTGAATGTTTAAAACTTTTAAGTCACAGTTTGTCTTGTGCTGCACAACTCTTAACTTTCAAACTGAAGGCTCTTTTAACTACAGCTGATGACGTGACAGTAGCTCATTCTACTTTGATTCGATTGGTCACTGCTCGGCTCTGTAACTAATAAATCCCGCCTCGTTTCATTTGATTGGCACCTCACTTATTTTGATATTGCATTGTTGCGTTTAGGCAGAAATTTCCCAAATTTTGACACAAACCACAGAAAGAGTTTTAGATACGGCCCACGTAAGAAAATGCATGTCGTGAATGTGTCTCAAAAATCTGAAATCGAATGTGCTCTTGGGTGCCCCCTAGTGGCGGCGAGGCTCCAAGCAGCCGCTCAGTTATCTTATCTGAATGTCCATTATTTATAACCATATGTGAATAATTCACTAGAATTTCTGTAATGGTTTCTATTGTATTTTTCATCAGGAAGGGACAATATGTTCAGAATGATGCAACTTTATTTGCTTAATAAAATAATACTTGTATGAATTTAGTGTTTTAATAATGTTTTGATTGTATAAGAATAAAAAAAGCCTATTATGAAATTAAACCACGGTTTTACTATAGCAAAAGTGTAGACTACTTTATTTGTGTGAATTGTGTTGTGTAGTATTTGTTTTTGTTTGTTTTGTTATTGGGTTTCTGGGCTACTATGGGTAAACTATAGTTAATTTGTGGTTTCTGTGGTTTAACTAGGTTTTGTGGTTTTCTGTGCAGTAAAACCATGGTAATTTTATGTAAGAAAGGTGGCATTGTAAAATCAGTTTTTTAAATCAGTCTTAATTTATTCCAATTTGTACTATACTTCATATGTAGCCTCATATGTATTACACAATTCTCATTGATGTTCATAGGGGGTCAGATATGTTCAAATCAAAGTGTTGGATAGCATTTGCCAATGACTCATTAGTTCCTCATTAACACTGGTGTGTAAGTCCTGGGTGGGGTCTGGCCCTCCCACTGGGGTCTCAACAACTATATAAGCATCAGGATTCAGAGGGAAGAGCAGAACTCCAACAACCAGCATCAGCTCTTCGTGACCCTTCCTGGACATCTATAAAACAGTAAGTAGACTTTTGATGCTCAGGAGCGAATACCCTGATACAGTTTTGGTCGAAGATAAACTCAATGATAACTTCATGGATTTAAAGAAAGCATCAGATTAAGGAGCACAGACAGCTCCACAATATGGTCATGTGATTCTATATAAGCATCAGGATTCAGAGGGAAGAGCAGAACTCCAACAACCAGCATCAGCTCTTCGTGACCCTTCCTGAACATCTATAAAACAGTAAGTAGACTTTTGATGCTCAGGAGCGAATACCCTGATACAGTTTTGGTCGAAGATAAACTCAATGATAACTTCATGGATTTAAAGAAAGCATCAGATTAAGGAGCACAGACAGCTCCACAATATGGTCATGTGATTCTGTTAACTTGATTCTAAGTGTTTCATCCATTTCTAGGATGTGATAATTTTTTTGTGGCAAATCTTATTTTTTCTCTTTTTATCAGATGGCTTGTGGCATGAGATCTTGGACCGTGCTGGTGGCTCTTGTGCTGTGTGTAATAGTGTGTCTGAGCAGCCTGGCTGAAGCGTACCCACCCAAACCTGAACCTCCGGCGGGAGGAATGGATCGAGATGAGTTGGCCAAATACCAAACGGCGCTACGACACTACGTCAACCTCATCACACGACAGAGGTGAGAAAAACCAAACCTGTGTCATGGTTTGCTGAATATAACAGAGGAATCTTTCAGTTCACACTATATAATTACTGTTGGACCTCATTTCATAATATCATAATCATTTCGATAAAAAAAATGATTACCTTACATTTGACTATAACTTTTGATTTGATTCAACATTTGATTAATCTGTTTACATTAGTGTAAATAAATAAATGTATATTGTTGAAAGTTACTACAAGTTATCCTAACCGAAATCACAGTTAGAGTCTACGAGCTTCATTTATAATGTGCATTTAAATCTCAGTGTGAATTGTTGAAGAAACCATTACTTCATTATGAAATTTAATGCAAAAATCTACAAATGTTTGTTACAAGAGGTTTGCACACTGCTCCGCTCAAGTATGAAAGATTTGCGAGACTGAGAAAGATTATATCATGAAGAAACAATATACTGGGGAAAATGAGTGAAAAACATCTTGCGCCCCATTGAATGATGCTGTCTGGAGATTATGATGTCCATTATTCAGTGGCACCAATTTAATCCATTTTCCAGTCTGTTCTTTGTTATTTGAGATTACATTACATTTGTCTAAATGATAAATACCTCTTACAAAATGCACTGTGACATAACACGGTACAGTGATCATATGGTAATATTCTTGAGCCATTATACTGAGTGATTACTGTAAACGTCAGGATATTCTACTTTAAACAATACCTAGGTACTTCCAAATTACATATTTACAGACGAATGAACTAAAATTGAAGCAAAATCTCAACTCGAATGTGTGTTTTTTATGTGTACTCCACCATATGTGCGAGGGTGGGCTGCGTTGCCAGATCTCCTTCAACCTGTGCGCAACCCCTCATTATTCTGCTGCTTGTTCAGATAGATTGTTATTAAGTGGGATTCACACGTCTGCCGATTTATCTTTTCTGTGGCGTGCCCCGCAGATGTACCCTGATATTTTCTGGGTACCACAAAAGGCCACAATTAAATGGTGATGCTCATGTGTTATTTTTGCTCAGTTCCAGGTGTGGTGAATATACTTAGACCACAGATGTGCCATATAGAGGCTTCCGTCAAGATGTGATAAAAGAACCGTTTCTAATTTCCCTGAGAAACTCTGAGCCATATGTAGACCGGGCTTTTTTGTAATTTAGGCCACTAAGATAACCATAGCAACCACCGATAACAACCTAGTAACCGAAAAGTCAAGATGGCCTGACAGGTGCATCGCTCAGAACTTCTCGTAGACTCATTTGAAATATATGTGATGTGATGTTTCTACTTCTTCAGATATGGGAAGAGATCCAGCCCTGAGGCCGTTGTGGCTGAACTGCTGTTTGGTGATGATGAACAGGACATCAGGCCCCGGTGAGCAATGAAAACACATCCAATTATATGTTGGTTACCCTTATGTCCATCATTTTGCATTACATTTATGCATTTTATAGGCATGCATTAGCCAAAAATATTGTAATGGGTTATGTGAATTTGAATCCTGGAGATTGTGTATCTTGCACATGCGTGAGCGACAGCACCTTATTTTCTTTCCTGTTTGTTTCTGTGCAGTGTTGAAGACAGCCTGGTATGGTGATGTCACTCCTCTCTCCTCCTCTTCTTTAGCTGGTGCATTGGGTTTCTTCATCAGTCCATCTCAATGATCATAAATGAGTTACTGAACAGCAGAGACCAGCATGAGCCAAACACTCATTAAAAAGAGGATTCCAAAACACCTCATGATATATGTCACTCACTTTCTCTTTCTCTGTCATTTGGTTTAATTTCTGCTTTGTGAAATACAATTGTAAATAATTTATTATTATTCACTGACAAAATTGACAACTATAAAGAATAATTGAATGTTGAACACACGACTTCTCTCTTTATTTGCACACTAACAAATGAATCATATATTTCATATATTTCATTTTCCATCTAACTGCTTTAATTTCAATCTCAACATTTCTGAGCCAGTACATCTATGTGCCACTAGGTA
The DNA here is from genome assembly GCA_008369825.1 of Triplophysa tibetana. Taxonomy (NCBI): domain Eukaryota; kingdom Metazoa; phylum Chordata; class Actinopteri; order Cypriniformes; family Nemacheilidae; genus Triplophysa; species Triplophysa tibetana. The sequence continues at coordinate 20,558,115 of CM017893.1, forward strand.
GAGGAAATCAACAATATTTAAATCTTTTTTATGTCAAACCAGCGTTGGCAAATTATGATGGATCACAGTTTAGGCCTACAGTTTTTGATTTGGATTGTTATAATTTAAAAGTAAAATCAAACAAAGATCATGCAAAAAATTAAATAAATGAAAATATTATACTACATATTACAAAATGGCATTTCCATAATACTCTTTTTTCTCGCATTTATATGCGATGTCATTATTATTAGCTATTATATTCATCATCATTCACTCTTATGAGCAATAATATTTATAAATTGAAAATATCAGCAAAATGATGCTATCATCACGATAGCGCAACAGTAGCTACTTAGGATGTATGTTTTTAGAAAATGAGGCACCCCTGCTAATATTAATATTGCCCCTTTTGGTCTCCCTTCGCTATGAAAGTGTACCTGTGTGTATAAAGTAACAGTATGTAAAGGGGGACTGTCTGCAGTATATGGCGAATTCCTCTTAAAGCGGGAAAGATCTCGGTGACGTCACGTAACACAGCTGCTGGGATGCGGTGGGGTCCGCAGAGAGGCGTGGAGTGCGTTGCCTCTTTAAGACTCAAAGCGTCTCAATGCAACAGCAGCGCGTCGCCGGCGGTCACACACATCATTTACAGCGCAAACACAGATCGTTAAAATCTCGCTCTAGAGTTATTAAAACACTATATGAGCCAGTTTAAAGTGTTTCTGCGTGATAATAGTGCAGTGTATCGGACTCGCTGGTTGCTGTTGTTTCAGGTGAATATCTGACTGGTCGCGTGTGGATTATAAGCGTTAATTCATTGATGATAATGATAATGATGATGATGACAGTGTGCGGGAACTGAAGGACGTGTTGTTTCATTTCACCTGTCTCGCATCACAGGTGAGTCCACGCGTTACAGTCGGTCTGCACTGACTCATCTCATTTCTCTAATGTCACGGTTACTGTAATGTCATCGTGTTCTTTAAAGCACCGTAGTATCACGATAATGAATTTGGTGACGTAGCTTGCATCAAAGTACCTTGGTACAACCGTTTCATACCATCACTGCATAGTGCTCTGTATGAAGACTGGACCAACAAAATGAATGACAGTTTCATTGGTTAAGCGACAAAAGCAGGCTATTGGAGTCGATTAATGATTTTGTGTGAATTATCTCTGAAAGTTCAGATCCCTAGACAGCACAGATCATATCACAGATCATAAAGATGTCAGATATTTATGAGATATTTCGACATTTTCACTTTAACGGTTTCATACTTTCCTAAAACATATGCTTGTATACAAACAGCTGTAGAAAACCATTCCAGAGTTTCATTTAATCAACATTGTGGAAATTCAACCAAATAACACACCAGGAGTGACAATAGTCATCCAACAGCAATGTGAAAGACTAATACTTGAAAACTGAGAAAAATTCAGGTTATCATATTTAAAAAGCATTTTTGAACTTTTCCTAAAATATGTAGAAATATTATTGTTTTATTGCTTTAAAGGGAATATGAATTCGTTTTCTTTGCAGTATTTGAGGTCTGAAAAATACTTTTGTGTTATTTTCAAGCGTTTATCCAGTTTTTATTTTCTGCAAATAAGTGCAAATATAAACATATTTTTATTTTATATTTGGAAGAAATAATTTTAGTAGTTCATAGAATGAACAAAAAATGACAATTATACTTAAAAACACACCTATCGATAGTACATTTTAAAATCAGAAAATCTTTTTTCGCGGCTGTAGACTAAATAGTTCATTTATTTACGAAATTGTTGCAAAAACAAAATAACTTTAAGATTACCTGAACTAGAATTAGTGCATAGTTCAGGTCAAGTCATGTTTTTTGTCTACATGTCTTAAAGTGAAAAAAATCATCATTTGCTCACCCTAATGTCATTTCTAGCCTTTCTTTCTTCTGCCAGACACAAAAGAAGATATTTTGAAGAATGTTGTTGACTAGCCCTATTCACTTGCATTGGTTTTGTGTCCATACAATAGAAGTGAATGGGGTCCGGTGCTTATCGCTTACCAACATTCTTTAAAAAATCTTTTTTTGTGTTCTGGGCAAGAAAGAAAGTCATACAGGTTTTAAATGACAAGAGGGTGAGTAAATGATGACAGAACTTTTATTTTTGGGTGAACTTCAGTTTAATGGGTCCATATTAAAAATGGTAAATGTCAAAAGTCATAAGTTTTGTCAATAAAATGTTCCTATTATTACATACATTTGAGAAAGTCAGAGATAAGCGTATCCCTGCCCGTTCTTTCTGTTATTATTAGTTTTATTTATTTATTCTTGTGTAGTTCTATTTTATTCAGTCTTATTTTGTTCATTTTATTCGTTTGTGATTATTTGTGTTTTTTAAAGTAGTGGTATTTTTATGTTTTATTTTAGATGTAATTTACTTTCTATATTTACCATTTTTATTTGACTTGATGTATTATACTATTATTGTTGTGACATATATATCTGGGTGTTTACCGGTTATTTTCCATGTATGTGCTGGCCTGTGTGGGAAAATCGGCACCTGTTTAATCTTTCCGACTCTTTCCTCCGTCTCATTCATTAACATGACTTTACCTCTCTGTTTATGCCACACGGTGTATGACAGCTTTCCCACATGTGCAGCTCCAGGGAGTGTTTCCATGAAAACCATTGGTGTAGTCAGTGCACTTGATAAAGAGAGGTGACAGCGAAGCACCATCGAATGAAGGAAATCTCAGAAGGTGGAAGACGTTTCATTGATAGAATTGTATCAAAATCGTGATTGGCTATTCAATCACAAATTAATTGAATATTTCTGAATTTTTCTGAATATTATCAGAAATCTGCTCTCTCAGATTTCTGCTCTCTCAGATTTCTGCTCTCTCAGTGGGGATTGTATCATGCACCAGGTGGCACAGAGCTTTGTATATTGCCATATCAGAGATAACACCCTCTGTAGAAAAAAACTATTTTAATAATCTCAGGACCGTGAAGACTTCTGAAACACGACCATGGGTTCAAACCTAAATCTTGTCTGCTTACTTGAATAACGCACAGACATTTATTAGAAAAAGAACATCAATTCGCTTTTCTGTACGACTTGACGCGAAATGCTATTAACAATATCTCCTCTATAATTTTCTTGTTCCTCTGGTCCATTCAGAAAGCCTGTAGTAGAGGCTCTTAGGATTTGCTGTGTTGCCAGGCAACCGTCACTGCAACTGCGCAGTCGGAGAGCTCTCGCTACACTACAGATAGTGCCGACCTCCCACTGTTATGACTCCTTTTGTTTAAGCTAATTGAGCTAGTATGTGTTTGTATCAGTTGCGCAGCTGTTTAACTAAGTATTAATATTCATGAATCATGGAAAGAGAGAAGACTAGTTTTGCAATATTGGGAAGGAAATCTTGAGCGAGGCTTGTTGTTGATGGGCGTTCTGGGTGGGTGCTTATTGAACCCCGTCCGACCCCAAATATCAGTGATGCTGGTATGACTCTGCTCATTTAATGACGGTGTTAATTATACACTTATCCTTAACCAGTCACACAACATTAGTTGTCATTCGCATCCGCTGCATAAATGTGTGGACGAGTGTCTACTCAAATCTTTAACCTCCGATACTTGGAATTTTAATAGTAACGCTTGACTTGGCGAACGTTTCATTCTTGCTTAATTTACCAGTATTTATCTCTCCTTGTAAATGCTTTGTGACCGGAACGGTGCGCCTGATTAGTGCATTGTCATTGAATTACCTAAACAAAGGCAATCGTTTTGAGTCACGCTGGTGAGATGATTGGCTGGCAAATCAGAAGACCTCTTACAATAATACAAATTTAAATAAAAGTACATTTTCGGTAGTTAATTTTTTTAAATAGATAAATCTTAGACTTTTATGCCTGTAATGGGACAGAATAATGGAGAGCAGACGGGGGTGTTGGGTTAGGGGAGTGGGATCAGCAAAAGACCTGCTGACATGGGGGGTCTTAACCCTGATGGGGTCTACTCCCTCCTGTCGATATTGAAATTAAAAACTGAAAGATATACGACCAACATACATGTTTTACATTCTTCCTGATTATTGATAATTGATATCGCTCTACCGGGCAGACCTAATAAAATCACAAGGTCAGCTTTTATTACATTGTTTTTTTAGATTGTGCTGAACGTCCAAAACAATGCTGTGGATAAAGTCTCTGCCATTTAGTAAATGTGTTTCAGTTCACATGTCAGCCACTGGATCTCAGAGGAATGAAATCACATCAATTTAATACAGAAGTGTTTTAATGAAAATGTGTATAACAGTTTAAAAAGGTTGTGCTGTATTGTGAGAACACCACACCTGACACGCCAGGCGTGATGCAACATAACAACCTGCTTGTTCTTAATGGGTTTGTTGCGTCGCACTGCGCTGCATCCAGTGTGGACAATATTTGAAATTATAATGAGTTCAAATGAGTTTCTAATGTCTTCTGTCGTGTCGTGTCGCGCCTGTCGTGTCCGGTGTGGACTCGGTGTAAAGACATGATTTTTCTCTTTTGACTGTATTTGCAATATAACACTGTTTCTTGTACCTTGTTGTTTTATTTAAAGCATCATCCTCAACCACTGGTCAACAATCACCATCTTGGTGTTCGGCTGTAATTATTATTTAATGCAATCTATGTTGTTGCTATGGTGAAGCAGCACCAAGCAGAACAGAAAAAAAGGAAAAGCCGCATTTGTGCGCGAGCGGCGCATTAGGTTGTCTTGGTTACAGCCATTGTCCAATGTGAAGTAATGAGAAGCCTGACCTGTGGGAACTGACTTGATCTATTTCTAGCTCTGACTCCAGAGGACTTGTGGATTTCTGCCAGTTTTAAATGTTGCTTTGAGTACAGACTACAGACCGAGCTGTGCTTGAAGTTAGAGCCTTTTGATTGTTAAGATGTTGATGTCAATTACAATATTTGTATATTTTATTTGAATTTGCTTTCGCCCATTTGATGTTGGGTTTGGAGCTTCACTCTTGCTCTTTTGATAAGCATGTGTATAAGTATGTTTTTGTGTGATTTATGTAAAAAGCCTCCTGTGTAAAATAGCATTGGCGTATAACCAGTTATCTCTCAAATTTGACTGCTTTCTTGTTTAAAGGGATAATTCACCCAAAAATGAAAATTCTGTTATTATTTACACACCTTCAAGTTCTTCCAAATCTGTTTAAATGTCTTTGTTCTGAAGAACACAGAGAAAGATATTTGGAAGTGTAACCAACAGATCTTTCCCCCGTTGACTCCCGCAGTAGAAAAAAATACTTTGTTTTGTTGAACACAAAAGAAGACATTTTGAAGGATGTAGGGCAGCAAACAGTTTTGCTAGTTTTTTGACTACTATTGTGTTTTTGCCTTCTATCGAGTCAATGGGGGGCAAAATCTGTCTGGTTAGATGCATTCTTCCAAATATCTTTCTCCCTGTTCTTCAGGACAAATCATTTTATACAGATTTGAAACAACTTCCTGCATTCCTGTAGCTCAGTGGTAAGAGCATTGCGTTAAAAATGCAAGGTTGTGGGTTCAATCCCAGGGGATTACAGATACCTAAATATAAATGTATGGGATAATGCAATGTAAGTCCCTTTGGATAAAAGTGTCTGCCAAATGCATACATGTAAATGTAACCGGAAGGTGAGGAAATGATGACAGAGTTTTCATTTTTGGGTGAAGTATCACTTTGATGGGATGGTTATGGGGCTAATTGATGTTCATTTACAGGTTGGAATTTCGTCCTCAAAGAGGTCACTCTTTTTAAACCTCCTAAAGTACTCACGCTGCAGGTGAAGAACAAATGACAGATGACTTTGCAGGTGCCTGAAGTGAGATCACAGCATGACTATGCATCTTTCCACTGAAGGTCTTGAACCTTGATGTTGTTTTAGATGGGTGAACGGTGACATTGCTATATGTGACCCTGGACAACAAAACCACTCTTATGGGTAAATTTTTCGAAATTTAGATTTTATCTAATATTAAAGCTGAAAAAATAAGCTTTCTATTGATGTATGCGTAGTTAGAATATGACAATATCTGGCTGAGATACAACCGTTAAAAACTCTGGAATCTGAGAGTGCAAAAAAAACTAAATATTGGGAAAATTGCCTTTGAAGTTGTTAATCTGAGGCACTTTGACAGGCCATCCATTCACAAAAATAAAGTTGTATATATTTATATATATATAGATTCATAGAACATGATCTTTACTTAATGATTTTCGGCATAAAAGAAAAATCTATAATTTTGACCCTTACATGACTTTTAATAAAAATGTTCCCGTGCTACTTCAGACTGCTTTTGTGATTCAGGGTCACATATGATAATGAGAGCCTTTTTCCTTATATAAATGTAACTTTATTCTTTTTTCACTTGATTTATAAGCAAAAGTGGACAAGTGACTTCACCACCAAATGTTTTATTTCATATTGGCCAGATGACTAAGTCTTCTTGTTTCAAGCCTTTTTGTCAAAGCATTTGATTGTGGCATTTATTAGGTTTAGTAAGACATTTCAGCTTTGTTGGGAATGTATGTAGGATGTGTCCTTAGTCTGTTTTTTTAACCTCTTTCAGTATTAAAAGAAAAATATGTTTTTCTGGTGTAAAGAGATGTTTTGTATCAGTTCTGGATCATATCTCCTGTCAGAAGCACACAAACACACACATCGTGTACAGCTGTCGAGGGTCCTGAGCTCACAGGAAGAGCTGATTGTTGGGTTCTGTCCCACTGACGGAAACAGATGTCACAACAGACATGTTAGAGAAAGAGAGACACACACAAACAGAGAGATGGCGTAGTGCTCCTGACTACAGATAGCACACTGCCATACTTCTCATGCTGTTAGTGTGCAGTATGTATACCCAGAGGAATATGTTGTTGGTCAGAGGTTTATCCTTTATAACTCAGGATCTCTAATGGATAAAATCAAAGATTCTGTCATTATTCTCTCATCCTCTTGTCATTTCAAACCAGTTTGACTTTCTATCTTCCACAGAACACAAAAGAAGATACTTTTCACAAGTTCACACGTGCTTACTCAAGTCTTCTCTCTCTCTCTCTCTCTCTTTCTCTCTCTCTCTCTCTCTCTCTCTCTCTCTCTCTCTCTCTCTCTCTCTCTCTCTCTCTTTCTCTCTCTCTCTCTCTCTCTCTTTCTCTCTCTCTCTTTCAAACACACAAAACACACTTTCAAACACACACTTTGCATAATTCAGCTGAGTTATGCAAAGCTTTGCTGAGATGCACAGTTAAACTGCTTCAGTCAGACCTGTGTGAGTGTTCTTGCGTGCGCACATGACATCGTTAACACATTGAATTTCTTTATCAATCGCTTATCTCCAGTTGTGCGGTCGAAATTGTGTTAAGGAGCAAAAATGCCCAAAATTTCTTCATATGACGCTTATATGACATCACAGTTAATTTTCCGTGTGGGCAGTCAATGGTTTACAGCATTACCAATACATTATTGGTAAAAGAAAACAGGAAAAAAAGTGTTCTGTTGTAAAGTGTTCTGTTTGTGATATATAAGAATTCTTGTTCCTGGGTTCAGGACGTACAAAATAAAACGTGATGCCCGCATTACAGCGTAGATCCGTGTGTTTTCCAAATGAATGTTAGATGATGAGTGCAGTCTGATTAGCTGAGAGTGTCTTTATAACTCTCACGGTCCTGAATCAATATTTCCTCTACATGAATTCAAGCACTAGCAAAGCTGACTAACACTGCACTGCTATCTTTCTCAAGTGATTTGTTTGTTTATGAATTACATATACAAGCTAGTTTTTAGCTTAATAATAAGTTTGAAATGTTTGCTGGATTTTGTTCAGTTGTGTGTCCAGTGATGTGGCTGTCCGAACAAGTTCATGGGTTCAGAAAGTATAGACGGTTTCATCTTAACAACATAAACAAGCGTTACTGCGGAGACACACTTTTGTGACTCCAACTAAACTTCCGGGACACATTCACTAACAATAGAGCGCCTGTAGATTTTTTATGATAACGAGCATAAGGAACCGAGAAGAACTGTTTCTTGGCTAAACTTCTCTCTCTAATATTTTGAATTTAGACTGCGATACCAAGCTCAACCGCTAGATGGCGATGTACCATACAGTTTGTTTGAATGCGACTGAACTACAGGACCCATTCAACAAATAATTGATTTGATAAAATGAACATACAACAAAATTTAACAAATCATTTATTTAATACAATTGTTTATTGTATTAATTTACACAAATGAAAGAAAAACGTAATAGTTTTATAAATGACACAAACCGGAAGTTAACTGGGGGTAAGGCGCGCCCTCGACATTTGAAACGGTCTATAGAATAAATGCATACCTGAAAACTAGGGATGTAATGATTCCCACAGCTCAAGATGCGATGTGATTCACGATATTCATCTCACGATGCGATTTAATCACAATGTTTTAACAGAATGAGTAAAAAAAGGCCCTTTTATTATTTCTCTGATGCTGCACAATTCTCTGTAAAATGAAATATATTTATGTCAAATACCGCCGCACATTCAATACAACAACAATGGCGTCGCTTGATAAGGCTGTGAATGAGTTTGGAATGATGGGATCTGTTGTCTTCAACTCCACCGCTGATGGGCTCAAATCAGACGGGAGCGAGAAATCATGTTAATTATTATTTCTACGTCAGTAAAGGCGCTGACGGCGACTCCAAGGCCCCGTGTCACTCTTTAAAATAGTGATTTTCTCAAGATTTACAAGTAGTTGGAAACAGTTGAGATATATTAAGTACTCAAATGTAAAAAATATATAACAAATATTGTTTTTGGATATTTTACTGCAAAATTGTTACAAACTGTACGTTTAACTGATGTAGGGACAGTTCATTAACCCATGAATGTTTTCTGACTATGAAATGAAATGTATAGTAATGTATTTCAGGCAGTGAGGATTGATTTGTGGTAAATGTTTGAGCGGATACACAGAAACTCATTCTCTCTGTCTCTCAACTCTTTCTCTCTAGCTGACCGCATACTCGTCTGATACTCAGATAGACACACAAAATAACGAAAATGCCTGTGGCATCTGCCAGTTCTGACTCAGGTAAGAAATACTTTATTAATAATTTATCAGACAAAAGACACACAAAAGACTTTTGTGAAATAATGAGCAGTGACAACTGTGAACACACGAGTCAGCCTTTTTAGAGAAACCTTTTAGAACAGGGATGAAAAGTTTGTGCTTCATTGATCATCTGAATCTGATCATCAGCTAAACTTTTTACACCGTCATAAGTTTGGAGGGATACGAGCGCTTTCGTTTATTTCATACATAGATTCACTCCTAAAAATCCCAAGAATTTTAAAATTAACGTTGAATTTATTTCAATTCAGAAATGAAACGGATTTTTACAATGTTTACACAAACCAGTCGTGTCATGAGCATACAATACATCGTTGCATTATCCCTGTATAACTTTCCATTCACTAAATGTTCCCGTTGTTTTGTATTATATGCGCTAAATCGTTGCGATTACCAAAAAGACACTTTCCGACTCATGACCAGGATCTTCTATAGCTCCTAACTAGGCCTTGTTTATTAAACAAAATGTTTTTTGAGCCTCTCGATGGGCGTGCGCTTCCAGGAGAAGTGCCCATAAAAGGAATTCCGCCCCTAATGACATCATACAGGGCCATAATAACAAGGTGATGATTTGATCATCTTTGGTGTAGTCAGTATTCATGTAGAATATTTTCTTGTATATCAAACTGTTCTTTAAGGTGTCACCCTGAGATGATTTTGAAACAAAATTGAAGGAGTTGTTATATTCACTGATTTTTTTTCATTATTTAGTCCAGTTCCTCAATTTCAGAAACGTTTTATTAAATACAATTTACGAAAGAAACGAATATGTTTGCACATTTATTTTTTGGACACAAAAATTATTTCAGTTATTTAAGCATCGTTTTATTAGTTTCAGATCAAAAGATTTGGAAGGTCAAGAGACACATTCCACTTAAATGACTGGCTGTATGTATTATTTGCTTAGAAAAAATCTGTCAGTTCTAGTGCGGCAGGACATTTGTCATTGGTGTGGTTTCTGCTTTTGCTGTGTCATGCTGAGACGCTCCGTCATCAGTGAATTTTGTTTGTCCAAAATCTGCTTCCACACACAGCTGCCGGACATTAAAAATGTCTCCCGATTGATTGGTCCAAAGTCACATCACACAAATGTGTGATCCATTCGGTGAAAGCCAGGCTTAAGTCTCAAAATGAGCAATAAAGTTTAATTTCACAATGATTTCAGTCTTTGACATGCCCTCACTCAGTCAATATTCAAGATATAAAGGACATTTCTTTACATTATGTAGAAGTAAATCCCTGTAACGAGTTTCATTAAAAGGAAGGAAGGAGTCGGAAACCGGTAGACATTTTAAAACATTTATTAAAGTAATATAACAGCCGGCGGCCCCTCACGGACGACCCCCGGCGAACAGCAACACAGTAAAACATAAATACATATACAAACATGTTCGGGCCCGGTCCTCTCTCATCGACGGTCCGGTCGCCCGTTTCTTTATACGCTCCCAATTGTCCTACGTGATTCGAGCCCGGTGAGCCTACAGCTGGCCCTCATTTACAATTACTCACCGGACTCGAACCACGGTCTCGCCCCGCCTACTCTACCTCAATCACAAAAATGACTTTAGCTAGTTTTTCACAGGCAGGGTCACATTGATTATATTAAAGTGTAGAAACAACTGGGAATATAAAATAGTTAGACTTTACACTCTTAAAAAAAGTGTCACGATTCCATAGAATCAGTGTCGGGTAAGTTACTCTGAAAAAGTAATTAATTACTAGTTACTCATTGCATATTCAATAGTGTAATTAAATTACTGTACAAATTACTCTGTCCAAAAAGTATTTAGTTACTCAATACTAATTACTTTCTATATCCTACATCAACCTTGATTAGTAAAGTAATTCAAGGATAGAAATGAAACGGCTTATTTAATTCATTCAAATAAGTAATATTATTAACTGACCAAAGTATTACAAATGTGAGAATTATACATTAAAGCACAGATTTTAAAGTTAGACTTTGAATTTTGATGTCAATAAACTTTTGCACATGCATGTATTGCACAAAGTATTTAGTTTAATTACATCAAAAGTAACTTACAGAAATTACAGTATAAATAAGAGTAATCCCTTACTTTACTTTTTCAAGGGAAAAGTAATCAAAATACAGTAACTAATTACTTAGTAACTAGTAACACCCAACATTGAGTAGAATGACCACTTTTGGCTGAATAGTGTCTAAAGAACATCTTATAATGTAACTAGAACCAAAAATGTTTTAAGAAAGACCCGATGGACATCAGACTTTGAGACACAGACTTCAGAAATTGTTAGAGATCTATGTATCTATGATCTGTGATGTAAAAAGTTGATCATGTAAAGATGCACTGTTGACCTCAAACGTTTTTGGTAAATGCAGGAGGTCGCAGAAAAAAATCAAGAAAATCTAATGAGTTTCAAACACACGAAACGGTCCAGCAGGAAGAAATGAAAGATCTAGGAAGGAACAAGTGGGAGAGAATAAGATGGGGTACTTTTTGGTAATTGCCGCTGACGTCAAAGAGGTGATAAAAAAGCCTTGTGCAGTGAATGAGAGGCAGAAAACTGGGTTAAGAGCGAGAGAATGAAGTACAGCTGGCAGACTCTTAAATGGAGTCTGGATGAGGAAGACCTCTAGAGAGTGCAGAAGGTAAGAATGTGAGACATCTTCAGACATCGTAAGGATGAGATAATACTGTGAATCATCATTGTCATGTTTTTATTAATCCTTAAGTCTGTTTTCATATCTGTATAAGTGCGCAGCTTTGCAGAAAGATGACTCGATGAACATCCTAAAGAGAGAATAACAAAGTTCATATGAGACGTCATGACCTTTTACATGATGTAATCGGTCAAGGAATACATTTAATAATGTGTTTATGCGGTTGCTGGGGTGTTCAGGATGCTTGTAGTGTACTATAGTGTGTTAACAAGAGCATTCTGGATGTTTCTCTGTTGTCGATAGTGCCCTTAAAGGAATACTCCTCCCAACAATTCTGTTTTGAATTACAAACCCTCAATTTGTTTCAAACCTGTATACATTTCTTTGTTCTGTCAAACATAAAAAAATATATTTGGGGAAATGGCAGCAACTGACATTTGTTGAGTCAAAAAATGGTAGTCAATAAAATACTTTTTTTTGCATTTAACAGAACAAAAACATACAGTTTTACTATGGTAGTCAATGACGCCTCAGAAATTTCAGTTGCTAACATTCATCCAAATATCTTTGTGTTCAACAGAACAAAGAAATCCATACAGATTTCGAACAACTTGAGAATGAGCAATGCAAAGTTTGACAGAATTTTTCTTTATGGGTAAAATATCCCTTCAAGTCTCCACAAACTTCTAGTGGTTTCCACTTTTATCTCCTGACAGGTAAATGTGTAATGTTGTACAGCATAGTTTCATGAAAGTTATGCAAAAGCCTTGAAGTCTATGGTTTGTTTAAAAATATCACTAATGCGAAGTATGTCTGAAATATAATAGCTCATGAAGAAGTGTATTACTGTATTAAATCTCAGTATAGATTCTTAAAGACTGAGAAGATGATGGTCACTTTAGAACTAAACTGATGAAAATGCAAAAGGGTAAATAGAGTCAAGGTTTATATTGTGAATACTGGCATTCATCGCTTTTAAATACATTATAATGCGTAATGAATGCTGTAATAATGCATCAAATGTTAGGGCCTCAAAGAATATCTCCTACATCAGAAGTCCTAACGTGTGTCCAAATATCTTTGTGTATGAGAGCCCTTCATGTGTTTGCTACGGCTGCAAGGTGAGAGAGAGAGAGAGAGAGAGAGAGAGAGGAGAGAGAGAGAGAGAAAGAGAAAGAGAGAGAGTCTGCCAACTTCCATTATTTCCATCCTCCTTTTTCTCCTTGTCCTTCTCTCTTTTTGCTTCAAAATACAAATATTAACCATGGAATACAAAGCCCTGCATCTCTCCACAAATCAGAGCCGATCCTTCCTATATGCAGACTACACAAATTGCGAAGGGCGTCTGCACCGGGGCCCCTCGCGCTGAACTTCTGAGGAATTATGTGGAAATTTCCTTTTTATTCTTAATTTGTTTAATGTCGGTACAGCAACTTATTTTTGTTCACCAGTGTATCGAAAGTCCCACCTCTACTATCGATACATTTATTAAAATCACGTTTTAACGTCATATACAGTACATTTGGGCTGGGCGAAATGTTTAGCGATTCACGCTAATTATACATGTCTAAATCGATTCTGAAATCGATTCAATGTTTTATCTCTTCTGTGAACTACTTCTGTTTTGTCAGTAGGATGAACCGCTCGTCTGCTCGAACTAAAATCACTAGGAGATTGAGTCGTTTATAACGTGTATTTGAACAAGCAACACTATTAACATTATCATGAAAATACCTGAAAAGGTTTGAAGAACAGCGATAGAATATGACCACAGGCATTTCCTGAAACTAATTCTTCTTCTTTGGTGTCCCATATTCGGAATTTGTTCGCAAAAGCACCCTCTGGCTTTCGGATGTAGCGCCATTTAAGTCATTTAGAAACTGAGAGCATAAGAATTGTACGATATATCGCCCAGTACATACCCCCACAGTCTCAAGCGTGAGCGAGCATGGCGTTCCAGCTTCTAGAGCCGACGCGTTTTTCTGATACATTTTCTACATAAATTAATAAAATGTAGTGTTTTTGTCATAGATAATTTCCTATAAAATATATTGTTAATTTGGCTAAATAAAATAAAGAAGACTATAGAAGCTAGTTGAATGAATAATTTGAAGACGGTCCATCAAAACCCATCAGTGGTTTCTGAAATATGTCATTAAATTATGACTTGAGACGACTTCTTGCATAGTTAAAGAAAATGGAGGATGTGGATGTGAATAATAATTGTGGCTCCAGGGATTTAACAGCTTGCTATGAAATGATAACTTGACTTGAGTCTGAACACACTTCAATGAACTCCGTGGACCAGTACCAGTATTGTACTTTGAAGTATAAAAATATATGCACCTTTGTGAAAGTGTTTGATCTGATCTGTGATAATAAAATGTTTTATGATAGTGAATATGAGAAGTACTATTGAGGTTGTCAGGTCTGCTGTGTGTTGAAAACACATGAGCTTATTAAGGCCAAAGTCAGTTTACAGAAGTTGTGCCACTAGGCGGCCATGTTTGCAACGCCTCTGAAAATATATATACGTCACAGCAAGTCCACAGTCTTGAATTGTGGAAGGCAGATATTTCTAAAATCACTGGCAAAAATCACAACTTAACAGAATATTTCCTATAATAAACATGACATGAACTGGATGAGTTTCTTCCCATTCATTGTGAAGACTGTGGCTCATCTTGTTAATATTAAAGGTGTAGAATGGGATATATAGCGGCCACTAGCGGTGAGTTTGAGAATTGCAACCAATCTCTCCATCCAAACACGACGATGGTCACAACAGTTATAAAAGACGTTGTTGGCTGAGACACCCTGTTCCCTCATGTTGACAGAGGGAAGAGATCATGCGGGCATTAGAAAGACTGTAGAAAGAGCTATGTCTTATATATTTTACATAAAATAAAAGGTCTGTGGATTTTAGGTATAAAAATAAGGATAAAAGTCAAGACCAGCTGTGTTAATTTTATTAAGATCCTCCAGCAAAGACGCGGTACTAAGGCTTTTAGTGGAGATACTCATTGATATCTATGGAGATACTTTCCAGCAGACAGACTTGGAGAGAAATATCATCTAAAAATCACCCCCGAGGAGGTTGCTTTGATTTGGATCCGTATGTATATAACATTGATTTTCCTGTTTGTTAGAACCAATATATGTTGTTGTTGTAATATTAGCTGTGTGACGGAGCAGTGTGTCTGGAACCAGTGTGTTGCTTGTATATACTTGTGTCATCTTCACTTATTTTATTCATTTTCATTATTATTTGCGTGGTCTAAGCTATTATAAAGCAAAGCATTTCATGCTTGCATTGCACAGCATGTTGGAGAGCAGAGCTAGCTAACAGTAAATAGCAACGCTGATAAAGGGGTTTGATCTGGCAGCAAGAGAGCAGTTAAGAGTAAGTCAGTAGACGTTTTCTCCCCTTTGTAAAGTCAGGGACAAACGGACTACGGGAGAGGGAGAGGAAACACACTTTGTAGAGTTGTTTCAAATGGCCCGCCTCTGTATGTAGATAGAAATAGTTTATTCTAAGGTTATAAAAACATAACTGTTCATTACATAAGGTCTTTATACACCTATGAAGACATAGTTTTGTATGTTATTTTGCATTTCTGGTTAAAGATTATCAAAACAATCCTAAACTGCTACTTTAATATCTTTGTTTAAAGGTGCAGTTTGTTACAATTTCGCAGTAAAATATCCAAAAACCACTAAGTTTGTGTTATATATTTACTTTATCTGAGTACTTAATATAAATATATACTTAATATCTCAAATGTTTCCAACTACTTGTAAATGGTGATAAATTCTAAATAGTGACATGGGGCTGTGCATTCGCCAAAGGCGTCATATCCACATTCCCCTTTGTTACCGCCTTTACTGACGTAGAATCTGCAGGACAACAGTGTCGTGGACAAATGAAGTAGTGTCTAGTGTCTAGCAAGCCACTAACTTGTTTCGAGCAGTCACTTATTTATGGACCACAATTATTATCAACAATTATAAAACTTTACCTCATCTGCTCACATGATTTCTCGTTCCCGTCTGATTGATGGACATCAGCGGAGGAGTTGAAGACAACAGATCCCATCATTCCACGCTCCTTCACAGCGTTATCAAGCTACGCCATTGTTGTTGTTTTGATTGTGCACCCCCTAGCGCTTTTTTACAAACTGCACCTTTAAGGATAAGCTGTGCTTATATTTGAAGATAAGTACAAAAAAGCACATAAGTAGAATAAAGCTGTGTAAATATGAAGTTGTGAAGTCAGCATGAATAAAATAAGGCTATTTATTAGGATAAACAATCACATGAATTGATATAAAAAAATTAAATTGGACCAATTATTTTAATTCGTTTAGAAGTATATTAGATTAGATTTTTTAGATTAGATTCAACTTTATTGTCATTACACATATACAAGTACAGTGTAACGAAATGTAGTTTAGGTCTAACCAGAAGTGCAATTAGCAAGTGCAGATATACAGTGTGAATAAATACAGAATACAATATTAGGAAAATACTATACAAATGTTGTATGAAAATATGACAGTCGGTATGTACTATGAACAATATATTGAAGGCTATATACTGTGAACATTAATGTACAGGTGGTTATGAACAGATAACAATATAGACAATACAATAGTGCAAGTGACTTAAGTGTGCAATAGTTACAGACATTAGCTATTAAAGTTACAGTGCAGTAGATGAGTTAATGCGGTTATTAAAGGTACAGTGCAGTACATGAGTTAATGCAGTTGTTGAAGTTATAGTGCAATACATGAGTAGATGCAGATAATACAGTTACAGTGTATTAGATGAGTTAGTGCAGTTATTGAAGTTACAGTGCAGTATATGCGTTAATGCGGTTATTAAGGTTACAGTGCAGTAGATGAGTTAATGCAGTTATTGAAGTTACAGTGCAATAGATGAGTAGATGCAGTTAGTTATGCAATAAATGCAATAGATGAGTTACAGTGCAGTAGATGAGTTAATGCAGTTATGGAAGTTGTTTATTAGTGCAAATGAGCATTCAGTGTAATATTCCTGGTGTATCAAGCTGAGGTTGAGCTAGTGTGAATGTAAAGGAATGTTAAACTATCCCGCACTAGTTTTGTGCCAGGAGAGGATAAAGATGAGTCAGAAATGTGTGCTGTCACAGCTCGTATCGGATTGAACAGATGCTGCCTTCAGATGAAAATATGGATGGGTATAAAGTGACAGTACACACTATAACACATGCTAATTAAACATCACTTAAATAGCCAAAATATACTTGAAGTGTGATGCAGTTTATGGCATCAATTCATTTAGCAGATGCGTTCATCTAAAGTGACTTAGTTATGCATAACATTCGACTTTTTATCTGAACCAGATAGTCTTGCAGAACACAAAAGAAGATAGTTTGAAGAAGGTTGCTAACCAAACAACATTGTCTCCCATATTGTCTTTCATCGCATTGGACATAAAACCACTGAGGCATTTCTCAAAATATCTTCTTTTGTGTTCCACAGAGGAAAATCACATCCCTTGCGAAAATATAACAGGAATCTTGAAGGATGATTTGAAATCAGTTTACAGAAATCCTGTTGAAAAAACCTAAAGCTCAGGGCACTTTCCTGTAGGAAAATGATCATGAAAAGGATTTTTATGTAAAGGGTTGTAAAATTGAATGATATGAAGGTGAATAAATGATGACAGAATTTGTATTTTGTCTGAATGGTCCCTTTAAAAGCACATTGAGCATAGCGCATTACATTATAAGGTAAGCGTCCAGACAGAAATATCTCTGCGTATTTCTATCCTGTGTCTTTTTAGCTTAAATATCACCGACAGTTTGATTGTGTATTGGTAATATTATGAAGCTTTATCATGAACACCTAATGTATGTTGTCTTAAAATGCTGTTGACCCAAGCGAGGTCACTCGGTTTTGGAACAGAGCTAGAATAACAAATATTTTACAAGTTTCCTATTGCAAACAACAACCAAACAGCTCCACAGGGAAATGATTGTTATCTTGTAAGTGATATGTTCCTATGAGACCACACACACACACACCTACACGCGCACACACACACGCACGCACGCACAGACTCACACACTCACACACACACGCACGCACGCACACGCACACACTCACACACACACACACGCACGCACACGCACACACTCACACACTCACACACACACTCTGATTAGAACCAGTCATATTGGTTTTTATATGGCGGTTCATTCATTGTTCTCATTTGTGTTCTCTGTGGGTTCCTCAGGTCTGAGCGTTCTGACAGCGCTGATATTCAGTAGACCAGCAGCTCTGCTTCACTATGTGTCTGTTTTTGCTGTTGTAAGCAGGAGGGAAAGGCTGAGTTAATAATGTTTTGTACCGTCTCAACTTCTATGTTTGCATTTGTGCTGACAGACACAGTATAGGATCTTCAATCTCAAGATTAAGGGGAAATGATTCAGGAAATAAAATAAAGGCCGTTCTAATGTAAAAGTTATTTAAAATATATAACCTTCTATACTATATTGTGAATAAAATATCACTGTAATCATTTTGAATGAAACTAAAAAATATAAAACTCAAACACTTTGTTTTGAAGTTTAAGTCCGGTGTTTTAAGCATTGATGGAGATGACATCATAATATTTACATATAGCACAGGGAGAGTAAATCCGATTTCTGTTCAATTTTCGAAGATTTCTCTGTGGATGTGATTGGAGAGCACACCGCTCAGGATCAGTAAAACATTGCTGGCTGATGCTGCAGATGGTAACAGATATACTGTATTAACTGCTGAGATTTCACCAGCAGATGCAGATGTTTCACATTTGTTTTCATCACTAAATTAATAGAATTTGAGTCTGTGCTGTTATTTGCTTGACATTGTTGTGGAAGAGAGTAGCGTATCTGCAATAAGACAGTTCTTCTCCCTTTAAACACTTTTTCTATTGCACTATTAACCTTCTGTCTTTTTTCAGCCATGCAGAGTCTGCTGGACACACTGAGCGACAGCACCAGCTCCACCACAGCCAATGACCTGGACCTCATCTTTCTGAAGGGCATCATGGAGAGTCCTGTGGTGAGTCACCTGTCATCTTCACCTGGGGAAAACATAAGCTGTGCTCTTTGACCTTAAACAGTGTGGAACAACATCATTTCTTCAATGAATTTTGGCAAAATTTACATACCTCAACAAAAAATGTAATCATTTATAGAAACAACCAAAAATGACAATGTCATACAATTGAAATGAAATGAATAATTTTATATACATGAATATAATTTTATATAAGCACTGATTGCTAAACAATCTCATGCCGTTGGGATTGTCAAACAATGTTCTGTTTCTAATGATGGGTTGAGATATTTACGTTGATCTTTTTGCAAGCGCTGAAACTATATTACTGTATGGACATGCATAAAAACATAGAAAGAAGATACTGTACGCTGTGACTTTGAGATATATTAGATGAACACGAAATGATTTTCTCTTGAGAATCTCTATAGAAAAGAGAACAATATAATTTCTCCTTAAAATGTCTCTCAGGTTACACAGACAGATAACAACTGGAGTCTGAACATCTTTGATCCATCTCTGAAAAATCATTTGACATTTCAAAGTGATGATTTTAACCTTAAAAAATGACTGGACTTAATGCAATAGTTTATGTTAACGTGAAGTCTGTGAAATGACTTAAAACTCTGGGATATATTCTAAACCTGCAAGATGTCTTCGATATAATACTGACATCTAATTTTTCCTCTAAAAAGAATGATTTGTTCATAAATCAGACATCATAACTGTTGTTTTCAGCAGAGTTTGAGTTCCAAAACTTGATCTGACACATTGATTTGAGGACAACCATGTTATAAACATGAATAATGCTGCGATTTGTCAAAGAGCACCTGAGGTCATGATCTTTATACAATACAGCAGCTGCCAGTTTCAAGAGACATATAAAACAGCATACTGTCTTATGACTTCTGCAACAGAACACAACACAATAAAACAATTATGACACGTGTTAAGTTGCCTTAAAAAGACAGTTTTGTATAATTGCAAAGCAGCTTTACGTACATTTTGTCAATTATGTGTATTGATTTTTGAGCAATGCACTCACTTCCAACTTGACTTAACTTCAAATAATCGATCACACGAATAGATGTATCCCATAACTTCATTTAGTTTAAAGTATTTTTTTTAATGAAATGACTTATTTAATAATAATTGAATCAATTTATTCCCAAAAGAAACACACATGAAAATTGATTTTTAACATGCAGAGAAATGAGATGTTGAACAGGGTCCATGTTTACTAAAGCAAACACTAAACACCTGAACGATGGAACTTCACAGAAAACAACATCAATGAGAGCCGAAACCTCTCTGACCTTTATATTACCGTGAAAACTGTTTTCCATCTTTGACCATACATAAATAATCAAAACTTTCAGTTGAGAAGGCTTATGAGTATTCATTTTACTCTTACTCATAATTTAATTTCATTCAATTTAGTTAAATTTATGTATTTTTGGATTACGTACCCCAAGTGCTAAATTGCTTTGTTTACTTGATTGTAAATTGAAAACTAAAATTTAGTAAAATGAAAACTTATGAGTGTTGTGTGGTGTTTAATTCTCTGTTTGATGCCAAAGATTTTTTTTCTCACCTGTTATTGTGTTTCTGGCCACAGGCAGTTTTACATTCCTAGACAGTTTTTTCTCTTTGATCAAATAAAACACTTGTCAGATGGATTCTGTATTCTTCATTGAAATGACGAAGTATATTTAGATATATTTATATAGTACTTTTTTACAATGTTGCATTGTTTCAAAGCAGCTTTACGGGAAAATGTACAGTTATGTTCACAACATTCACTCTACATAAGAGAACATATTTTTGTCTAAGATTGTTATACTGCTTAAAAATTAATGCATTCATTTTGTTAAATAATATACCTTTATTGTGTTACAAATTGTAGTATTATACGATTACATTTGAATTGATAATTTTATCATTTTAATATCCAATTTATGTTCTTATAATCATAAGCACGGATGTTTAAAGATGAGGTATCACCGCATTGATTCACTATAAGTTTGTGTCATTTACATTATGCTTGTACATGCTGATTGACACAGACGTATGACTTAGTTTGACTTACTGCATGCGATTCATGACATCTTTTAGCGCTGGTACAGAACCGCGCCATCTATCAGTTTCAAACGATCTCCAAATCCTGCGTTATATCCACTGTTTATATAACATCCATCACTGAAATACAGTGAGCAAACAAACACAGCTAAACTTCCGTCAGCCGAGTGAGGCGGCAATGATGGGCATGCTCTTTCTCATGCTGGCTGGTTGACACGTTGGTGTGCTCTTTCTCAACCCTTGTTACGAAACGGGAATCCATATCAAACCTGTAAGAAGAGAATCGGGCACAGAAGTACTATATCATTGTTCAACTCGGTTTTTGACAAGTTGACCATGTTAAGCGTGAGAAGCCAGGGCGTTTAACAGTGTAAAGAAGTCAGAATGCATGAAACAGCATGATAACTCTGCTTTAATAATAATACATTTCTATAAAGTACTAACTGATACTAATTTGATACTTAATATGTATATATTATGCAATGAAAAATATTATTATTAATCATGATTATTTTGTGTGTTTATGTTAAGTCTCATGAGCACTTTGAAGAGCCAAAGCTAGAAGCTGTGCGGGACAATAATATGGAGCTGGTGCAGGACATCCTGAGAGACCTGACACCCATCACACCTCACAGTCGGGCGGCTCAGGAGCTTTCCTACATCCTCAAAGAGCCACACTTTCAAGTACAAAACGATGCAGATTTAGGAAAATACTAAAACATTTAGAAATGATTGCTTCATCAGAATCAAACCATTCAAAGGTGGCCAAATATCTGAATTCTCTTCACAGTCTTTACTTGAAACACACGACTCTGTAGCGTCCAAAAGCTACGAGACTCCACCCCCCAGCCCCTGCGAATTCATGGACCCCAACCTCAACAACCAGCCCGTCCCCCCAGATGCCGTCAGAATGGTGGGAATCCGCAAAGTGTCCAGGGAGCACCTGGTGAGATCTGATTTCATGTGATGACGTCGCCATTCACGGCCATGTATAGTTACATTCATCTTTGCTTCCTCTCGTGTTTCAATCACGCATGTTTCCTCTCGCAGGGCGTGACGTTTCGTGTGGAGGGTGGAGAGCTGGTGATCGCTCGGATCCTGCACGGCGGTATGATTGACCAGCAGGGCTTGATGCACGTGGGTGACATCATCAAAGAGGTGAACGGAAAAGAGGTGGGGAGTGACCCCAAAGTTCTTCAGAACATGCTGAAGGAGTCCAGCGGCAGCGTGGTCCTCAAAATCCTCCCCAGTTATCAAGAACCACACACAGCGCGCCAGGTGGGCACACACCCTTTTTATAAAAGATGCCGAGAGAGACAAATCAACACACAACTAAACTACTGATTATTGGGAGACTGAAATCTACAAGAAAAAGTCAGTTGATTTTTAGCCAGTTGGATTTTGAAGATCATCAGCGTCAGAACTGTCTGTTCCTGTCAGTAGACAATGCATTTGTTTGCAGATGTTTTTATTAAAGCTAAAAATTTGTCTAAAATATGGCACTTCAAAATTGTATTAGTCCACATTACTTCTACCCTGATCTCCAGTTTGCTGCATTCATGTAGAAAAACTAGCGATGTACCTATACTACATTTCTCCACCGATACCGATTATTGAGTAATTCAATTCATATTTCTTAACTTTCTAAATGTTATTAATTCATATAATAACGATTAATATTAAACATAATTTGTCTATTCACAACATGAATTCATTTCATTTTCCTTTTGATTGTCACAATATATCAGCCGATAGTGTATAAAATTGCTTTGATCGATCGATACCGATTTTTTGCCGATATATCGCTGCATGTCTAAGAAAAAACAATATTATTTGTCCACCAGTGTAAATCGGCCATTTTCTTGAAATGAGCATCGCTGAATTCGCATTTTGGCACACACAGATTTGGCCACCTGTCTAATACCAAAGCATGCTGGGATTAGGGGGTCATGCCAATAGAGCTTCGGCACCTACCGACCTACAGATCCACTTATGTGTCCCTCTACCATCAGAAGCTCAAATCATGAGCAAATGAAGAAAGATAATGAGGTCCTCTGTCTGTTTTTTCATATTGTGAGGGTCCCATCCGTGGCGGTCTTCATGTGTGGCTGCCAAACACATCACAGTCTTTCTGATATGGTTGGAATAGAGTACGGAGCGGTTGCAGGTGTTGTTGTGATATTGTTGGCTTAGAGCAGTGTTGTGTTGTGTGCCAGTGTTTTTACTGATGTTGGTGTGTTTGTGTGAGCTCTTTCAATGATGTCATGCAGACAGATTTTTCATGAGCACCCAGTAGCGATATTCCACTGGAAGGCAGGTGACTAGTGTTGCCATGACAACAGAATTTAGACTGGCCCACTCAAATTTCCTTCTCTATCTCTCTCCTAAAGGGATACTTTCAAAAACTATCTGTGAGTTACGACTAAAATCATAGTCTGTTCTTCATACAAAGGAGTTGTATCACTTCAGAAGACCTAGAACTGGAATGACAAGCGACGGACTATTTTTATCGCTTTATTCGGCTTTTGGAGCTGCTTTCACACTATGAAGGAAAGAGTAATGTCACATTCTTCTTAACGTCTTCTTTTGTCTTTGTCTCTCTCTAGGCCTTTGTAAAGTGTCACTTTGAGTATGATCCCACTCATGACAATCTCATCCCCTGTAAAGAAGCCGGACTCAAATTCAGCAGCGGAGACATCCTTCAGATCTTCAATCAAGAAGACCCCAACTGGTGGCAGGTGACTAATCCATACGACTCCTCGCCCTTGTGAATGACTTTCTTCCTTCTGCAGAACACAAAAGAGATTCTTCTAAAAAATGTTCTACTATAGACTTCCATCGTAAGGACATAAAACCACCGAGACATTTCTCAAAATATCTCCTTTTGTGTTTTTCTGAAGAGTCATTGAGGGTGATTACATCATTTTTTATTGTTGGGTGTATTGAAGGTGTGATGTCAAGTCTGATCTCACCTGTAGGCGTGTCATCTTGAAGGGGGCAGTGCTGGTCTGATCCCCAGTCAGCTGCTGGAAGAGAAGAGAAAAGCGTTTGTCAAGAAAGACCTGGAGCTGGCCAGCGCAGGTTAGACACATCACACAGATGAGATTTACTCTTTAGAATGAGAAATAACTGCAGAACTCAGTTGTGTGTAAATAATATTCACAGTAAAAATCCTTTGCTAGATGACATTTTTAATTCAGTGCAACAGTTTATATAAGAACTGGTTTATAGAGTAACAGTATTTAAACTGAAATGAGTTTTGTGTCTTGCCACTTTTTTAATATTTGGGCCGCATTTGATATATACATGTTCATAAAGAAAGTATTTGATTAAAAAGTATTCGATAATAATGTAGAATACAGTATATGATCAAAATGATGGTAATTACTATTAAGAGACCATTCAAGAGACCGTTTTTCTGATTTTAAAATTGTCTAATTGACTAACAAAATAATTGTTTCCTCTTGCATTTGTTTGTAGAAAATGAAAACTGGAGAAACATTCTAAAATAACAGAAAATATACTATATATATAGATCTCAAGTACTTCAAAAGAAAGTTCATATTGCACTACAACAGACATATTTCTACGTGTATTTAGGAAAAGTTTTAAAAGAAATGTTATGTTATCACAGTTTTTTTTGTGTCTTTTCATGCTGTTGGATGACTTTATGTCACTCTTGAGATTTGATCTGACGCTGGACTGAAACGGCCACAATACATCTAGAAATGCTGATTTGAAATTCAAATGTGGAATATGCTCTTAATTTCTTCAGAGACTGATAATATTATAATATAAACACTACAAATTATAATAATACACGTAAAAACATTTTTAAGGGGCCATTTTGATTTGCTTAAATAAGAAAGTGATAGGTTGCAGTTTCACATTTAGAAACATTGTAATAAAGTGCCATGAGACAAATAAAATGTATCGATTCAAACAGTCCAACCTAGAAAAATGTAGATGATCTGTATTAAGCATTTTTGTATAATTTACTTATATTAGGATGCAGTTAGCTTAGCAACATGCTAATGTTAAACATTAAAATGAAATATTTGAGTGTTGAGTGTCCTTTAGACATAAGGCTTAAGATATTGTTACTTTTAAAGACCAAATACAATTGCCGAAAGTAAAAAGCTAACATGAGGTTATAAACAGACTACACTACAGTCACCTGATATCAACGTCACATCACCAAACCGCTGACAACTTTTTCAAACTTTATTTCAAACGTGTTCCCTGGTAAACCAATACTCTGTGAATGCATCGCATCCACGTTTTTGGAGATTTGTGTCTGTGTTGCTTTATTTTTTAGATTTATGTTCACGATTACGTCTAACGTTAACACCCAAGGAAGCTTCTTTAGAGCAACTTTATCAACCGCCGTTTTTAAGACACAATAAATCTTTAATAAAACACAAATAAAATCTCAAAACTCACTTCCGGGGTTTGTATGTTCCATCTCTGAGGTATGCTATTGACCTCACTGTTAAAGGTATAGTTCTCTCAAAAATGGAAATTCTCTCATCATTTACTCACCCATAGGTTGTTCCAAACCTGTATAAATGTCTTTCTTCTGCTGAACAGAAAGGAAGATATTTGAAAGAATGTCAGTAACCAAACAGATGGCATCCCCCATTGACCCATAGTATTTATGTTCACTACGATGGCAGTTAACAGGGGATGAGATTTATTCCGTTACTGACATTCTTCCAAATATGTTCATAACAAAGAAATGTATACAAGGGAAGTTTGCAACAACATGTGAGTAAATGTTCCCTTTAAAGGCGGGGTATCCAATTTCTCTCAGCCGTTGTTGACACACCCCTACCTCATCTTTCGCTTTCCTCTGCGCTCGGCTCGACTAATGTCCGTCCTGTGTACCTTAATACTGATTGGCTACAAGTTTGTTTTGGTACTCGGCCCAACTTTGTTTAAACTAGCCTAATTCGGAAATCGGACACCCCGCCTTTAAATCTAACACCACAACATCGTCAGACTGAACCGGAGCAAGTTTCGCCCCCTGGGGGAAGATAAAGGTACAACCTAACCTCTATATAACTGTAATTATGAAGAAAAAAAGTCATGTGAGTAATTCAACTGGACTCAGAGGTTTGATAATAATGATGGTCTGGTTTAAATGAGGTTAAATAGCAGGAATAGGGAGTCATGTTGTATGTGTATACTACCAGAACCTGTGCTGATGTCCGCAGGGCCTCTGTGTGCAGGGCTGGGGGGTAAAAAGAAGAAGAAGATGATGTACTTGACCACCAAGAACGCTGGTAAACACTGACTGCTGTGTGTCTATCGCGTCAGCACCAAAGGATGAGCATGCTCACATTCTCTGTTGTTGTGATTGTTGTCTGTTCTGTTGTGTCACTGATTTGGATTCACACTGAATTATCACTCAGTCGTATGTATTAGCGTGTCAAACAAAGTGTACAAGTCAGTTTCATTTCTAAAAAGGCGTTCCAAATTCCTAAAACAAATCCTATTTATATAAGATTACTCCCAGAAAGCGAAAAAAGACACATCGATGTCACTCTAGCAAAGTGAAATGGAACTGACAGGACTATCAGACTAAAGAAAGATGAGATCTTTTTATCACACCAGAGTTTGATCGTCATGAGTTGAGGATCTATGAGGAAGTGGCCAAAGTGCCTCCGTTCCGCAGGAAGACGCTGGTTCTGATTGGAGCACAGGGCGTGGGCCGTCGCAGCTTGAAGAATAAAGTTCTGGTGTCAGACCCGCACCGATATGGAACCACCACTCCGTGTGAGTACAGTCATATGGTTTGCGCTGCATTTTTTGACAAGCTCTTTTCAACACTTTCTAATGGTTACATATTTGCAAAACCCACAGAAAACACAAAGGGGGACCAATTTATGCGTCAGTTTGTTCATTTAAAAAACGGATGATTTGCAAGGCTGATGTTAAACTGTTCACGTTTCTGTTTCAATGGACAGACACATCTCGTAAACCAAAGGTGGATGAGAAGGAAGGCCAGATGTATCTGTTTATGTCTCGCAGCGAGATGGAAGCAGACATCAAAAGTGGGCGATTTCTAGAACATGGAGAATACGATGGAAATCTGTATGGCACCAAAATCGACTCCATCCATGAGGTGGTGGACTCGGGGAAGATTTGCATTCTGGATGTCAATCCACAGGTGACCAGGACAAGTCTTTCTTTATGAAAGTAGTCAGGAAAAATGTAAAGCACCGTGAAAAATCACACAGTTTAAAAGAATGTTGTTTGAATTGTCAAACATCGTAACATTACAGTCATAACAAAATCATTTCAGTTCTTCTGGATACTATTTATAGTTACATGTAAAAGTATCATTATGGTTTTATTCTGTAAACTACTGACAAATTCCAAAGCAATTTATTTTTTTATTTGCATTAATTTGTAATTACTAATGTTTTTCATGTATTTTAAGATCAGTTCACAAATGTATCTATATGGAATACGCATGTTTTTTACACTACTTTCATGCGTTGTTGCCGTTTCCGCTTTACTGTTGGTTGACTTTATATCATTCTTCAGGTTTTTTCTGTTCAAATTCAAAAGACACTGGACTGAAATCACCACAATACCTGTAGAAATCCTGAATAAAGTCAAATGAAAAGACGAATAATTAAAGTGAATTCAATAACAAATATGTAGATGCTCACCTGACTAGAAAAGTAGTAGCACATTATTAGAACGATTAATTCAACTTTACAGCTCAAATAACACACATTTATTTATGTAGATTGGAATGAATTGGCCTTAAAATTGTAAAATAATTCAAGATTGCTTTCCCACAGGCTCTGAAAGTCTTGAGGACAGCAGAGTTTCTTCCATACGTGGTGTTCATCGAAGCCCCAAACTTTGAGGTCTTGAAGGACATGAACAGATCTGCCATTGAAGCTCGAGTTGTGAATAAACAGATGACGGTAATTCTCCTGCTTTAGGTCTAGACATAATAAACCAACTGGCATCTGAAAGAAAAAGATGAGCTGCTTTTTAAAAAGGTGCTTAACCAACTGGTGTATGAGCCACTTAAACAACGCTGCTGCAGAAGAACTTCCTGTTTCCTGTTTTTAACTCTACACAAACAAACTGAATTACAACCAACAGAACATTTGTAACCACATGAAAAAGTTAAAGGAATATATTTCAAATGTGTTTCTGTATGAAAGATTAAAACATAAAAATGAAACTGGACCAGTGGACCACCCAGATAGCACAGGTACATCTGTAATACGTCTGCTAAAGATCTGGAGATCTGGAAACATCTGCTGTGTAAAACATCTGCTAAACATCTTAGAAAGAGCTGTTGTACATCCATTCTAAATCATAAACATCTTACAGACATCTTCTGTCTATCTGACAGCAGACGTCTCAGAAATGTAGGACAGATGAGCAAACAGCATCTGCCAGATGTCTTGCAGATGAAAATGCAGACATTGCATGTTTTTTACACAGCAGATGTTTTCCAGATCTTTAGCAGACGGATTACAGACGTCTCTGAGACGTATTGCAGATGAGGAAACAATTTATTGCAGATGTCCTGCAGATGAAAAAATGAAGATGTCAAATTGACGTCTATTTGACGTCTGCATTTACATCATGAACATCTTCAATCGTATGGATTCTGACTGCAGACGTCTCCGAGACGTATAGGAGATGTAAATGCAGACGTCAAATAGACATGAGCCAGATGTATGTGTGCTATCACCGTGCTATCAGGGCAGTGTTTACATTTAGCGAAGTGGTCTTTATAATAATAAAGACAAATGTTAATGTCTGATTTCTCTGTAGGACTCTGAGCTCAAACGGACAGTGGATGAAAGCGAGCGGATCCACAGGGCCTACAGCCACTACTTTGACCAGAGCATTGTGAATGATAACCTGGACGGAGCGTACCGAAACCTGAAGAGAGCGTTAGACAGACTAAACACAGATCAGCAGTGGGTTCCTGTCAGCTGGGTCTTCTGAGATCTCCTCCACACTTCTCACAGCGACTACGGTCGACTTAACTTATGTAATGTACATTAAACGGCCCATTGTTTTGATTTTTCCACAAAAAAAACATGACAGTTAGTTTTAATTTTATAAAGAAACGACACTGAACCGCTGTGTATATCTGTAGTTGTTTAAGAGGGGTTCTGTACAGTGCTGTATATGTATGTTTGTTATTTCTGTGACTGTAGGCCTGTAAATTTGTATAGAAACTGTTGGCAGTAAATACTGTAGAATACATTTTAGCACTAAAAATTAAAGATATCATGATGGTTGTTTCAATGCTATGATTATGTTGTGCTTTACAGGATCCTTTAGCTTGAGGTATTAAATGCAGAATTAAAGACTCATATCATATTCTTGTGATCCGTCTGCCTGAATTTTGCTTTCACTGAGCTCAAAACATCACATTTAATGATAACAGAATTTGACATGTTCAATGTTTAACCTGGTTTTATTTGTGGATGCACTGCACACTTTATTTTACTCAACTTTGGTCACTTGGATCTGATGACATTTTCAAATATATATATATATCATTTCGTTTTATCTACATTACAAACTTTTTCCCAATTTTGTGGATGGGATCTTACAACTCAAATATTACACTGAAAGAAATCGAAATGATTTATTTAGTCCTCAAATCTTTCGTTTATTCTGGCCTCAAATGAACAGCTTTACAGTACATAAACACTTTTAATGTTCAATGTGACATAAACATACTATTTCTTTAATAATCAGGAAAATAGTCATCAATTAAAAATAATAGGCAGGAATTCAGTGAAAAAATAACAAGTATATATTTCATTTGTATGAACTGTGGTTCTCATATGTTTCCGCTAGATGGAGCTACACTTTCATCTGTGTAGAGACCACAAAATTAAACCGTTTCAGGGGTCTTCAACGTTTTCAAGGACCACTTAAAAGCGAGGGATAAAGAACAGGAACGAAATATGTAAAACAAAACAAAATAAAGCGTAACAGCCAATATAAATAGAAGCCAATCATAATAGGATTCATTAGCCTACTATTGTGATATGAAAGTAGGCACCACACGCAATGTTAGTTTTGTGTACTCAATGTCGGTTTATTACTTCCTATGGTTAATATATAATTATTTTTATTGATTTGTAGACTCATGCATTTTATATTTAACTATTAAGTATTAAACAGAGTTCGGGCCTCTTTAATGGATGACAGCACAGGTGAATAGCACAGTGGG
This sequence comes from Triplophysa tibetana, assembly GCA_008369825.1. NCBI lineage: Eukaryota > Metazoa > Chordata > Actinopteri > Cypriniformes > Nemacheilidae > Triplophysa > Triplophysa tibetana. The sequence continues at coordinate 20,588,281 of CM017893.1, forward strand.
TTTGTGGAGTGATGGAGGTTGTCAAGTCGTTTTCAAAGGTTTTTGAATAAACATTTCATAAGATTAGCTGCACCGTGTCAAAATCTTACATAATTAAAGTATAAAGCCCAAATCAACCCTGTTGGAAAAAACCAGCGGACCAGCATCAAAACATACCAAACCAGCATGTGCTGTTTTCTTTAACTGGGAAACTTAACAAAAGTGATGTTGAGCTGTGCAGGGGCCCATTTTGAGAAAATGTAAGCAATGACAAATATGAAAACGAAATTAAATAATGAGAATAAATTCAAGGATATGCAACATTTTGTGCACAGACCAGATATTAATCTATACATACATACAAAAATGCAAAGAGTTACAAACTGGTACCAGTGATGAATAACCAAATGAGCTTAACTGAACCAATGGTTGCATCTGTAAATGTAAAAACAGAGAAAGAGGGAAAAACTAAAAACTGATATGACACTCAACACTTAGGGGTTTGTTCTAGAAAGGGGAGGGTTCAAAAAATAGATAAAAAAGGAAAGTATTTGAACTAAATGCAAATAATATATTCATCAATAAAAGCACTAGGCCTATTTTATCTGAGCACAGAGCAACATACATATCTACTCATATTCATATAACAAACAGATCACGGTACATTATATGTATAAAACAAACAGTAACAAATGATTTCCTGTACAAAAAAGTTAAACACATGACACGTAAAGACGGTTGTGACCAAAGGGATACAGCTTTCTCCACTGGGCATGCGCACTTTATTACCGGATTATTTTAATCACGCTGTCAACAGTTAATTACATTTTTTTGTATTGTAAGGTTTAGGTTTAGGATAGGTGTAGGCGTTGCATCCCTTCCGGCCGTAGCTGTATCCCTTCAAGCAACAACCTGACAGTTTCATCGGACTCGCACCGGGACTGAAGTTAACTTCCGGTCTATTCATATTTTATTTCATTTATGTTAATATTAATTTGTATTGTTAAATTATTATATTACAATGGTAGTAAATAAATGATTTGTTGAATTTTGTCGTACGTTAATTTTATTAAAGAAACAATTTTTTGTATTGAGTCCAGTAGTTTGGTCGCATTTAAAGAAACCGTGTGGTACACTGACATCTAGCGGTTAAGCTTTGTAAAGCAGTCTAAATTCAAAATATTGCAAAGACAAGTTTAGCTAAGTACGGTTCTTCATGTTTTCTTTGGTTTGTAATCAGAAATTATCTGCTTGCACTCTGTTTGAAAATGTGTACCGGTGTTGTGCCAAATTTTAACTCCCTGCCAGGAGTCTGTAAAGGCCCCTCTTACTGTCCTGAGGACCAACATTCTGACGGCTGTCTAAGGTTCATTCTCACTCCTGGTCCGGCGATTCAACTTCCCAAACTGCATCTGGAACCGGAGCCAAAGTAGAGATGTCCTCATATATATCACCGCAATGGTCGATTTCCAAACCCTGTAAGAACACATTTTAACAACAAACACTGAAAATGATAAGAAGCTCGTGTCTGATGTTAGACATGACAGCATTAAAAACACAAATAATCAAAATAGTTCTTACCTTTAACAATTATTTTAGTAATTTAGTATATTAATATATCAGCTGTTATTGAGCAACACCCTTACGAAAGTGTACCATGGTTTTACTACAATTAAAATGGAAAAAAACATGGTTTTACTACGGTTAAAAAAACATAGTAAACTATGGTTACTGTAGTAAAACCATGGTTTTGGACTTAGTAATAGATATACCAAAAAACATGGTTACTACACTTGTACCACAAAAAAACACAGTTAATTTTCGTACTTGAAAATAAAATATAGAAGCTTTAAGCATGTCTTCCAATAAGAGCTGAAAGTACAAGTGTAAACTGTACATGTCTGTGTGTGATTTCACTTCCGTTTGTGCATCTGCTTCATTAGCTGCAGAGTTCAACCAACCGTGAACCGACAGAGCCAGTAAACACCCACCTCATATGTGTGGTCAACTTCAGGTTCGTCATAAATTGCATCTTCTTTCTTCTCCTGAAACCAAAGACGAGAGAGAAATGTCCACGGGACAATGAATCAACCGGACTCGAAAAGCATTCAAATTGATTGAAAACGAAAATGGAAAAATGAACAACTTCCTTCCGCAGAACATAAAGGAAGATGCTTTGAAGAACGTCAATAATCAAACCATTCATAACAATCAAAACCACCAAGACATCACATTTCTCAAAATATCTTCTTTTGCGTTCCACAGACGACATGATGGTGATTCAATGATGACAGAATTGTTGTATTTGGGTGATCTGTCCTTTAAAGGTGCCTGTCTTCATTTCAAAGGTCTTGTTTTTATGGCTCATGAAAGAGAATCTAAAGTGTGGATGGGTTTTTGTGACTCTCACCTGTTTGTAAAGCAGGACCAGAGGAACAATGATGCACAAAGTCAACAGGAAACCCTGAAGCAAGATGAGCATATCTTTGATTCTAGATCTCTTCAGGATAGCTTGGGGATCACTGTGTCCTGTGAAAAAAATGTTGTTGAGGGGAGTGAGGACATATACCGGCTAACATCTAAAACCAAAACTCACACCCACTGGACACTTGCAGTTCAGTTCCTGGTCCCTCAGTATCATTCAGTCTGCAGAAGTAAATGCCACTGTCGTTAATGTCCACTTTTTTGATGGTGATGGAGGCGTTTCTGATGGAAGTCTTCTCCATTATAATGATTTTCTTGGGATTAGTTTTCAGAGGCTCCGAAGTTTTTATTGTTGAACCACCTTTCAGCCATACCACTCCAGCAGAAAGAGATGGATTAGATGCCACACAGTAAATCATGACGGTCCGGCCAGTTTTAACACCAAAGAAACGCGGTTTCTGGAAAACCTGGATATCTCCTTCTGCTACGACATACACTATGAGATGAAACATACAGTATGAGATGAATAAGGACTTGATAGTTCTTCATTGAATTCATAAAATTCACTTTATAGTGAGACTTTACAGCACATTGTTTTGAGACTTCCTCTTTCACTCACAGATGGCAAGGAAAAACAACACATCTAGAATAACTGTAATGTGCAAAATATAATTCTGCAATCTTTATAAACAAACATTTGAGAGTCAAATTGACTTGTTCTACAGCTCAAGCAGTTCCGACCGTGCATTCATCTCCAGATTTACTCCTGGATGTGTTTAACAAATGTGAGAAACAAATTCAAACTAAATGAGTTTCAGTCGTGTATTTTACCTGTGATGTACATGAGTGCCATGACAGAAGAGGTCAGCAGAAGGTAATGCATGTTTCCTGCTTCTTTTCCAGAACATGTGATGAGAAGACCGGAGGAGAGCGATGGGTTCAGAGCAGAGACAACAACAGAAGGAAGCAGCTACAGGAGTTTAGTTCTGCTCGTCTCAGAGAAACATGCAAATCATGTCACTCATGTGGCACACTTCTGAAAGACCAACGCATCTAGATGACCTTACCTAGACAATAACATGCTTCCGCATGTACAGTGGTGTCAAAATAGGATTTTTTATTTGAACTGCACGCTTTGACTTGAAAAAGGCTATCTTTATTATTTTCATGATAACACACTTTTGATGATAATGTATGTAATGTGAAAAAAATATATAACAGAAGTTTTACTGTCTAACCTCACTTTATATAATAAAACGATCAACCATATATATATATATATATATATATATAAGTAATTAAATCCCTCAGTTAACATCATTTATTTTTTTGATACCTCAATGTAGGCGGATCAAACTTTTACCATCCTTATGGAGACATCCCCAAATGTTTACAAACAAACAATATGGCAAATTTTACTCATTATAAAAACGGACAACTCAGATTTTTTCAGCTATACCTTAAAATGCAACAGTTGCACTAAGCTGGAGTGCAGTTGCTCATCAGTGATGTGAGAGTAGAGAAAATGCAGAATGTGTGAGCTGAAGACCTGTTTGTGTTTGCGGTTCCTGTCAGTCACAGTGGGTGGAGAGCATCAGTCAGTGAGCTGTAACCACTGCGTGTGTGTGTGTGTGTGTGTGTGTGTGTGTGCGTGAAACAGATAACACTCAACAAGTGAGTCATTTTAAACGCTTGAACAGGTTTTGTGTTGGACTTTATGGTTATTCACTTCACTTATGGGCTCCTTTTCTCCACAAAAAAAAGCCATTTCAAATCATTTTGAAAAGGAAAGCGCTGCGGGTGATGAGGGTGTGTGGTCTAGAGAGGTGAAGTTATGGTGTTGCATCCGTATAAAGAGCAGATGGGGTATGATGGAGTGGTGTGGTTTAAAGAGGTGAAAGGGGTGTGGTCTGAAAAAGATTACCCATTAGAAGTTCTTTCAAGCAGCAGAAGCACGTGGGGTCCTAAAGGGGACCGATTTCGAGAGAGGACTCGATTTCTCGTGACACCGAAATACAGCAAATTAATCAATTAACAAAGCTAGTGTGGGTCTGCAACTTTTTCAGAAAGCTTTTTAAAACGATGAAACTTAATTTGCATATGAAGATCACTATAGCACAAATGTCAGCGTAAGGAGCGTCGGATTGCCCAGTTCTCATTACCTGAGCTGAAAACATATCAGCTGTGGTAAAAATAGAAGGTGTGAAACAAGAAGAGCTATCCGGTCAGGGGCGGCTGTGACACACAGAAGAAGCTCAAGTCTAATGGAAAAATGGCCTTGATAAACATCTCCAGGACAGATGTCAACACATGATAGCATGCTAAGACCGAACAACTTCAATGTGACGCCAGATCATCTGTCATGTTCAGACTTCACAGCACACAGTCAGAGACACACACATTTATCTTATCAAATTTATTCTATTAACATTTAAAATGCACATTGAATTAAACGTTGTTTCAGTGGTGAAACTCCGATGCATCTATCAAACAGCAAAATGTACACATGAGCAGTAAAGAAACCAGCACACATAATCTTATCTTCTCTTCAGGTAAAAATGTAAACATTGGAAAAAAAATCAACATTAATGTGAAAGTAAAACATATGGACAGATCTAAAAACTATACAGGAGGTGAACTATAAAACCCAAAAGTGCTTTATATAGAAATTCCACATTCTTAGAAATAAGACATTTGCAGTCACTTTAAGACATGAGAACTTTTACAGCTCAAAAGTAAATATGGATTGAATTTCCCTAAAACATACAACATCAAATACACATGCCATATATTACTCACAAATGTATGTCAAATCAAGGGTACAAATAACGTGAAAATGTCTTGAAATGACCTTTTTATATGAATATATCAGGTGAAAGGAATACAAAGGTGTAAAAACTGCATGTGCTAAGAAACAACAACATGAGCTGAAGACAAACGAAACAAACGAAAAAATGGGGCTCTTTAAACATCTTTTTCATGGCTCAGTTTGAACCAACGACAAGTGACAAGTGGTTTAACCCCAAAGTGTAATTTATGTTTACCAAAAATTAGCCGGATTAAATATTTTCGAAAAACCAAATGAATTGCAGGAGTGATGGACCCTCCGCACATCATTTGAATGATCACAAGAGAAATTCAAACACAATCTCATATGTGCAGTTTCAAACGATCTGCTCTCACCCCAGTAATTGCTAGTTTTAAGGACCTTTATGCTGTTTTGTATCTAATAATTGTACATTCACGTCGTATACATTTTCCGTGCGATCAGGTTGAATATTCAGTTGTGACTAGCGGGGCGTTAAGAGAAAGTGTTTACATTTACATTTAGGCATTTATCCAAAGCGACATACATTGGATTATCCTATACATTTTACATAGGTATTTACAATCCCCTGGGATCGAACCCACAACCTTGCGTTGTTAACGCAATGCTCTTAACACTGAGCTACAGGAAATCTGTTTCTACGCATTGACATGAACGTGTCAGCACAAGACGTTTAGTCATTGCAGAACGAGTAAAAGCAGCGAAGATTTTAGCTGTTCCTCCACATTTTACCCAAATTGTGCTCTGCATGACTGCAGCGGATCTCATTCACTGTCTCCAACTTTCTGTTACCATGTGAACCGATATTATGAATAGTACACAGGACAGCCAGTCCTTGTTAAATGTGTAAGGACACTGTTAACTGTAAAATTATTTGAGTAATACTGGATACTGTAGACAGTTTTAGGATGAGTCATAGGAAGCTAAACAGGCAAGTTGCAGAAAGCATGTTTCAATGTCACATGAATGAAAACAAGATTGTGAGGGTCTGTTAAATGCATGCAGCATTTTTTGTGAAGACAACCAACATAATTTGGGCGAGAGTCTGAGGCGGCACGATTTGACGGAGGCGGCCACCTCCGATTTCTCAATGGAGGGAAAAACCCTGCATATATTAAATCATAGTAAATGTAGTTAAATTACAGATAAAATAAGAGTAATCACTTACTTTACTTTTTCAAGGGGTTACTTAACCAGTTACACCCAACACTGTTAATTCATATAAATTTGATCTACTTTACAAGTTCTTGCACATTCTGCTTTCGAGCCAATGACTGCTGATATTTTTTTTGTACAATTCACCAAATACAAATTCATACAAAAAAGTCACCTCGTAAAATAGTTACAAATTCCCACAAGAACAGGCCGTTTTTTTTATAAAAAAGTGTACAACAACAGCGTACACAACTTACAAGAGCAGAAGAACTTGACTGAAGTCACAGGGATCTTCCATATTTTTCTAATTAGGAAAAATCAAGAAGAAAAGTGCAGACTTTAAAAAGTTTCAATAAAAAAGGTACTCCCAAAAATCTAGCATTCCAGTGCTGTCCTGTTAGTCTGGGTTCAGGCGGATTATCACAGGCATCGGCCCACCGCTTACACCACTGACTCTTTGATGGTTGCCTTCTCTGAACTGGAGAGCTCATGAACCGTGCTGGGTGCTGAGCGGAGGATCACCTCGCCTGTGAGCTCCACCGGCACTATGAGCTGTCCCTGCGGTCTAGGGTAAGTCACTGACACTCTGTGCTGTGCGACCACCGTGGGTTCGGGTGGCTGTGCGTTAGCTGGCATTGGTCTTATCTGCAGCTCAAGGGCCATGGCGAGTTCCGGGTTGCTGCCATAGAAGGCATCCATTTTCCTCGTGACCAGGTCCTTGTCCCCCTGACTCCTAGCTTTACTCTCGGAACGCCGCATGGAGCAGGCGTGACGGACAGCACGTTTAAGCAGATGTCTGCGGTACGTTCGCTGAATGACGATAACCGCCCGCTCCTCCTCTTTCCTCCTGACGGTGGTGACGATGGGCTCGAAAGAAGCATTGCTCGTAAGGAACTTTGCTGCCATGCTCTCTTCCATGGCAGCCATCTCAATGGAGTCACCCAGAACCTCTCGGGTTACTGCTAAGAGAACATCCAGACAGTGTATTTTGTCGCCCATTACGATGGGCAGATCCATGGCGATCAGTCTGAAGCGGTTGGGTTTGGCCACGCGCAGTGGATCCTGCAATGTGTCGACAAAGTCAAATAAGCGGTCGTAGTCAATAAACAGCGTGCCTTCGATGTCAAATTTCTTCCACGTCTCGTCAAACATATCAAAGTCCTCCTCGCACAGCGGGTCTCCGCTCTCCTCCTGAGCGACGTTAAAGTTCTCTAGAATAATAGCGATGTACATGTTGACCACTACCAGGAAGGTCATGATGATGTAACTGCAGAAAAACATGATGCCCATGGCGGGATTGCCACAGTTGCCCCTGAAGCTGGTCCCAGGGTTCTCTATGTCGGGGTCGCAGTCCGGAGGGCCGCTGTTCAGGATGGGCAACAGAAGGCCATCCCAGCCCGCTGAGGTCGTGATCTCAAACAGACAGATGATGCTGCCGCCAAACGTTTCGAAGTTGAAGAGGTCGTCGATGCCCGCCTGCTTTTTCACGTAGGCGAAGTTAGACATCCCGAAGATGGAGAAGATGAACATGATGAGGAACAGAAGCAGTCCGATGTTGAAGAGGGCAGGAAGTGACATCATCAAGGCAAACAACAGAGTCCTAATGCCTTTCGCTCCTCTGATGAGACGCAGGACGCGGCCGATCCGAGCGAGTCTGATGACGCGGAACAGAGTGGGAGATACAAAGTACTTCTCGATGATGTCTGCTAACATTAGACCTTGAGAGAGAGAGAAGATACAGACTGTTACAAACCTGTTAAGGACCTGTAGAGTCAAGAAATAAATACTTAGTGTACTTCACAGAAATTTAAGAAATATACTACTCAAAGCTTTCATAATTTACTCTCACATCATTCCAGATGATGTGAAGATTTAATATGGGACCTAAAGTATACATCTATATAAAGTGACAGACATTTGTGTTTCATAAAAAGAAAGGATATCAAATGAGTCATTCCAACTTTTCTGTGCCATTCGCGTCCCTTAGGACATAATATGGAATATTTTATTAAAAAATGGGAATATAATATAAATTGGAAAATAAAATGAACCCATCTCCACCATAGAACACTATGATATGTCCTCATATTTAAATTTAGTGTAAAATAATTATTCTCATTTTAGTGCAAGTAGTCTGAACAGACATGTTTCCAAGTCATGAACTGTATGCTTAACTTCAGTTGCAGATATATAACAGAAAATCAAATATATTTTCAGTAGTAAAAATCTTTAAATAATTTAGTGCGCCTGAGATAATTGTCCCCCCTGTTACTCTGATTGTAATCCCTCTGACCACACCGCCTGGTTGCTCTTTTAGTCACATTATTCTCAGGAAGTAGCATACAGTATGAGGCAAGAATCACTCTTTTTATTTCCTTTTTATTCTACATTTCAGAATAGATCACTGATGCGGTAAAGCATAACATGTCCTCTCTGTTATGCTTATTTATAGAGGAAACAAAAGTCATAATTTTCATAAACATGTTCAAATTCATCCTCCAGGGTCGCCATTTGGTTAGAAATGAGTTTAGCATAAAATGTCACTCCTGTTAGTGTCCAACCTGTTACGTTACGCACCTGTTCATGTGCAGTTTTTTGTATTAAAGGAATACTCCAATTTTTTGGAAATAGGCTAATTTCTAGTCTGATATGATTAGGAACTATACTCTCATTTCGGAGTAATAATCATGGAAGTTTGCTGCCGTAACATGGCCGCAGCACATGTTATAAGTACAGAAGAGTCAAGTTTTAAACAGGAAAAATATCAAAACTCTTGCTACTGGTCTAATTGGATTCAATGATCTATGCTTAGCTATGCTAAAAGTACAATCGCCAGAGCAGGAAGATCAGTTGAATAGATTCCAAAACGGTAAAACTCAACTTATGGGGGAGAATGAAAGTATTTTCAAAAAAGTGGAGCGTTCCTTTAATGTCATAAAATCAGCACATATTTATAAAAAAAATCTGATTACATGCAAGAAATGAATTGGCAAAAGGAAGTCATTTAAAAATGTGATTAAATTGTAATAAAGTCCCTTTTTACGCTTAATAAAAGTCATTCAGATTACACTGTTACATAAACATTGTAACTATATTAGATAATACTTAAGTTACAATGTTTATGCAACAGTGCAATTTGAATGCCTTTTATTAAGCATAAAAAAGGACTTTATTGCACTTGTCACATTTATATTTCAATAAAGTGTTACGGTTTCAGGGTAAAGTGAGGGACATTTAAGGCCTTAGAAATTGCAGATTTTACATTCACTGATAAAGGAGTAGTTCACTTTAAAATTAAAATGTCATGACAATTCAAACACCCACATGTCACACAAGTCACCCGTGTATTTTATTTTTAGACAACACCCTTATTCGTCAGCTTTTTGAAGCTGCAATGAAACTGAAATTATGACCTTAACCAACAGCCTTCCGTTGAAGTTCATTATATGTAGAAGAACCATGGCAGGCTTTCCTCAAAATCGTCAAATTGTTTTTGACAGAAGAAATAAACCCACAGATGGCTTTGTATGACATGTAGGTAAGTGGCTTATCATGCAATTTTAATATTAAAGTGAATTACTCCTTTAATTCAAAAGACTTGAGATGAGAATGTCCTGTAACAGCTGGGACATTTGGCCTTTGTCACATGGTAAAAATACCTCTTCCTAAGTCTGGACCAGTAGTTTTTCTTATAGTAAGATAAGCCCTTCTTCAACTGAAATATTAAAATCATGGAAAGTTTAGCTTTTTTATGGAATGTGACTACTTTGAAATGGCATTGAATCATCTTCGGGTGAGTAAATGATAAATAAATCCAAATGTTTGGATGAACCTTTCCTGTAACTAGTAAGTTTCTCTTCTGTCCGTGAGCCATTTTTGGGTTGGAAACCACCAGTTGAGAATCACTCAAGTTTATTCATTCAAATATTCCATCAAAAATAACAATAAACAGTACAACTGCAATTTTACACTTACCTGCTATAGACAGAATGACCACGACGAAATCAAAGACGTTCCAACCAAGGGTAAAAAAGTACTGTCTGAGAGAAAATAACTTGAGCATACATTCCCCTGAGAAGACAATGATGAAGACCAGGTTGATCAGGTAGAGGATCTCCTCTTTCTCAGGACTCTGGTCATCTGTCTCCACCATCATGGTCACCATATTGAGACAGATGAGGACCATAATGAAGATGTCAAAGAACTGCTGTGATATCAGGTCGAACACCAGACCCTGAATCCTATTCTGTTCAAAACACAACACATCACAGATGATTCGTTTTCAAAACCGATATACAGTACGGAAACCGATAAAACTTAAGCGACGATGAGGTTCATACAGTTGGTCGAGGGATGGGTTTGACAGGTTTTTTCGATCCCAGCTTCTTCATGGCATTGTAGTATTTCTTCTGCTCCTCCGTCATGAAGATGTCCTTCCCTCCAAAGTGCAGAACAAACAGATATTAATGATTCTTTCTGATAATGACTGAATCGTGACTGAATTCACTAGACTGAAAAGGAACGGATGCTTATCTTGGACTTCTGCTGATTGAAGTTGTCGATGATGACGCCGATGAAGAGGTTGAGTGTGAAAAACGAGCCAAAAATGATGAAAATCACAAAATACAGGTACATGTAGAGGTTGATCTCGTAGGACGGCTGTTCCCCCACCTGACATACAAGAATCAATGATTCTTTCTGATCCACTTTAAAGGTAAAGTCACTTTATTGCACTCATGCTCTGTTTTCTTTTCGAAAGAATGATAACAGATGTTCAACAGCAATGTAAATATTCCACTTTGTTCCAAATCAGAAGTAAGAGCTACTTCAGTATAAAGACAGGGTATACATTTTTCAGGCGTAGTGTGAAAACCTTGAACAGCTTTCGTTCCGTCTCTGGTTCAAATGTCATGTAAACAAACATAGAACAGCTCTACATTGTACTGTACCTCTCTAGAGTCCACTGCAGCATACATGATGTCCATCCAGCCTTTAAATGTGGCCTGTGTGAGAGAAGAACTCGCTGAACATCAGCACATTCAACACAAGCCTGTTTTTTATTATTCACATGAACTGTGTTACCTGTGGATCCTCTGAGGCATTAAAAGAAAATACGATGGAAATGACAATCACTGTAAATACAGTTGAATAGTTATGGATGTCTGTGTGCTGTATGTCATAGATTGTTCTTTACATAGAGAAAACGTACGATCTGCAGCAGAGAGAGGTAGCCGAGTCCAACGTTGTCATAGTTGACCTTCACATTGACCCAGCGCACTTCGTCGGTGTCCATCAGAGCCATGCAGTCACTTTGGTTGTTCACCACATCCATGGAGAGCCGTTCCTCCGTGGTGCTGTTGATGCAGTGGTAGAACTTCCCAGCAAACAGATTGACTCCCATGATGCTGAAGATCAGCCAGAATATCAGACACACCAGAAGAACGTTAAAGATGGAGGGGATGGCACCAATTAGCGCATTCACCACCACCTGCATGGAGTACCACAATCTGATTGGTCAAATTTGCTTTCTATACATTGGACAGTGTGTAAATTGTTCTTTCACAGTTTGGTCTAAAAGAGTTTAAAGAGCAAGACATAATCCGTGAACCGTATAAAAACACGGGAGTAAAATGATGCAGAGAGACAATTATTTGGTACCCTCATTCCCTCGAATCTTGACAGGGCTCGAAGAGGCCGAAGCGCCCTGAGCGTTCGGAGAGATTTGATAGGTCCCAGATCAGAATAACCCAATAAATTGGCAACTAAGCTCACAACCGACACCTTGAACAAAAACACACAAAAAACCCTGATAAAAGCAGCAAGAAACGTTGAAAACTGCCATTGGGTCCAAAAGGTCAACTCACATCTACAATAAGGAAGTCTAGCCAGCACCATGCATTGGTGAAGTAGGTCTTAAAACCATACGCCACCCACTTCAGTAACATCTCCACTATGAAGATGTACGTGAAGACTTTATCAGCATACTCTAGGATGATCTTGATGACTTGACGACGCTCGATGTTGATGTCTTCAAATGCCTGAAGCGATGAAAACGAGAATTTAACAGCACAGACTATAAACACATGACTCGATTGAGACTACGGCCTGGTGACTGAGAGACATACCAGAGCTCCACTACTGAGGAGGATCATGAAGACGATGAAGGTCTCAAAGTAGTCGTGCTCAACGATGGTGAAGCACGTTCTCCGAAGGTTCCACCACCTCTTCCCCCGACCCTCTGTGATGTCCACATTCAAAAACGGACATCGTCTAACACACCCTATAGGAAATAAATCAATCAAACTAAGGCAAGTTCTTGAGGGTGTTGCAGTGGCTTGGACTGGATTGACATGCGGTGAAAACCTTCAGTGAAACAGGTCTCTGGATCTTCAGGTGCAGGTTCCTCCTCTTCCTCGGGTTCTGGTTTGGGTTCTGGAGGCACGTAGTCCACTGTGCTGCACACTGAGGAATCGTCATCATTAAGAGCTACCTGTGCAGAGAAACACCAGTGATGTCACACGGATGACCCAACAAGTCCAAACAAGTCAACAAACCCCCATTTTGATTGGCTGCAACTGCATATCATGAAACTGTCGTTTCTTTGCGCCAGCTAGAGAGTTCATTATATCTGTGCTTGACATCAAAGTAAAACTAAGCAGCCATTAACAGTAAATTATTTTCAGTTTTATCTGAATTTACTGAGTTTAGGTAAAATTATCATTTGATTCTTTAAACAAATAACAATATTCCTTCCAAATTTGAAAAACAAAAAAATAGTTTTTATTTGCATTTTTGTTTTTGCAGAAAATGAAAACTGGACAAACAGTTGAAAATAACAGAAAAGATGCTCTTTTTTATCAGACCTCAAATACTGCAAAAAAGAAATTGTATTTTGTATTTAAGAAAAAGTTCAAAAATGATTTCTCATGTGGTAACTTGGATTTTAATCACAGTTTTCATGTGTCTTGTCATTCTGTCAGTCTTTCATATTGCTGTTGGATGACTTTATGTCACTCCAGAGGTATGATTTTGTTGAAATTCAACAGACACTGGACTGGAATGGCCACAACACATCTGGAAATGCTGACGATTAAAGCTTAAATCCGTTTGCAGAAGTGCAGAATAAAATATATATTTTTAATTAAGTTGTTCATTAACTAAAACACGGACGGTAGAGAGAAAATGGTTGATTGGACCCATCTAACTAAATACGACAAAAATAGAGAGAGGACTGTTGACATACCTTTCCCTCATCTTCATCGGAAGATTCATCTGAATCCTCCTCCTCCACATCAGACTCACAGCGAGCTATAGGCACAGTGACGACTGAAGGCTGTACACAGTTGGTCAAACCGTCGGCAACTGTTTCCTTCTGCAGGTGATTTAATGCGTCCAGTTCTGTATCTGTCTCCCCGGCCTCTTTTTTGACATCAGGAGGTTCTTTCCCAACCATCCGCAGCACCATACTGGCAATAAAGGCTTTGAGCCAGTCTATGGCCCTGGTGATGCGGCCGATGGCGATCTGGAGGTTGTTCATCTCGCCGTCCTCATCACCTGTAGACAGATTATCTCCACTAAAGGAGCTGAGCAGCAGGGCCAGGAACAGATTCAGCACCTGATGATCACACGACACAACCTTTCAATGACTAACATCAGAAACAACAGCACGACTTTTGAAGTTGTGTGAGTTTAAACAATTTTTTTATATTTCATATTGTTTCAAACCCATGACTTTCTTTTACAGAACACAAAAGAAGATATTTGAAGAATGCTGGTAACCAAGCAACATTTACCCCCATTGACTTCCATTGTGTTAACACCAAACCACCTAGACATTTCTCTAAATATCTTCTTTTGTCTTTCGCATAAAAAAGAGTGAGGTTTACATGTTTTCAAAAACAAGAGAGTGAATAAATGATAACAGAATTTCTATTTTGGGGTAAACTATCCTTTTAAATGGCAAGTTCCTTTGTGACGAGGGATTAGCCGATAACCGATATAGTGGTTGATATACAGAATCTAAATATTAATATACAATTTTCTGAGGCTGAAACAAAAGGCAAATGTGGACGACTGCTTTTATTAACATTCACTGCAGAAAACCAGGTCGCCATCAGTTCTCTTTTTTATCTGTAAATCATGTACCAAGCTTAGTTTACACTAGCTAAAGATCCTTTAACATTCAAACTTTTCTGATATCATTTTTATTGAATCAACAAATGATAGAGGTTCTTCCAGAGCATCCCAGAAAATGTTCTCAATAGCCACAAGTCTTACAGGTCTCAAGACAGAAAGCATTCAGACAACGGTCTGTTTACAAAAAGATGCTTTTGTTCCTATAATTTACACATTCATAAATATCTACTGTACATACTGTGCCTACCACAACAATGTTTTGCTAAAAACAGTCAGTGAATGATGATGACAGAAAGACTGTACTGTACTCACTTGAAGTGCTTCAACCAGAAAAGAATGACTCATAATTTATCATAATTTATCTACTACAATATATCAGACAGATTTTTTTATCAGGCAGATCCTGATAACATTAATTTAAAACGTCCATTTATCATCACATTCCAATACGGACGATAATTTATTGTGCATCCCTAAATGTGACAACTTACCCCAGACACATTAGCCAAACACGCCTTATTTAAAACCTTTTTCATAATGCAATAACCGCAAAAGAGATCAACTGGTTTTGTAGCCAAGACCTCAGGAATATTAACTGGAGTAAAAATCACCGCTATCCTCTAAATATATACATATGCAAAATGTCAGCATTTGGAACATCAGCCAACATCAGCGATAAAAGCTAATCTTTGTCACAAATATTTGGTTTCCCTTCTATTCATAGACAGTATCAGGTTTATGTGGCCCTGTCATAACGTAGCATTAATAAAGATAATGTCGTCTGGGGGAGCGGTGCAGGGAGCTATCTTTAGTGTGAGGGCAAGATCACTAGACTGATCTGAGATCTAACAGCCGCACTGCTCGACACAACACAGTTTTAACACCGCATTTTAAAAACAATAAAACGATGTTGAGAAGAATGAACATTTGGTGGAAAAGAATCAAAATCACACTTCATTACATGCAGTCATATCATTCATATTTCAGTTTATGTAAGAGCGTATCAAGAAACATATTCCCAAACTAATTCTCATTAGTCGTGTGTTGTGTGTCACAATATGTCTACACACTAATAACTCCGTACATCACGTCACACAATACAGTATTGGCCATTCCCAGATCATCTGACATCAGATCAGATCTGAGAAACACACATGGAGCAGGTGCTGTGATTTTCAAGCCAAATGAGGCCACAGATATTTGGTTTCCCGTGCTATAATCTCTGCTCACGACACCTACAACGCTGATGCTGCGTGTGCGATTTATCATGTGTGTGTGTGTTCTGCTGATGTGCTGTGAAGAGGGGATTTTTCATTCATGCAACTTGAACACATGTGTTATTTATTATTATTTTATTTAATACTATAACTCATTTATAATTATTAAAATTGATATAAAAAATTATCGTAATACAACTCTTATTACATTTTATACATAACAATTATGGTCATTGAATATATATAATTATACATTTAATTAATTATTATTAATTATATATCATTTATAATTACATAGTTACATAATCATGATTATCTTAATTTATATAATGCATTTGTTTTAAATATATATAATGTACATTAAAGGGAACGTTCAGAGGCAAAACAATGTTTCCCATGTTTTACTCACCTTTAAGGGATCCTGATTGAATATGACTTTCTTCTTGAAGAATAATGCAGTCGGAGTTATAATACCGGAAATCATTTTTCTTCAAAGCGTTCGAATGGGAGTGAATGGGCGTCCACTTTTTGAAGCTCCAAAAACTGATCAAAGAATGGCCCGACACAGCTCCGTGGTCTTAACCAAGGTCTTATGAAGTGAATCGTTGCACTTGTTCAAGAGAAATATCCATAATTACAATGCTATTAATGTGTGTGAACCTGTGGCATATTTTTCTGGCAAATGACTTAGGCTTGTTGTAATTTCCGATGAGAAACGCATCATTTTTCGGATCCAATAGGATGTTGAATCCTCTGTGCAGGAGCACCATCAATTGCCGGAAAAACAAGCCTCAGGTTCACCCTAATAGGACTCTAAATATGGATATTTCTCTTAAACAAACACAACGATTCGCATCAGTAGACCTTTTGCTAAGACGTCGGAGCTGTGTCGAGCCATTCTTTGATTCGATGAAGGGACCTTTTGGATTTGCAAAAAGTCGACGCCCATTTACTCCCAATCAACCGCTTGGAAGAAAAACGATACATGGTATTATGACTGCGACTGTATTATTCTTCAAGAGGAAAGTCATATTCAGTCAGGATGAGAAAAACATGGGAAAAATTTTGATTACCTCTGAAATATCCCTTTAAGTACTCATTAACGTATACATCAACGTCGTTATAGTTCATATAATAATATAATCTGTACTAAATATAATTTAATATAAAAATAGATTATTATATGAAATATAATCAATGTATTTATTGTTGTCTGTATTGATCATAATTTCATCTATACATATATGTATATAAATGTAGATATAGATATAATTATGATTAACATAACTAATGTATTTACTGTTGTCTGTATTGCCTACAATTTCATGCATACATATACGATATGATATGATATCTCTTATATTTTTCAGTCATCTTGCATAGTTTTGTGAATGAATATAAATACTATTAAATTTACAGAATATATGGATAGCCTTTGAAAAGTGAGCCTGTTTATTCTGCTCTCAATGCACATGCTGAAATTCAAAGCTGTACTGATTTGCATTTAGTGTCATTTCTCTTCACATCGCTGCACAAGTCTCTGTTGAGGGCCAGTGGTGTAGAGAGAAGGTAAAGAGCTGGCAAACACCAGAGCTCTACAGCTGTCCATGTTTGTTGCGTGTGTGCCAATAGTCTCAGCATGCAGCCAGATTCAGAAGCGCCGTTTGCTGGCTCTAGTCAGAGTGTGTAAATAGAGGCCAGCACTAAACATGCAATGAGGTTTGTCCTGAAGACAAGTGCCATAACCACTTGAAGACTTTGTCAGGGGTTAAGTAATGATGCTTTTGTTAGCCTGCTAAAACAGACCACATCCTTCTTTCTCCAAGCTTAACCTGTGAGGAAGTGCACTCACCCATTTACACACACAGCTGTTAGCACCTCATCATAGAGATATCACACGCAGCTTCCTGTTGTCATACAACAAAGCCAAACACAACAGCTGCTGGTGAAAATCAGACGAGTGAGTTATTAAGAGGTTTTCTCCATGCTGTTAACGTTCTTTTGTGCTGTAAAAAGGTCCGCTGGTGCCTGACACGTGAACATTCGAATGCCTTCCAAATTAACGCCTGATTATACGTGGGATATTTTGAGAGCTCTGCTGTTAAATGCTGTGTCACCTGAATGTCAACAACAGGCTGCTTGACCTCATCTGTGCTTACAGGGGATTGACTTTGCTGCCGCTTGTTTTGTTTTGATCACTAAAGCTTTAGAATAACATTTATAAAGATTTACAGCTTAGCAGTGATGACTGATGCCAGGGTTTTTCCTGCATAGAGAAATTGGAGGCGGCCTCCGTCAAATCTCGACAAAATTATGTCGTTTGTGTTCACAAGAAATGCTGCGTGAATTTAACAGACTGTCATTTGTAACTTTCCTGTAGCTCAGTGGTAAGAGCAAGGTTGTGGGTTCGATCCCAGGGGATTGCAAATACCTATGTAAAATGTATAGGGTAAAGCAATGTAAGTTGCTTTGGATAAAAGCGTCTGCCAAATGCCTAAATTTAAATGTTAATGTAACTGCAGTGGCGGCATTATGCCACAGTGCAGGCTATATTTCGTTATCAGCACACAGAGGCGCAAAAAAGAGCTAGACTGTGTTTGACGGTTGTTTGTTTTGCATCCAAGTACGTTTAATTTCTTGAAATTTCTTAAATGAACGTGACATACATCATTGTAATGTCTTTAGCTGTGCAGTTGGATCATTGAATCAGCGTATACTATACACCGCGAATTCGCCAGTATGAACAGACTCGCATACGAATGACTCTGTTGAACTGATTCTTTCAACTATTGAACTTTTCAGTCACCTGCAAATATAAGAGATTATTAAATAATTTAAAGTTAACCACAGAGAATGCAAGATGTGAATTAGAATTGATTATTTAGTAAGACTGGTTCATTCAGTTGGCTAATGTGGGCTGAAAAGTTAGTTGAAAATGATAAAATAGCTTTATTTGATAAAAGAAAAGTCTGTTTGGTTGAATAAAAGTAATGTTTTATATAACTTAGTAATTGTCATTTTCATCTAATTTCATCGAATTTTATAAGAACTACGTCAAAGTCACTTTGGTACTGTAGGCCTACGTCTGTGTGCAAGATCAGCATAGCACCACCTCCCCCTCATTTTGAGCCAGGAAAAACCCTGGATCCCTGTCCTTTACAGAAAACTACTTCAACGTTCACCAGCTCTCCACAGTTTAAAGTCCCCCTGTCCTCGAAAATTGTACTCCTTGAAACTAACCTTTGATCAGCAAAATTACATATTTAAAATGTTTTTTCTTGTGAAAGTTATTTTTCCTGTCCTGGCTTGAATGTAACTCTACACCTCAGCTTCATTAACTATACACAGATGCATTTATATGTAAATTAGCCCTGCCTTCATTCAATCGCACTAGGCAGTTCAGACGCTGCAAAACTGAAAGTGAAACTGAGAGCTGAAACAGCAGTGATTCAGCCCGAATCTATGCGCCATCTTTGCATATTTATTCTTCAAACTGCTGATCCACAGGGGTCAAATGAGTTGATGTGATTGGATACAGGTTTATGACATCATTAACCCGGAGCAGTTTCAAAGCGCACTGTCTTTGGTAAACTGCAGTTTTATGAAGAAAATACTCAGCAGTGGTTTAAACTTTGTAAATGGCTGGTCTTAAAGCACATTAAAAACACCACATAAAAATATAAACAGAATTAAGAACTTGATTTTCAACGTCTTTAAGTAATCTTTATAAAAATGATTTACATTTACACATCTGCATTTTTCTATTCTGGTCTGTGCATACAGTTTAGTTTTCGCAGTCACCCTGAGTCAGAAATAGGAGTTTAGTAGTGGTACCACCAGGTTTTTACTTACCACAAGGTTACCAATGACCATGACCATCATGAAGACCACCAAACACATCCCGGCACCAGCAACCTCCATGCAGTCCCACATAGTCTCGATCCACTCTCCACACAGGATACGAAAGACGATGAGGAACGAGTGAAAAAAGTCGTTCATGTGCCAGCGGGGCAATACGCAGTCCTGCGAGATCTTACACACACATTCCTTGTAGCTCTTGCCAAAGAGCTGCATGCCCACCACCGCAAAAATGAACACGACGATGGCCAGGACAAGGGTCAGGTTCCCCAGAGCACCCACTGAGTTACCAATGATCTTGATCAGCATGTTAAGGGTGGGCCACGATTTAGCCAGCTTGAAGACACGCAGCTACTTCCAGCATATGGAGAGGAAAACAAACACAACCAGAAACAAAATGACGTCAACTATGTCCAACCAAGTCACACGCAGCAAAAACAGCAAAGATTGAGAACTCGGGATTCAGACTTACCAAACGAAAGGACCGCAGAACAGACAAACCCTGGACATTGGCCAGTCCCAACTCTACCAGGCTGAGGGAGACAATGATGCTGTCAAAAATGTTCCAGCCAACCTGGAAATAGTAGTAAGGGTCCATGGCAATAAGCTTGAAGACCATTTCTGCTGTGAAGATTCCGGTAAATACCTACATTGGAAAAAGAAATATGTTAGTGCTATGAGTGGAAACATCCTGTACATATAATCATTTCTGGGTTTATGACAGGACAATAAACTGCAGTTATCCTTATAGCTTCTGTACTTGCTACGACCTTTCATACGTGGTCATGGTTGATGAATCACAGTTAAGAAAGTCGACTGCAACATTCAGACACTGAATGATGAACTGAGAGTATGGATGAAGGAATTTCTTACAAAAAAGTTTATTAAGTATACTTAAGTTAAGTTAGCGCATATTGCAAGTATACAAATATCAATGTACGAGTAGCATACTTGCAAGCATATCATTTCAATACTACTTGGGACTAAATGGTACACTTTTTAGAAAACGTTAAAAATATAGAGTATACTACGTAGGTTATATCTTGGTTTCTCATTTGTACTTCAACTGTACTACAAAAGAACGTAGTCGTTCACCGAAGTATACAAACTAATTTCCTATTCTTTAAAGTATACTCTCAGTGAACTAGATTACTGGTTTTCTTTAAGTCAACTTAACATGATATTTTAAGTTTACTAAAGTTATATTTAGTTTTTTTCACTTTATGGTTTATTTTGAGATAATAACAGTTCCACAGGTTTACTCTAAAACTATTTTACACCAAAGCATACATGTTCCTCGGCAAACCTGAACATGAACACGGGATTCAATAGACTACTCATTTAAAAGAGTAAACAAGCTAAGCATACCTAGAATACTTAATCATACGTTCAATACCATATATATTTAAAAATAGAGCACAATTTTAGGCCAAATGTACTTAGTCCTTTCTGTCAGTATTTACAGTATAATTCTAAGAAGAACAAAACGGAGACTGGAACTACACTTTCGTATTTTAAGTTTAAAAGCACCATACTCATAACAAACTTTAATAAACTTCATTTTTGTAAAGCACTGGATGATGGAAACTGATGTATGCATCTAAAATGGTCAGGAAATATCTTAATAATTTTGGGCTCCAATAAGATCAAAGTCATGAATTGTTGATTACTCATCGGTATGCATTTAAGGCTCCATGCTTTGTCATGCTGGTTAGTGCTGGTTTGATGTTGGTCCATCATAGCCACGTAGTTTAGCTACTGAAAAGCCAGTCAACCAGCATGGTCTTTCTAAAGAAGCTGCTTGACAATGATAGAAGCCATTTCTAGTTAAGAACACTAGCATTTCACACTGATGACCAGCATCCACAACACAACAAGATCTGGTGGTCTTTTCGACAGGATAACTTCAGTACTCCAGACGTATCGGTGTAACACTAACCAAGTTGCCCACTGAAAGAACATGTTCGAAATCCGGACTCATGGGGTAGTGCTCCATGGCCATGAAAAGTGTGTTGAGCACAATGCAGATGGTGATACCTAGATCGACAAATGGGTCCATCACTACAAAATGGACCCACTTCTTAAAGACAATCCAGGGAGCCCAGCAGTCCCATTTAAGGAAAATGTCTGCAAACTTATACCAGCCGGGTGGACAAGGCCTCTGAGCCTCCTCCAACTCTGCGGAGATAAAGAGATTCAGAAACAGAGAAAAGTGAACACATTTCAAAATACAACGGCTGTTTATATACATTCAATCAAAACGCAGAGAAAGACTAAAGCCACAACCAACATTTTTTCTCATTATAGATTCCATTTCACTCGCAAATGCTTCAAACTACGGAAGTGAAACGCTCGCAACTTCTGGTTCACAGGGACTTTAACGGCTGTGTCTCATTGTACTAAATTGTGTCTCATGTACTAAATAGGTTTACAAGTGTTTAATAAGGCAAACATTTAATATTTGTTTAACTCTTTTAGCATTGTTTAGGGTAGAAAGTAACCAACCTCTTAAATCATGTAGAAATCATTTAAATTAATTTGACAGGTGTGTAAAACGTGTTGTCATATCAACATGGTTCTTCCTGATTCCTTTCCTACCAGTATGTCCTACCAAGGATGTCTCGTTTAATTCTAAGTTTGGAATCCTCCGTATACCGCATCCTTTAGAGGATGATACCTATGGAGGACACAATGCAGCCTTACGAAACGAGACACAGCTAACATTTATATGGATCCTGAAGCCAACACGGTTAAGAGAACATTCTAGAGCATTTGGACCAATGGAAAACACAGTCTAGATCAGCGTTTCTCAACTAGTGGGTTGCAAGAACTTTGTAATTTGGTCGTAAAGTGTACAAACTAAGAAACAACATCAACAACAAAAAACGTAATTCTAATTGTTTCTCTGATTCCAGACTTTTATTTTGAAAGAGGAGCATGAAAGCTGTAGGCAGATGGTTGATCGAGTGAGCGCTCGCTGTCCTAATTCAATATCTGCGTTTAGGTGAAATGATGTAAGGCGGAATGTCAGTTTCATTATTATATAGTTATTTTCTTAACTTGTTACGAAATAAAGTTTTTCACCCCAGAAAAAATGACCATGTCAGACGTTGACAGTCCTATACTCTTCACTGAAGCGATTAAGAAACTATGAGCATGGCATGCAACTTGTCAAATGAAACTCAAGTACCTAAAAATCACATAACTGGTACTTCATGTGTAAGCTGCGAAGGATTTACATGAAGGTAATGATAATTATTTTCTTCTTTCATTAAGAGTTCATGTTAGTATTGTGTGTTCACCATGGTTACTCTTGTTTCCATAACCCCAAAATGCCATTATATTTTTGATTTGTGTTAATTTTATGTTTGTTACGGTGGCTCAAACCAGAAAATTTGATTGCTAACCTTAAATTGGTAAATAAGCTGTTCATTGATCAACATTAGTCACACATTTTTGTTAATATTTAAGTATTTGTTGCTTTACTACATGTGATGTCATATACTCAAAAAGTGGGTCGCGGCTTGAAATACATGGGAAAATGTGGGACCCACGGCCGAACTAGTTGAGAACCACTGGTCTAGATATTTCATAATAGGGTCTTCAGGAAACACTCCTCAGTGGCAATTTACTGTAAAGCACATAAACTGCAAAGAAAGAATGTGTTGCAGCAGATAAACAATAATAATGAACCCTAATGTTTCTTTAGATGTACCCTCCATAGTGGCACTGTGCACGCTGAAGGCACTGGCTGCTCTCTTGGAGAGTTTGGGCTGGTCCAGATACTGCATGCTGTGTTTGGAGCTCATAGACGTGTGGTCATCTTCACATAAGACCTGGAAAATAATGAAACAGAACATCATAAGAACATCATTAAATAAAGTATTTAAGTAAATTATGTGGGGCCTGAAAGTCTGAGCTTCAATTAAATCAGCTTCTTTACTGTTGTATCGAAGAAACAATGTCTCCTATATCTTGGATGGCCTGAGTAAATGTCATTATTTGATCAACTATAGATTTAAAGCTATTTCTGGACAAGGAATTTCACGTTTACACTAATTCATTCATTTACTCAAATTCTTTTGTTGATATAATGACTCAACAGAATGTCTAATACAAGCATTTTTAGTCAAAGCCCTCTGGACCCCATTATATCAGTGATGCTGGGTGTTGTCAGACTGTTTGCCAGTATCACCTCTCCGTCAGACCTAACGCTGGTGACAATGAGACGAGGCATTATTCTGCCATTACAGTCCTTGATGACATCATCACTTCCGAGACTGTGTAAGGAACATGTTCTGTTCGACCGTAGACTTTGTGTTGTTTGGCTGGCCAAAGACGCTTTACTGCCTGTCTGTAATTTGTGACACAGATATATCTATATCAACGTCACATGCACAAAATTGCAAAATTTGACTTTTCAATGTGCGTTTATGGTGCGGTCACACTACATTTACGCATCTATCCAAAGTGCATTTCAAGGGTAAACCCAAACACGTGGCATTTGCGCCACTATTGAAATGCCCTAACAATTTACCTAACGGTAAGCCCCTCTCCTCGAACGCAGATGAGCCAATGGCAGTTGAATATGAGTTGCACGTGGACAGCTTTAGGTTTCAGCCCCAAATAGAATCTTTGTAAGATAGGAAGCTCTAATCGGTTTTATGGTGTTTTCTGCTACAAAAATGACCAAACCTTGGGTTCTTGTAACACTAATTCCAGGTGTCCTGGGAGCATGAGCAAGGGAATTTATTTTATTCAATTTCCTAAACCCACACAAAAAGAGCAAATTGTGAGTGCTCCAATCCCAGTGAAGACAAGAGTGTAAAGTACATGTAACATCTAGTACCTAGATGTTGTCATCTGCGATCATGACAAACATAACATGGCTTCTACAGCTTACATTGTGATCTGTTAACACTCGCTTCCAAATACATTTTTTGGTCCACCATATAAAATCGTTTATATATCCCACTTGGATTCTCCTCGTCGACAGAGTGTGTCTAAAATGTACCAAAAACAACTTCGAACAAGGTTTTAACAGTGACAGCTGCCATTTAAAGACATTAGTAACAGTAAAGACAACAGTAACTAAGGGGAGCGGGGTTTACCCATAGGTCAATTGAGATAGAGGAGCATGCGAGAAAGTTCTTTGCATGCTGTTTGTTCTTTTGGTGTCTCGTGCATACGTGTGCTAAGAAATGGAAGTGAGAACGCAAACGTCCTGTGTGACCGCCCCTTTATGCCGTCAACATGAAATGACATGAAATCGTCCAGTAGTCACCTGACCTCTTGCTCTTGGTTCCTGAGCTGCTCTAGCAATCTCTGAAACTCCTCTTCTTTTTCACGGGCCTCGGTCAGGGTGGCCTCATTCTGCTCATCGTACGCCATGGCAACCACGGCCAAGATCAGATTGATGAGGTAGAACGAGCCCAAGAAGATTACCACCACAAAGAAGATCATGTATGTCTTCCCAGCAGCCCGAAGGGTCTAGGCGAGATTAAAAAAGGGATGAATTGAAATCACATATACTGCATAACACACGAAAAAACGTGCAATGAAAAATTTGGCGCACCAGCTGGAAGAGATTCTCCCAGTAATCTTGAGTCATGAGTCTGAAGAGGGCAAGAAAGGCCCAGCCGAAGTTGTCGTAACTGGTGTAACCATAGTTTGGGTTCCGGCCGGCCTTCATACATGTGTATTCTTCAGGACACTTCCTATTACAACAACAGAGTATCGTAGACCTTTGGCCTTTATCTTCTCTTTCATTTGTGCTGTTTGAAGTGAACTTACCCGGCATCAGAGCTGTTACCGCACAATAAAGCGTCTAAACTTCCATCGAGAAAGTATTGGTTTTCTGCAAAATAGAACGATGTACACGACATACAATAAATAAACAGTGCTATATATTGTGACAACGATTCACTCCGATGACCGTCACGCAACGAGAATTCGCCATGAAAGACATTGTTGAGTAAAGATGATAAATGTTAAACAACATTGACCTGACTTCACCTTCATTTTCTATGTAAGCTTTGAAATCGAAAGTGTCATTGCCGTTCAGGGTGGTGTCATTGATCAGGGTAACATTGTAGTCATCAAAGATGCTGGTGCCGTTTGGGATGGGCCAGCGAATGCATTTCTGACGCAGATTTCCCATGAACAGTTGAAGGCCGACGAGAGCGAAAACAGCCAGCGAAAAGACGGTCAGAATCATCACATTCACCATCTTCTTGACCGACTGGATCAGAGCCCCGACAATGGTTTTCAAACCTGAGAACACACACATCTATGTACATAAAAGAGCAGTAAAATATATTTGGACACTTATGATGAATGATGAGACTGATGACGGCAAACATATTGTATAGAACACAACACAATAAAAACACTTTTAACCCACCAGGAATAACGGTGATGGTTTTGAGAGCTCGGAGTACACGGAACGTCCTCAGTGCTGACAAATTGCCAAGATCTACAAATTCTGTGATATACCTGGACACAAATAACAACACAACACAGTAAATATCTATTTGCATATACGCATTTGCCAACTGTGCGTAAAGCACTTAAGCCAGAGATTCCCAGTAAAAATCAACAGCAGAATGTTACCACCGCAGACTCGTATCGTGACATGTGAGGAATACTCACGCCATGCTGATGACCATGAAATCCAGCCAGTTCCACGGGTCACGGAGGAATGTAAAAGGTCCGACGCAAAAGCCTCGGGACAAAACTTTGACTGTTGCTTCAAAGGTGTATATACCAGTAAAGACGTATCTACAACCATACGGATATCGACATATTACAGCAGAACAAAATAAACATCACCATAGTTTGAAATGAACACATGAATAGGTTGTGAGTACCAGTGTATGCGATTTCCAGGACATATAACACATAAGGGATAATGTACAGGCTGCCGGTTGTTATTGCAGAAATAACCCCCGACAGTGTGATCACGCTGAAGGGGCTAATTTCGCGATAACAGCCGGCTGCTTGTACATTATCCCGCTCAGGGCCGGCCCTAGCATTTTGGGGGCCCTAAACTGATAACAAAATGAGGCCCCCCATCATCTAATGAACACCACAATCTAACCTTACACAGATTATATCACATATATCTAATTATATCTGACAATGTCAAATCAACAACACAACAGAATCTCTTAACAGCTTTCCTGTAGCTCAGTGGATAGAGCATGGTTCTAGCAATGCTGAGGTCATGGGTTCAATCCCAGGGATAACACATTGGATAACACATTTAGCCTTTTCTCATCTTCTTTCCTCTTCTTCCTCTTCTCTGCACCAGACTATTATTGCCGCCTTTTCATTTTTAATCTTTGTACAGTTTAAAGTTAACGCACATGACGATTGACACTGACACAACGAGCAAGTAAATCAAATTTTCACGCACGGCAGGGGCCCCATGCAACTTCCTATATCGCTTATTAGGTAAGGACGGCACTGACCCCGCTTATTACACGGCTACTTGCCACACAAGAAAAAAACTGGACATGGACCGAATGCTGACCTTCTGCATGGAAACACCGTTTAGTTTCAGTTTTAAAGTAAGAAACGATGTTTAAACGTCCCGAAGAGGCAAATTGGGTTAACGATTTGTAAACACAATGTCATATATGTTATTAAAAGTATTTATAAGACATTTTTGTGAAATATTAAACTGCCCCTCTCAAAATGATTTGCAGCATCCGGGTTACAGGGCGTTATTAGTTTTCAGCGGTTGTTATCTGAAAATAACTTCTCTTGGAACATCGCAATTGGCTAATCAGTATAAAGCATTGAAATGAGCCGTGTAATAAGGCAGATTTAAAGTAAATTAAACTACAAACTAAAAATGTGCCCAGAAACATGTTACTATTTAAACTAACCCTATACAGAATATACTGTCAGAAAGATTTATTATAATATGTGTGACAACTCTGTCAATACAATTTCTTTGTTATGTGTAACACAAAAGAAGATATTTTAAAGAATGTGGGAAACTAAACATTCTGGGGCACCATTGACTACCATAGATATGTTCTTACTATAGAAGTCAATAGTGCCCCAATACTGTTTGGTTGGGAACATTCTTCCAAATCTCTTTTTTTTGTGTGTTTAGCACAATATATAAAGGCTTGTTACAACTTGAGGTTGAGTCAATGATGACACAATGTTGAACTATCACTTTAAAATGTGTCTTTTTTTCATTGTTATTCCAGTTGATATGACCAGAAGCAGTGAGATAAATGTGAGATATTGTTAACATGAAGGTGCAGGGCTCTTACTCCACAGTTTTACTCCAGGCTGGAGGATTACTCATGGTCATGAAGACACAGTTGGACAGGATGGTGACCATGATCAACATACTGAAATATCTGAAAAACAGTCAAGGTCTATACAGCAAACACTTTTCACAGTGTGCACTGTGAAATTAAGCAAGTGTTTTATGCTGTAGACTGTATATAAAACGTTCCTGATGAAACTGAAATGGTAATAAACTGAAATGTAAATAATATCACAGCATGATATAAAACAATGTATGAACTATAAGCATTCAAGAATTATTCACAGAGCAGGGCTGTTTTAATGATAGCAGTTAAAGTGTGTTCATGTGTGTTTTAATGATACAATGAGAGGACATAGGGGAGAGAAAAAAACAAGATACATTTATGCTATTAGTAACGTAGGTGTACTGTACTTCAACAACTAAATACATAAAATAATACTTTGGGTCATCCTCACAAAACCACTGAAACATCACAGCAGTAATGATTTTAATTCTAAAACATTTAATTGTGTAACAAATGATAATTTTGTTCTCTAACTTGCAGTATTAACAAAGAAATACGTTACTATTTGAGTATTTTATTGTATATTCTCCTTAAAATCTCATTACCGTAATGCGTCTGGCTATGTCTGTGTGCATATGTTGTAATTTTAAATAAATGCATTACATGTTCTACTAGATAATGAAAAGCATTGATATAACATTCACATACAATAAAAAAAGTTAAGAAATAGTGAAAAAATAAGTGTCCGTGACTGATTCTCCATATCATTGTAAAGGACTCTTTACACACACAAATCTTTACATTAAAGGGATAGTTACCGCAAATATAACATTTTGTCATCATTTACTCACCCTTAGATTGTTCACACCTGTATACATTTCTTTGTTCTGCTAAACAGAAAGGAAGATATTTGGAAGAATGTCAGTAACCAAACGGATCTCACTCCCAATTTACATGCATAGTAGGAAAATTAAATTCTATGGGAGTCAATGGGGATGAGAGCTGTTTGGTTACTGACATTCTTCCAAATATCTTCATTTGTGTTTAGCAGAACAAAAACATTTATACAGGTTTGGGACAATTTGGGAGTAAATGACGACAAAATTAAAAATTTTGGTTGAACTATCCCTTTAATGCAGTTATTTATGATAAATAAGATCTACTTGAATGATGTTTTTTTCATAAACTGGGTAGTCTTGGCAAACTGAAAATAGATGAACCCCAACGTAAAATGAACAATGTTTCAATGTCATGAAATGCTGAAAATCTCCTTTCTAGAGAAATACGTCAGACTATGACAATGTCAAAGGTCTTTAACAGTATTTAATATAAACCTAAAACTGTCATGCTAACACATGAAGGATATGAATGTATGAGAATCTTGATGGCTCCTCTTCTGACGATACTAAACGGACTGATAAAATACATCGCTGGTTCAGCAGTGAACCTGTAGATTGTGTTTCCCTTGCTTATGACAATAAATGTCTGCAGAGGAGATTAATGCAGAGGTTACACCTAATGAAAAGAGGAGCAGGTTTACAAACACACGGCATGTGAACAACACACGTGAGAATGAGACTGACTTTCTTTGCTTTGTAGAAAGGGTCTATGTCCTCCAAAGGGGTGTTGAGGAGGTCGTCTGGTGGGTCGCCATAGATCATGGGCAGGCTCTTCCCAGCCTCTAGATCACTGCTGGGTGCCTGTAGCGCCTCATCAGCCTCCTTTACTTCCTCCCTGCTGTTCTTCTCCTGGATGATCCTCTCGATCTCCGCCAGCGACTCCGGAGTGAAGTGGCAGAGCGCGTTGATGCCTGTTGGAAGGAGATGTCTTGCCATCTTGGCATCGCGAAGAGACGCCACCTCACGGGGTATCTCCACACAGAGCTCCTGAGAGAGAAGAATGTACTGTGTGAAAAAAAAAAGTATTAGGACAACTTTATTAAAAAGTCATTTTCCAGTCGATATACTTACGTTTTGTTTAACAATTAAAGATTTTTATGCAATACCTTTTGATACATTTCAATGTTTTACACAAGACAAAATACATCAAGACAAAAAAATCTTTCAATAACTGCACGACAAGTCAAACAGAAAAACGGCATCACTCATAGTGACAAAAGAGAGACACTCATAAAGATGACCTCAGTTAAATCTATTTCTCTTTTTTTAATGCCGACATACACACTTGAGGTAATAAATCTTGGTAAGATGCCTGTGTATTGCCAGGAAAGGTCACATTACAAGCTGACCCTGAATCTAGGCTTGACAGACAAATGCCCCACAAAGTGCCAAACGAACATCAGCCAGCCAAAGTGAGTCTGTCCGTCAGGGTCTCACAAATAAATGTGTCACAGCGATGACAAAGTGCGTCCAAGAAGACAAGCTCAGACGTGAGATCAGTACTGAAGAAATGTTACATTAATTTAGGGCTTTGCAATATTAAACATGTGATATGTGATAGCATGCTAAATAATGCAATTTGTAAGGCGATACAACTGTTTTGAAATTTTTTTTTAATTTAAAATTGTTACAAAAAAATGATATAACCAAAAGGGCTGCACAATATTAAAGAAAATTTGTGAAATACAACAATTTGCTAAATAATGGTTCATGTTTCTTAAATAAATATTTAAAAACGGAAAATTATATAATCAACATTCATACATGTATTTTAATTTTTTTCTGATTAATGATCATCTTTCACACATCAGACACAGTCGCACTGCTATCTGCATCAGCTTAAAAGTTATAGGCTAGACTATAGACCACTTTGCAAGATGTAAACATTGGTTCAGAACCACTTCTGGTGTCAGTTTTATTTTTTTAAATATCACATATATAATTGAAACTTTAAGATATTCGTTTTACATTTTGATTCGGTTAAAAATGTTCTGTAAGTTGCATTTCTTTAAATTGTTGTGTAATATTATAAACTGAAACATATTTGGAGCAGGGTTATTTACGTCAGTGGTTCTCAAACTTTTCCGTTTTACGGCTAGGGTGAATCGCTACTAAAACTCGTTTTAATCTTAAACTTTATTAATTAAACCAAAATCTAATTCTGTAATACAATGCTGGAGCATCAATACTTTTGGTTGGTGGTCTTATTTTTCTGATGTTTGATTAAATAAAATGTATGATAAATGTATATATTTCACATAATACCACAAAATCTGTACCCCCCTGGGTCCATCCTGGAACCCCCAGTTTGAGAACAACAGGTTTGCGATATCCAAAGTGGTCTATACGTAAGGAGATTTTTTAACGCAAAACATTGCAATATTTACACATGCAATGAACATTTGTGATATTTCAATCATTTCCATATATTACACAGCCCTACCTTATATTACTCATGAACACCCAAACTACTTTAGTAGTTTTTTCCAAACATAAAATATTGTACCTTTTTGTGGGTATACCTAAGACCTACTCTGTGCTTAAAGGTACGGTTCAATGTTTTCTTTCCTAACATTTTACTGCCCCTTTCTTGTATAGTATGATGATGGTTTTATGATGATGTCTCAGACGAAACAGTGGAGAGTTATGACACTGGGGAGCAGTCAGAAACACATACACAACGAGGAGTAAGCGTTTTCCCATAAAGGTCCAGCGTAGTGGGTCTGTGCAGCACGCACGCACAGAACACAGATATGGTGGCCGTCCAGCTGCCGCTGGCCATCACGGTTGAGCATTGAGTTACAAAAGCACGATGACTTCGCTCATTCCGGCCTCACTCGCTCAACACCAATAAACAGGCCATGACCAGGCTCATTTCCAACATCTCCAAACCACAGCTCATCTCCAGCACCTTGTCTTACACACACCTGATTCTGTTCTCTCGCTTCATTGACAATCTGTAGTTTCACAATATATGTTATGGGTTCTTTTCAAAACGTTGTATTTTAAACCTAAGGGGCAACAGAGCAAGATTCCATGTCACCTGTTATATAAAATCCGTTTTTTTAAATATAGTATATATAGTAGTTATCCTGAAGTGTTGTACAGTAGATAAGATAATCATGCAGGTTTGGAACTAATAGAGTAAAATAGAGTAAATTGACTTTTAATGGACAGTTCACCCAATTCCAAGAATGATGTCATCATTTATTCATCCTCATGTCAGTCAAAACGTGTATGTGACTCTCTCTGTCCATATAATGGAAATTAATAGTACCTTCTTGTTTATGTTCTGCAGAAGAAAGTCATATAGCTATGGAATGACATGAGGGGGAGTATTTCCTTCTTTTTTAAAGGAACAGTTGAAAATTGAAAAAAAGTAAAGTCCGACATCATTTACTCTGTGTATTGGCAAGGGCCTTGCGATACGATACGTATCATGGTAGATAAGTCACAATACAGCATATTGAATATATTTTGCATACGATACATAATTGCAATATATTGCAATACTTTTACAAATAAAAGATGTAAAAAGAAACCATGCCGAAAATGCAACTTGCTGTCGACCACCTGGGGTATTTTTAACATCCCACCAATAGAATCCATCACGTACCAGACACCATTATAGTTTCTAATCAAACTAATACAACTTCCAATACAAGCATTAAATCCATAAAATGTTTCCATTTTAATATCAATTTTAAATCCATTTTGCTTTGTGCAGAGTTCTATTGTTTTTGTCAGCAAGTTTGCTTCAGGTGCTCTTCAGTTTGATAGCGGTGTCAGTTTGTGCATTCTTTAGGCCATGTTCACACTTGATTTCTTTTTTGACAAGAAAAGGTTGACAATGATGCTTTTTTAATAAAAAAAAAACGCTTGCACTGTTGTGGTTATGCAATGTTCAAAGATAGCATGTTCCAAATCTGTGTACATTATTTGTTCTAGTCAATACAGAGAAAGATATTTGAAGAAATGCTTGTAATCAAACAAATCTTGCCCCCCATTGACTCTGCAAAATCTGTTTGGTAATAAGCATTCTTCCATTCTTCATCTTTCTCAGAACAAAGAAATCTATATAGATTTGGAACAACTTGAAGGTGAGTAAATGATGATAGAATTTTCATTTTTGGGCCAAGTATCACTTTAAGCGTTTAATGGGTAAAAACCATAAGGTACAAACGTGCATGATATTTTGAATGGCATTTGTGCAAAACAACACCAGGGTTTAGGTAATAAAACAACGTCAGAAGAAAGTATACAGGAGTTTACGTATGCACACAGTAAATATAAATAATAGTATTATTATGAATAAATGTTTTTTAATATTGCATGGTAGTTACTGTAAAGCTTCACAGCTAATTCATAATTTACTGCAGCAGTCAAATAAATATTCAAGCATATCAACATATGTTTTGATTATTTTAAAATACATGTGTGTTTTGTACATGCGTTATGTAGTATTTTGAAAATAAAGTAGATTACAATATCTAAATCATAAACTGCTCAACCCTGTCATTTCCTTTTTTAAAGATGTTGCGGGTAGTAAGTATGTAAATAAATATGTATGCACTGTTAATAAGCGGGTGTGCAAAAAAGCACCGTACAAAAAAGTAAAGTATATCATTTTATACTGTTTTGTTACTATAAAACAAATGACTCTGATGATGAAATGAATGAATTTTGATCACATTACCCACCACAAATATGAATTTCTCACATTGATGGCAGTTAATTTCATAACAGGGAAAACTAGTGAGACTGTGGAGGATGCTAAACCAAGAGCTTTCTGACAAAAAGGTGGACATATTAAGCAGGCATCAAGATATCTCATGTCATTTTTCTATATAGGGGCATAGAGTGAAATGAAATGTCAAGTCTTACAGGACCACGATGCTACAAATTGAAACATAAATATAAATTGACATACAAAGAAGATGTAAAACAAGTATAGACCTTAGCATATACTTAGTCTAACTATTCATTCACTGAGAGTAAATAATTCTTACCTATGCATATGCATTTATCTGTTATTGTTTATTCACCCGCATGTCCTTTAAAGGGATACTTCACCCAAAAATAAAAACTCAATTATTTACTCACTTTCGAGGTGTTCCAAATCTGTATGAATGTCTTTGTTCTGATAAACACAGAGTAAGATATTTGGAAGACTGGGTATACCAAACAGATTTTGCCCCCCATTGACTCCCATGGTAGGAAAAACTGCTATTTCTTTTTATCAAGAAGACATTTTGAAGAATGAAGGACAGCAAACCGTTCTGGGGCACTTTTGACTAGCATTGTATTTTTTCCTACTATTGCAGGAAAAAGATGTCTAATATAGAAACTTAAAGATGTGTCTAACTAGTCTTATAAACATCAGCCAGAATTCAGACAGATGTTTTTCAATAACAACAATGAAATCAATAAAAATACACAGGGTATATTCAAGATTTTTCCTTCGCATCAATTGTCTCAGTGGCTTTGTGTCCATGCAATGAATGAAAGTCAAATGAGGGCAAATGTTGTTCGGTTACCAACATCCTTTTTTTGGTCCTGTAAAAGCGGAATGACATGTGGTTGAGTAAATTATGAAAATAAGCAAAATTGTACATTTAATTTCCCTTTAAAAACTGTGTATTTCGTACAGTAAGGCATTTCAACGATGTCAATGAATATTAATAACTGAGACACCTCATGCAAAGGGATGCATTATTCAGCACAACAATGAGAAAATAGATCTCAAAACAAACACCACATACACAAAATGGTTTAAAACAGGTCAAACTGATTTGCACCTGCAACCCAGTGTCCCCTTTTGCACACATTAAGGGAGGGTGCTGGGAGATCACATGATTCACCGGTGAAAGAAACTTGAAACCAACACCTTCTGCGTCCAAGAACATGTGATGCTCAGAACTTGTGCACTCACATACACACACAGCGGACAAGAAACAACCTCTAATTCAACTAAATCTCCACCAAAAAGACATCCTGAAGAGGTCCTCCATCCATATAGTCATATCGGTTACAGCATCATGCACTCTACATGCTGCTTTCACAATTTATCAAAGCTAAACACTCATCGAATAACCAGCGTGGGCAAAGAACCTTCAGACCAAATAATCCAACCATCCATTTGCATGTGAACAGAGGTAGCCTATCAAAAATCCATTAGGAATAACCAGCCATGAACAACAAGAATTAGGGAATGTTGTGTTTACTGTAGCACTCATAAGGAGTTGAATAGGAATTACATGAGAGAAAGTCTGGATGCTCTTATTAAGGGTTAAACAAAATTTGATCTGTGTACTTCTCATGAGTGTCTTGGGACCGAGAGCCCAAACGTCTCCATCATCCTACACCTCTGAACAGGGACACATGGATTAACAGCGGAGGAATGGTGGGGTACAACTGAGCACAACTCGCATCATCAGCCCAGCGCTGAAATGAAGACAGGGTCTAAATTTAACCCTGACTCCACACTGTTGGATGGGAAAAAGAGTAGAGGCGCACAGTCAGCATCTGCAGGAACAACAGTTCTGACACATTCGCCGTAGAGGAGAAACACTGTGTATAGCACGCACATATACAGCTATACGTGTACACCCTTTGGAAAATTCGCCATGGTTTGCCTATGGACATCTTGTAGTCAAATCATAATAAGCACAAATCTACTATGGTCTCTCTCTACAATAGCCATTGTTTAACATTGGCATTTATAGCACGATGGTCATACTTTTAGAACATCATGCAACTTCTATGAATAATAAAATGAAATATGTATCAGATAATGTACACCGAATGTAGCAAAAGACCAAAATAATATAGACCACCTTAATAAATATATGCATATATTTATGACTAAAAATATGTGCCAAACTCAAAATGTTCTTGTGACTACTACTACTAGTAACATGCTTACAGTCATTTCTCTTAATTGGCTAAAATAAGGTTTTACAAATACACCACTTGTGACAGAAGTCTTTCAACATGCGTTTACAAAACTCTGAATGGAAATCAATAAAAAACAATTGAGGATCAAACTTTTAGCATGTTCCCATTTCTATTTCCTAAAATCCAACTTGTCTCTAGAATCTGCAGTGGCTTTGCAGCATCCTATAGAATGTGTCTTAAATGATCCATTATGGATAAAAATCCCAACTTTATGTCAAAATTTCTAATCATATCGAACATCCCATGACACTGACACGACCATTGGCAAAAAGACTAACATTAATTAGAAATGCACTCATTGAATATATACAGATCAACATTTTTCAGGAACCAAAGCAGCTTTCCAGGTATTTCTTTAAACAGAACGACCTATGCATCATTACCTTTCTCAGTGAGTTCAATTTTATTCCCACAGAATCTTCAGGATTTTATTTTTCCTCCAGCTTCTGTGTGCTGATGGTTTTAGCAGCTCGAGCTCCAGCGCAGCTGCTGCTGACGCACAGGCGCGTTGAATGAAACCTGAGATCGTGCTGCAGGTACGAACATAGACACGCCGCATCGAGCGCTTTGGCCCGTTGCTGCGATACGTCATCGGCGCCGACATTTTGAATCGGGCAAGACGAACAAGTGAAACTGTGAGCTACCATTTTTCCTCCATTACATAAAACTTTAACGTTTGCAGTTCTCAACCGATTTCAATGCTTTACTATGTAGTTGAAGTACAATAACGTTTCGTCTCAAATGAGAGAAAATAATCATGGAAAATTAATTATCATAATACTGGTTATTGATTATTTCCCAACTATTCACAGAAACACACTTATTTGCACGGTGATGGATACGACATACAATAGCCTGAGAACAGTAGCTTATACAAAAATATATTTTTTAGGAGGTAGATATCAAGCTCCGCTTGAGGCACTTCAGCCAATCATATGACGTTGAATGCAGTGGCGGGAGAGCGGAGTTTTACCTCAGGCACAAATCAGGTACAGACTAGATCCGTTTTTCCAGTCAGAATTTAAGATTGGCTTCTAATTTGTTCAATAAAACAGATTTAATGGATTTACAAACTATTGTGGGATACTTAAAATCGCGTTATATTACAGAATATATACGGTTTAATAGTAATACTGGTAGTATTGCCACCTACTTGGTAGGCCTATAAAGTAACCGGTTTGATGTTACTAAAACCTACGAAACGGTACAGTAGGCAATCCGTATTGTTTAGCGTAACATATTTGAAGTATAAAAGATTTATTCATTAGATAATACGCAGTAACTTGTCATACAAAAGCAGTTGTAACTCAGCGTCGTGAAGTCTCTCCATTGATTTTAAAAGGCTGCTTGTGGTCTTGCTTATCTGCACGGTGGAGATGACTGTGTATAGCTCCATCTAGCGATTTTATACATATACGAGGATACAGACACACTTTGCTGTCTCTGATTATACTTTATATACATGTTTCACCATTCTAACCCGTAACCAATACAGACGAATGACATAAATATATATTCTCGAGTATAGTTCATTTTAAGTTAAGCACTACTGGATTAAAAAAGCCAAACGCGCTTTGTATTGTCGCGCTTTGTGGAGCAGTGACGTTGAGAATTCTAAATGTGACGTCATAAAGCCAGACGTGATCTTATGTGATCTGAGGGTCATAAAATAACCTTCAGATAATTATGTTACATGATACCTGTCCAGAAATGAGAGTGAAATGTGCACTGTAGAACTCTGCTGTACAGTACAAGTTTAATCGATAGATTTGACCATTAATGTACGTGTTGAGTATTTAATGAATATTATTTGATTTAAAAAATCTTTTGGTTGATATTATTCCCCTCTACAGATGAGATTCCGGTACAGCCTGTTACTAGTGAAGCTGAGGTCCTCACTGCTGTTGATGTCCACCAGACTCCAGCCTTCACAGAACCTGGAGTCCTACCAATGTTTGACGGCTCTGTATCCCACTCGAAGGATGACCGCTTCCAGACCCTGGAACTTCCACTATCTGACTTGAACTTGAACTTTTAACTTGTAAAAGCACATTTTAATCGCATAGAAAAGGACAATGTCCAGAAGACAGTGACATTGAAACAGTGGCACAGTTGTGAAGATATTGTATGAAAAGCTTGCATGTGTGTGTGTGTTGTGATATGCTGGGAACTCACCTTGAATTTTCAGAGTTGGACACCCAGAGTGGTTGGGCATAAACCAGCCCTGAGGCTTATCATCTCAGGAGACAGAGCCCTGGCAGACTGGAAGCTGGGGCAGGTTGATAGGCAAGCACAGTTGCTGAGGCATGTACGCAGTCAAGTCTTAAAGAGACACCTGTTTGAGCGATGGCTTGAAGGTTTGAATTTTGTTTCTTCTGTCTTGTGCACAACTTTTTCATATTTCAATCTGTCATTTACCAACAATTGTGTGCTATATTCATTATTTCGAATGCATGTAGACAGACTAATCAAACATGTTTTAAATTTATTACACGTCTGCTCCGGAAGAAAGCTTTGCACGATAGGAATTCTGCATGCTTTTAATGATTTTTGTTTTTCATGTGGCAGTAAAATTTGTCACCAAGAGTGATGAGGATGAATATATCAGCATTGTAAGTATGCCATACTGATTGTTATTCGATCATCTTCAATGTTTTCATTTTACGTCTGTTGACCTCGGTTTTGACTGATTACTGAGGTAAATAATTGTTTAGAAAAGCACCTCCATCTAATCATAATTTTTTTTTATTTTTACCAGCCGGGTCATCCCGAACCTCTGATGCAGGAGGTGGCTCTTCATATCCTCATCAGCAAGGGAGACAAAGTTCCAGAGATCATTGAGCTTCTGGACTGGCAGGAACACGCGGATCGTTACGTGATGGTCCTTGAGAGCTTTGCTCCCTGCAAGGATTTGTTAATGTTTCTCAAAGAAGATCAACTCGATGAGTACTTAGCCAACAGAGTCATGTTCCAGGCAACCAGAGCTGCCTTCATCTGCTGCAAACGAGGGGTTTTACACCGAGACATCAAGCTGCAGAACCTCCTCATCAACACAGACACGTTCGAAGTCAAACTGATTGATTTTGGGTGTTGCGATCTGCTGAAAGAACCGGCATACGATACATATATGGGTATATCACTTCACGTCTTTACATAAAATCTATAATGTCAGCATTCAGATTCAGTTCCTGGCTCATGTTTAGTGTAATGGTAGTTCTAAGAATCACATAAAATCTTCTATATTTCAGGCACAGAGGACTATACCTGCGCTGAATTTTATAAAACGGGAGAAAATCATGGGGAGCCGGCGACAGTGTACTCTCTCGGAGTGCTGTAGGAGGTTCCCCAACTCTGAGGACGACGACAGAATCAACCGAAAGATCTGGTGTAAAGACGGCTTTTCTTAAGGTGAGATCTTCATCAGGCCAACTCTAATACAAAAGATATAAAACACGTGTCCATTTTTCTTGTAGAACACTTTGAATGAGACATTCAGTCAAAGCAGGTGTAAAGTGACATTGAAATTAATTCACAGTTTACGGTTGAAACGGGCTCTTCTTTCTTTCCACATAGAATGCTGCAGTTTGAACCAGGCGTGTCTTCAGGAGAATCCGAAAGAACGCATTGAACTGCGACAGATACTCAAACACAAGTGGTTTGAGGTACTGTGTCTAAGAACAGATTTAAGATTTATACATTTTTAAGTGTTTTTCGGTTTGGTGATGGGAGATAATTTGCTTTAATTATTTTCATTCACTGCGCCAAGACCCCCTGCAGACCCCGCTCGATCCAGTCGAAACTCTGTCTGACTCAGATGAGGATGAACTGCCGCTCGCTTCATTCAATCTGGCTGAGAAGAAGCTGGAGGATGAAGAAAAGCAGTTTGAGAATCTAGGGTTTCTAGTTAACTTCTGCTTCTGATCCGGCCTCTGTATTTTGATTAGAGAAACCATATATTATTTTCAGATATTTTAAGATCATATGGAATAAGAATAAGAATAGAACAAGTTAGACAAATATTTTTTGAAGTATTGCATGACATCGGATAGGAAAGTACTTAAGGTATTAGATGATCTGTTAGTTTGAACCTTAGCTTTGGTGCTGTGTGTTTTTACTCCTGATGTCCAGTTTCACTCTGCTGTTAAATGTGAGCGAGTTAGCAAGTCAATCCTGTTGTCATAGTCATATATTTAGACAACACCGTAGAGTTTTGTTAATTTCTGGTCAATGATGTGGAGAAATATGTAACTGATAAAACGATATAAAAACGACATAATTGCTTAGCAGTTTTGAAGTAAAGTTAAATGGTAACGGGATCATTCATTGCATGTTTCTTCACACACTATTTACTCTTTTGTACACTGCAGTGCTACAATTATACATTTTATTTAATAGTCAAAGAATGACCCAAGCAAGACCACAATGAAGATCAACTGGATGTGACTAGGATGAATAAGACAACTGGCAATGATGAGTTGGATACTGATAGTAATGTCCTTTTCCTTATAGTCCGAGCCCACCCTCCCAAAGGATTCAGAAAAACAGGCTAGAACTACAGGTAAGTGACTCTGATAACTAGAAATACCAGAAGACTTAAGAATGACGTAGCGTTAAGAAGGTTTCGGGAATCACAGGCCTGATCATTTGTTGATCATTCTTTTTTTAGGAATAATGTATTCACGGCAAGAACATCTTTTCTGTAAACTAAAAACAGTTTAACCCTTGTGCATCAATTAAAAACACTCACACTGTGGCTGAAAATGGACAAAAAATGTCTGTCCAAACATGGTCCTAAAAATGTTATTTTTCATACTTTCATAAGAAATATTTTCATTAATATTTTTTCACTTGAATCAGTTCTTATCATAACAAACATTCATTATGTTTTAGAATTTGAACCCTTTAAATACCAGTTTGTTTACATTTTTATGAAACAGCTGAGTAATTCTAATATTTTACATGATGCAAGATAAAAAAACTCACAAAAATATTAATGCCCAAAAACCCTCATAAAGTGTATATTGTATGTATATTACATTTTTCTCTACTTTTATTTACTTAAACGTTTTTAACCAGATTATTTTTCAGATGACAACTGAAAATTATTGAATGTTTTGTAGAGTTTTAACCCGGTTTATCCTAGTTTGTTTACATAATGCTACATATACAATTGGATTTGGATTCAATTTATTGTCATACACATATACTAGTACAGTGTAACGAAATGCCAAATGATGACGTTTCTGTGCAACGGGTAAGATACAGGTCGGAGACTGTAGGTGAGTGCATGTTAAAAGTGACCAATCAAAGGATCGGAGGTGTCTGCCATTGTCCCGCCGCCAAAGTCTCAAGTCAGCTCGACGAGCGAGCAAGTGTTGAGCAGTTGCAAGACCATAGAGAGAATTACGCGCACTAGTCAAAGCCTCTGCTCTCGGACTGTGTTTTTGCACTCTGAGTAGAAAAGCATTCTCGCAATGATTCTTTTCATTTCCATGCGCGGATACTGTTCTGTGCACTCGCGGGGCATAAATGCGGTTTCGCAAGGGTGTGTTTACACTCGTGGAACTGTTCTGCACACAAACGAGAGTGTGTGTGGGGTTTTCATGTGCGCGAGTTTTGGGTCTGAATAAACGCTATAGACTAGAGTGACCATACGTCCTCTTTTTCCCGGACATGTCCTCTTTTTGTGACAAAAAAACTGCGTCCGGACGGGATTTCTAAATTTCCTAAAATATCCGTTCTACAGTTTTGCGTTCTACAGTCGTCATTCATTGTATGCGTTTTATCATTTTTGCAAAGCAACACCTTCTTGTTCCCCACCATTGGTCGGTAATGTACGTACCTACGCACGCACGTAACTAAACAAAGT
Organism: Triplophysa tibetana; assembly: GCA_008369825.1. Taxonomy (NCBI): domain Eukaryota; kingdom Metazoa; phylum Chordata; class Actinopteri; order Cypriniformes; family Nemacheilidae; genus Triplophysa; species Triplophysa tibetana. The sequence continues at coordinate 20,629,899 of CM017893.1, forward strand.
GCATTTCAATCCCTCAGCACCATGGCAACAACCAATAGCGAGAGAAGCAGGAAGCTTGTCAGTGGGTGTCACCTGAATAGCGTTGACGATGCCTAAACGTAAATGTAAATCCACAGATGAATTACGCTGAAAATTCCCGTGTTTTTGTCTCGGACGGGATCCTTGTGATGCAGAATGCATGACCTGCAAAGAATGGACTGCACATCTGCCTTGTTCAAGAAGGCTCTCCCTGATTCCGAGACAGCACAGAAATGTTCAAGCGCTCGTACAAAGACTGAAGCAATTCTATATTCTATTGCTGAAGGCCAAAAGTTGAATAGAAAGGATGTATTACATTTGTATTAAAGTTCAGTAACAGTTTCATGGTTGTTAACGCATTTTTCAAGTATTTACACCCAGCCCGATCCTTCCTCCCGCTGTGGGTGTCCATCTGCCTCCTCCCCCACTAACTGTCCTCTTTTTTGAAAGCTGAAATATGGTCACCCTACCATAGACATATATTAACACATAAATGCAGTTATAGCTGTTTCTTTTGTTCGTTTTTCCTGCAGTTCTGTATAGTACAGCAGAAACAGAAATACTGAAAAGCTCCATTAACTAAAATGGAGAAAATCGCATAATCAAAAAGTAAATGGTACACATGTGAAAACACACAATTTTCTTAATTTTTAACCCTTGCCAGCATAATCAAAGGATATTTATATATATTGAGGATATCTTATTATAACGGATTCTGGCTTGTTTTTGCCAAGTGGTTGATATCCTTCGGACAACATCATGTTGACCCTCGTTTTCAGAGAACCCCCTTGGGAAACAGAAGGCTGAGGAAGTTGCACTTGTCTCAAGAAGATCCCAGCACTAGGCCTGCCTGCTTGGCGTAGGAGAAGAGTGTACACGAGCATCAAATATAACCTAGATAGATCATTCTTTAGGGCATCCATCCTTTAATCTGAGAGTCCAGGGTTCAAGTCCCTGTTCGGGCGACGTCTTCCATCTTTAGCGCCCATCTCCTGGTTGTGATGCGACTGAGAGGAAATAAATAACCTTGTGTAGTCGTAGCCAAGTGGTCAAGGCGATGGACTAGAAAACCATTGGGGTCTCAAGTTCGAATCCTGCCGACTAGCCTCATTTTGCTGTTTGGTTGTTCACACTATTTTTTTTTAAATGTGGCCAATATTAGATTCCATTCTGAACTGGTGATGGTTATAAATTGAATCTCATGCGCAAAACAGCACATAATAGGCAGCATGCCTTTATACAGAATTAAGCAAGGGTCAAGTCAGCGGGTGTGTTTGACTTTAGGCGGGGCTGAGTGGATTGTTCTCGCTCTGGATTTTAGAGCATTCCTGATGCAGTCTGCTCTTGGGCTGTGCGATTGCCGATTTGACCGTTGCATCGCTCCGTATCCAGTGGCAAAATTTCTTATTATAACGGATTCTGGCTGGTTTTTGCCAAGTGGTTGATATCCTTCGGACAACATCATGTTGACCCTGGGACAACAGTTAAATCAACCAATCAGATTTCAGAAATAAGTTTACAGGTTATTTTAAATTGAATCTTCCAATCAGAATTAGGTGCTTCTAGACCATTGTTTTTCACTTATCATTTCCCTCAGATTTTAGGGGTAAGTTATGGTCAGGGTTGGGGTTTGCTGTGGGTTTAGGTTTAATTCATAAAAATGTTGTCCTGAGGACATCAAGCACTTGGCAAAATCAGGTCGAGCTTTGGATTCTATAATTATTTGTTTCATCGTGCGGCTCACGTAAAGTAGACAGTGCAATGGTTATGTTTATAATCTGATGCTTAATGTTTGGCAACCGAGCTGTGCATTTCCGTCAACAGAATTAAAGGGCGAAAGCGTAGCAAAACTAAATGTGCGTCACCCTCGTTTTCAGAGAAGCCCCTGCGGAAACAGAAGGCTGAGGAAGTTGCACTTGTCTCAAGAAGATCCCAGCACTAGGCCTGCTTGCCGGGGTCTCTCTGAAAAGTACCCCTTGACTGGGGCAGCGCTATCGCCCAACGTGGGGCTCGAACCCACGACCCTGAGATTAAGAGTCTCATGCTCTACCGACTG